>VZTJ01000523.1:1342703-1360369 GCA_013397795.1 Orthonyx spaldingii
GGGCAGCGCGGGCCGCGCACCTGGGGCGGGGGGCGCGAGGGAGCGGGGGCTGCGCGGCTCCTGCAATCGCAACTCGAGCAAAGTTTTGTGGGTGGGAGAAGGTCCCGTTCCGCGAGCTGTGACGGGATCCCGCGGCGCTCCCCAGGCTGCGATGGGGTCCCGCTCCCCGCGCTGGGATGGATCTCGGTGCCCGGACCGGGAGGGGGCCCGCGGGCGCTCCCCGGCGCTCTGAGGGAAGGCAGCGCTGGGGCCGCCCCCATCCCTTCCCCGGGGCGTTGGAGCGGTCGCTGCGGCCTGGCACGTTCGTGAGTGTTAAACACCTGTGCCCGCCGCAGCTGAAGGGAGCGGGCAGAGAGGCGGCGGGGCGAGGCTCCCTTTGCTGCACCAGACAAACGCGCAGCGGGAAGGCTCCGAGCGCCGTGCTCGGGGCCGCGGCCAGGCGATGGCACCGGCGCTCCCAGGGGTGCGGGGCCGCGGCCAGAGTCCGGCCTGAAGCACGCCGAGCCCCTCCGGAGACGGGCACAAGCGGGACCGAGGGAGGTGTGAGAGGTGTGGAAGCTCGCGGTCGCTCGCACCAGGCAAAGCCCGTTCTCATGAGTTGCGTGAAATTCCCAGCCTCGGTGCGGCATCGGGTGTGGGTTAGGTCCAGCGGGCTCGGCCCTCTGCTCACGCAGCCTCCTGAAGCACCGTGTGGTACCTGGGCCTGGGGGCATCCCGCACGTCCTGTGAGCATCCCGCACGTCCTGTGCCCCCTCCACCCGATCCAGGGCGCCTGACACAAGAACTGCCAAGCCTGGTGCGTCCCTTGTCCCTGAACAAGTGGAGCCGGAGGATGATCAGACACCCAGCAGACCCAGGGCATGCTGGCTACATTGGTTATTTGCTTCTTTCCCTTTCGCAGTGTTATATCACACCTCTTTGCCTACCCTCTTCCCGTTTTTCCTTGTTTGTTTCCTGTTTATTGCCACTGGTTTTCATTCTTTATCTTTCCTTCTTTCCTAGTCGTTTAACTTTTTCACTCCCCTCCATTTTTTTAGCTTTCTCCTAAGGCATTCAACAAACAAAGCAAGCAGAAGACAATAAACAAAACTTTTCAAGTGGATGCCATGCAATACCAATAAAGCATTTCAGCTGCTTCCATGATTCCAGTGCCTGTGTGTGCCATCTTCTCTTTCCTTTTGTTAGGCTTGCTTATTTAGGCACCTTCTCTGCAAAGTTTAATGTTTTTGCATTATGAGTAATCCCATTTTAGATCAGAGAAGATGACTGCGTGCTAACTAAATTGCTATATCTGTGAACAAAAATGATCTTAAATTACACTCTAGAGGAACCTCCCCTTCTCCCCACTGATTTTATGTGTTCTAAGAAGCCTGGCCACTGGTTTTAGGTCTCTAACCTCACTGCCTGAAACCAAGGCAGAACTTTCATATAGCTTAGTTTAAATTAATACCTTTCAATAAGAATTCTTATATTTTCTGAACTAGTCCATGCATCTTTTAGGCTCAAACCTTAGACTGGAAGCTTTGTGGGGCTACTTACTTTGGCAAAGTGTTGAGTACAATCAAGCCCTGAACTCATCTGAGGTATTTATATATTGGAAATTATAGAAATAACAAATAACTGACTTCAGATAGAAACTTTTGGGCGTTACTTTCGTGACCATAATTTCTATTAGGAGATTTAATAAATCAGATCCAAACACAGCCCTTTTAAAGACTTTTTTTTTTCCCCTTTGAGATTAATGCGACAATCAAAATCCACTGTGAGAATTCTTTTTCCTTTTTGACTTTAATGTCTTCCATAAGCTAAACATATTTCTAAATAAGGCTGAATTTTCGCAAGGCCAGAGGAAGCCTTGCGCATCAACACCCAGCAAGTCGGAGTGGCATGAAGCAATATAAAATCATAAAGGCTGTAGTAAAAGCAGTACCCTTGAGAGGTGACTGTCCATGGAGAGAAGAACTGCTCTGAAACTTAGAAAATGCTCAAGGTTTGAGAATTAATGCCAGGCAGCTGTCCAGTTCAACTAAGCATACACAAATCAACTACATCCATGAATATTATTATTTCTCCGTAATTTTGTTAAAGACAAGGCAAAGTTACTAAAGCCTAACAATCATACAGTAATATCTTGTCAGTTATAAAGTATCCAGATGGTTTATTTGAATGGAGTCCAGCAGTACGTAATCTGAATGTGTACAAACTACTAAGCCTCCCTATAGCTGAAATAAGTATTTCAGAATTTTACTTTAAAAGTAAGGTTTCGTTATTTTTCTTCCTTTTTGACTGGTGTGCAAAACGCTCTGTTTTCTGACACTGGCTGCTATAGAAATCTTGGTGTATTGTATATTAATCCTATACGAAAATTGGCTGTGTTTGGATGGCAAGATGTCAAGCAAAGGTTCCATTTGTTTGTTTTTGTTTTTATCACCCTTGCATATGCCCCACTGGAGTGAAATGGGAAAGAGCTCGTCCCTGACGCAGGAGGAGAGAGGGAAGCCCCAGTCAGCAGCACTCTGGAAATCTGGAGATTACTCATTGCCAGCTGGCACCAACGTGGTCCTGCTCTCCATGGGATCCCAGGGAGAAAAGGATGGGTGACACACCTGACGAGGGGGAGACACTGAGAAAAACCAACGACAGCTTTCTAAGTGAAGCAGTAAGATATTAGCTAAAAATAATAATTGTATTTAGAGAAGACTGGAAAGTTCAATAGTGATAGTTGTGCTTCATCTCAGTTTCCTGCAGCCAAACATGAGGGAGGACAATTAAAATAGGAATTCCATAGATATCACACAGTGATTTTTTTTTTAATATAAATCATTTTTTCTATGGACTTCACGGAGGTATGTCCAATGTGAGTAGATTATAGGAAAAAATGCTACTTTTAAGTAAAGAGCTTGGATTGTCCCTCCCCTAAGTGGGAGGGAATAAATGTGAACATAGATTTACAAAGGTCAGAGGTAACTGCGGGTCCAAAATGAAGGATAAAAAATAACTGGAAGATGCATTTGCAATGCCCCCTAATCATAACAAAATGAAACACTTTTTTTTTCTGAATTCCAACCCAACTGGAGTCCAAGTCACAACAACCTTCTCATCCTTAAAAATTAAATTTCTCCGGGCCCAGTTGAAAGCTCTTACCTGCCCTAGTGAGCTCTGAGCTTCTATCCTGAGCATACAAAGCACTGATGGTGCTAAATCTGAGTAACGGCTTGAAAAGGAAGAAAAACAGTATTGGCTTTTTGCTGGGTTAGTGTTTAATGCCTTGGATTCCTTGGGAAACAGTAACCACAATTATATTAACAAATGTAGGCCACTGACGTGAGAAAAAGATGAGACTGAAATTAGTGTGTCATTCTTTGTGCCCACATTTTTCTAGACGCACTCGTACTTGACATTTGTATTCAATTTAGTTCTGACATTTCAGTTGAGGTTTTTTTGGAATTGTGGATTAAAACTTCCCACCTAAACATCAAGGATTTTACATAAAACTGATGAAGCTAAATGTCTAAGTATCAATAGAAAAATGATCCCTTCTCTTAGGTGATTAAATGTATTGTATTAATGTGTGCATAACGCAGAATCAATAAATAATGAATTACCACTGATTGTAATTGAATGTTTTCATAATTTTATTGTCAGCCATGATAAATAATCAGTACATTTATACTGCATTAAATTAATTAGTGTGTCATTTCTATTACATACATCAGCAGTGAAGTAATGCAGTGACATCTGTTTCTAATGTTTTAAAGATGTGGTACTCCTTATTAAGTAAAAGGAAGAGTTATTAGAGGTATTTCCTGTGATTGGCAGTTAAACTGGTACAGTCAAAGGGATCAAATGAAGGAACTTGCACTCTTGGCAAATGCAGCATTTCAACCTTTAATGGCAGCAAGTAACAATGACTGGAGTGACTTTTGCTTCTTGAGGATTTCAGAAAATCCTGCCCACCTTCCTAGAGAAAGTAAGAGCAGATTCTTTCTCCCTTATACACTTGGGAAGACTCTAACATGCAAAACAATTAAAGCTCTGCAGAAGAACCAGGCATCCACATCCATTTCTGTATCCGTTTTTCTGCCTCAGTCCTCTGTCTATACAAAGGAATTCCCTGCTAAGTGCTCATTAAAAACTCTCAGATTAAGCCTTTTCTGGCTGTGATGTTCTTATGTGGAAGTATCTGGACTATGGGGTCTGTAATCTTTCTTGGAAGTCACACTAATGTGACTTATATCACCTTTTGCTGCTGTTCATTATTACCTGCAACAGAAATAGGAGATTGAGGAGATGTTGCAAACATGGGAATCACAAAGTGAAAGAGTAGAATAGGAGGAACAGAATAAATGGAAGGGAACATATCGCAAATAAGCACAACTCAGACTTTGCCACAATTGGTTTCTAAACGACTCCAGGTACTATAAATGGGATGCCCACTTGGGTGATATGAGTAAAACCCACTAAGCAACAACACTTACAGACAACAGAATTCTGGGGTTCTTGATTCATGCTGTCTTTTCCAAGACACACACGGTCATCCTTAACTTTTCTGTACCATTACACCATCTCCAAAAAGAAAATTGGAAAGCCTAATGTTAGCACTTGCCTGACTAGAGTTCTTCATCCACAAAGCAGTTTTCAATTTTAATCTTAAATTTTTCATACTGACAATGGGCATCATGATATTTAAACAAAATGAGAACAGTTCAGACTTATTTTGTTCTTTCCAGTGCAAGTTTCGTAAATTTCTTCTGACTGATCACTGACTACTCCTCACAAATTTGGGACGGTGGTCTCTGGACCAGCCGTGTGCACCCAGCAGTTTGTCCCCACAGCTTGCCCTGGCCACAGGAGCTGTGGCTGGTTTGGGAGAGGCTGTGTGGGCAGGACTGGAGGCTGCTAGGTGGCAGAGGCTGCACATTTAACACTCTCTGTGCTCCAACCTCGCTCCAGCCCGGGCTGAGCCGGCACCTCCAGGCTCCCTCCATGCACTGAGTGTGTCTTGGGGCCTCCTCGTGGGACAGCCCTTGAGAGAAGTTCTGCAGGTCCCAGAACCTGCCCCGAGCTCCCAGCTCAAGCTTTACGTGAGGCATGAAGGATGTGACCATTTCCTGCAGAGCCTGAGCTAGCTGAAGCACAAACACACCCTCTCAAACAAGGTCCCATCTACTTTTCCTGTTCATCAAAATGTCACTTGTGTTATCACTGGAGAGATGTGAGCTGCCATGTTTGGCACTATCACTTTCTGCCTAACAGAAGTGTAAATACCTTTTCTGAAAGCCAGCAGCACGTTTGTCATATAAAACTGTGAGTGGTACTTCTAAGCTTGTTCCAATGAAATCCATGAACACAAGCTGCAGTCACTGCTAATGATCCTCCACTTTAATCTGGATTTTGATTGAGGAGAGAGGGCAGCAAAAGGACCAGGACCTCGGTGGAACAAGGCTGTTTTACATGAGATACAATCATCATTAAGGTTCAATATTGTTTGCACCTTTTTTTCTTCAGGAAGGAAAGTTAGTACTATTAGATGTGTACTGAAGTTAAAACACACTTTATAGCAAAGCACTGTGGACACAATTCCATGCACTCCAATATATTCAGTCAGTCATTGGACCCAAATGCTTGTTACTGTTCCCAGAGGAACAAGATTAACCTCATCTCTCACTCTCCACGTTTGCAGGGCAGTCAAAGAAAGCAAAAGTTTTCCTGCACTGTCTGAGCATCTCAGCCCTAGTCTGAAGGCACCACCATCTAGTGGGATAAGAAGGTATTTAATTTTCTTTACATTTCTTTGGTACTTTTAAACATGGACACCACATTCTACTTCAAGTAACAAAAAAAAAAAAGTTTGTGGGTTTGGTTTTTTTAATTTATACATGTAAGGCTCGTATGGACCTTCCATTAATTCTCATTTTTGTTTTAACTGCAAAGTATTTTCCAATAAAAATCTTAGGAGTCGTTTCCTTGAAAATAGGTTTTCATAAACAGAATTTTATCAATGAGAGAACAATATATAGCTATCCAGACTCAGTGGAAGTGTAATTGATTTATTGACTAAATATTTTCAGTATTTTATTGAATCTACTTTGTGGAAATCCAATTGGCAGAATTATTAATATTGTGAAAGGAATCATCTTGAGCTCATCTTTAAAACCAATATGTATTTTAGGCAGTAAAGATCTGTCCTTGCAGTTTTCCATAGAGCCATTAACTGTACAGCTTTTGGTTGTAAGCAGAGTCTGACCATTAAGTCCCATCTAAAATAAACTCCCAACCTGAATGCAAAGCACTCCTTTTACCTCGGCTCTAAGAGTGACCATTTATTGTACTTTGCCTGTGCTGATATCCTGACTGCTACCTGCTCTTATTTGGTTTTCCTTTTATGCATTTGCAGTTGGGTAATGGCAGGGATTTTCTGGGGGGAGGGAGAGCCATCGGGGTGAGCAGTGTGCGCTCGTTTGTTTGGTTTTACCACGGGCTGTGTGCATCTGCAGCTGTTATCCTAAGATGCCTCCTTGTGTTCAGGTCTCATTGATCTCGTTACAGCATTTCACACACACAGGGATAATTGATTTACATCATTCAGGAGTCCAGGGCTTTTATAAACATGAGAGTAAGTATTAAGAATTACCATATTTTATAATTCTGTAGATACTTTGATTTTTTAATATCCAAACCAGTAATGAAATAATAAAGGTTTAAATACTTCATTGTACAGATAATATTTTAGTATCGGTAATTTGGGCCTGCTTCTGTTTCCATGGAAGTGAGTGGTATTTTTACCTTGGATACTACCAGACATTTCAGTGTTTTACTATCTCAAAATTATAGAAATCTTATTGACACAAATGGGGATCAATGGGTATTTTGCATTGTACATCAATTTTATCATACTGTCTTTTCAAATGCTAAATTTCTTCTGAAATCCATAAGGTAATATCAATCTGTGCTGCCCGTTCTTACTGAAATCAGTCTGGAGTTCTGAGTAAAAATCAATGGAACTGGTCCAAACTGGTTGAGGTAGTGAATGTCATTTTGACCCTTTGATCCCTGAACCACGTGCCTGGGAAGGTTTGAAGCATTTCACTTAGAATGCAAATTTAAAAATAGGTAAATACTTTCATCTGGGATACTGTTTGCAGTTGAGGAAGTCCAGGATGTTCTACCTCACACTCCCTTAGAGGGATAAAAGTCCCACCTAAATCAGAGGTCTGGGATGTATAGGGAATTATGAAGACAGTCTAGAGAGAATAGAAGACAGGCATAGGGAAGTTCAGGGCAGTGATCTACACAACTGCTGACTCCTGATTTCACACAGACCTTGCAAAAGCCTCTCCTTCAGAATTCTCATCTATTTCTCAACTCCCTGAGGAGTGAGCCTGGTCCTGAGGCCTTCCTGCCACTCTGCCAGCTCTTGGGTCACCCTTTTCACAGCTCTGATGCAGGTTGAAGAAAATATAACTAACATAATTTTTTTTAAAGAAGTAACT
This sequence comes from Orthonyx spaldingii, assembly GCA_013397795.1. Lineage (NCBI taxonomy): Eukaryota > Metazoa > Chordata > Aves > Passeriformes > Orthonychidae > Orthonyx > Orthonyx spaldingii. The sequence goes on from VZTJ01000523.1 coordinate 1,350,197, forward strand.
ATTTCATGAAATTAGCTACAGGATACTCCATAGTTCTTTACAGGAAGTGGAGGGAAAGGCCTCAGTGAGGACAAATTCTATTTTACCCCTGTCACAAAGCACGACCTGGTGAGGCTGAATGCACAGCAGAACTGAGTCTCTCTGAATCTCAGTCAAAGGAACTCAGAGTGAGATGAGAATCAAATATTTAAGAGCAGGTTTTGTTTTTAACTTGACCAATCTCTCTGTCTCAGTATGTTCTGTGAGCTTTTGGATAAAGGGATAAAGTTATATAAAAAAAGAAAACAGGATCTTTCTTAATCTTCAGGAGTCATTATTGACTTTATCTACCTTTTTTCCTCTTTCTTACTTTCACGTCAAGGTTGATGTGACAAACATTGATAAGCCACAAAGAAATATGTAATCTTACATAAACCTGGTTTTATATGCTTTAACTTCATTGACTTTCTGATGGAATTACCAGTGACTGGTGGAGGCATAAGGATGATCAGACCATGAATTGAAAGTACAGGTTGGAACACCTGTGATCATAATTATTTAATGCTTAACCATCCTGTAGTTTGAGTTTTGAAAAATTCTCCTTACCCATATTTATAATCCTGAAACCTCTCAGTACCCTGGGAGACCATGACTGGTATCTTTCATTAGTATTATGAATTTTAGATTATTTGGCATTGAGGAATACTCAATGTAAACCAAAAGTATTTCTTCAGAATTTTTTACTAGAGGAATGTCTTACAATTTGATTCCATTATGATTTTAAATATGATAAGATCTTCCCTATTTTTTTTTCCCACAAGGTCTAGGAATATAGAATAAAGCAAGGTTTAATAGAGATCTTGCAATATAAATATTTTTCCCTAAAATGTAAATGTACAATGTAGTTTATATAAAGAAAGAACTATGTGTTCTATTTTAGATAGAGTTTCATTTTATATAATCAATAAGAACTGAAGAAAACTGTTGAAAATTTAAAAATGGTTTTGCTTAGGGTGATAGAACTTCAGACACCAATTTTCTTTGCTATTTTAATAATGAATGTTGATTGAACACACTGTGGTCACTTCAGTGCATGAAATTATCCAGGAATCCTGGGTTTGCTGGTATTTTCCATTAAGTGAAACTTACTTGAATCCAGCATCTCTCAGTGCAATCCTTTTCCATACAAAATATACGTTAAAAATCCAAACTGCTGGACATAGTGAGGAAATAAAAATCTGTCTTTTGGCCAGAGGTTTTCCATAGCTGTGCTGCAACTCATCAATTGTCACTCCTTCTGACAATTCCTCTGCCTAACAGCAGCCACTCAGGAAAGTCCTTCCAACAGGCCATATCTTGGGCAGAGGCATCTCATCTCTCAGTATTTACAGCTCCAAGTGTGTTTTTTAAGGTATCTTTCTGTGTAGTGGCATGAACGTGTTTCTATTCATGCCAAGAAAATAGGAAAAGAAAACACCATGACTTAGTTGGACGAAGACAAGTACGGCTTCCCATAGAATCCATCTTCCCAATTCCTATTTAGGGAATTCCTTGTCCCACAGAAAGCCATCTGAAAAGAGGCTATCAGGAAACTGCCATCTGCAAGACTGTAGGGAGTAATTGTTTCTACAAGTCACAGTAACCCTGGTCAGAAAGAGCATTTTAGCACTTGGCTCACTGGCCCTCATGGAAGAGTAAAGGAACGAAATAAAATGAAGTAACACGAAGGGTTCAGTTCTGGAAGATCAAACCCTGTTTTTCACAGATGCCAGGTATCAGGAAATGCAGCTCTCACACCAGCTATGATGATGCCTCTGTTGCAAAATGCTTTTCATAGTCATTTCAAAGTCATTAGGGAAATGGGAATTATGAAACTTTTATTTTGTTATGCACAGTATACAGCCTTTGTAGTCTTGATTGCTCATCTCTGGTTTGATGTGATATCAACTCCGTAAAAAGGAAACTGCTTTCACCAACAAATATTGTGGATCTGAACTGTTCATAACTGCCAATACTGATAAACTCACATAATATAGATTTACTAGTCGAATACACACAGTTTACTGTAGCACCATTACCAGGGAATACAGAATTAAATCCCAGCTGGATCAGTATCCATAGCACAGAAATACAATTATTAGTAACTTTGAAAATCTTTTGGAGCTCAATACCTGCATACAGTTCCACTTCATTAATGGACCTTTGAATGACACCCTCATCGGGATGCACTGCCACTTCAATTACTTCACCTACTCACTTGTGTGCAACCATCCCTGTTCAACATCCCTTCTCTGGCTCAAAAGGCCAGATTTAGGTAGGACCTCACTGTTTAAAATCTCTTTCTTAGGAGCATTTCAAAGTACCATCCCACACTATTTATGTACCTGTTTTTCTGTACAATTTGATTACATTTTATTGGGGAAAAAAAAGGATGTACGTAGTACTTCTAGATTTGACTTCTTTTGAAACATTTTTCCACCTTTTAAGGAAATTACAATAGCTTCCATGAAAAGTTCAGACTGAAAAAAGCAAATGAAAAACCCTAAGCACTAAAGCACAAAACAGAAAAGAATTGCACTGACATGTGAAATGTGTTAAAAATTCTTCTTTGAATCAGTCATTTAGACATACAAAGATAATGATGATGATTATGATGACAATAATTATAATCAACTAAAATTTAAATTCATCCATTTTCTTCTATGCAAATACCAATTATATTTCTTTTCTTTAAAATGAATGTGACCATTTTAAGTAGTTATTCTTGCAAATCTTCCTAATAATCTGCCTCAACATCGACAACAGCACAGCATTCTTCTGTAGTGGGGGGCAAATTCTGTCTCTTCTGCCTTAATGGAAGGGCCGAAATGAGAGTCTTTATATAGAATTAATATTCCCAGTGTGAGGAGCTACAGTTATCCCTTTATTTACTCCATCAAACAGAGGAGGAAGTGCTGCTCCTTAGGTGCTAAGGACGTACAAAAAGGGGCAGGGAGCATTGTGCTTCCATTAGTTCTGCCTTCTGGGTTCTGAGTCATTGCAGGCACAGAGCTGAAGGAAAGTCTAATGGCTCAAAGTCTCCTTGCTCCCCTTAGAGATGCTGTGGTGCAGAATGGCTGAGAGAGGTGGTTGTAGTTCTAGGAGTAACTACTCTGCTCCTGGAGAAATTACGTTATCAAGGAGCTGTACTGGGAGTACTGCACGGATCTGGGATCCTCCGCTAAGCCAACATCTTACCCTGACAAAGATGATGTGAAGACTAAACAAAGAAACAACTTTCTAATGAGTGCTGTGCATTATGATTTGTTACATTCGAACCTAAAATTGTCATTCAGACTACAAGATTTGACCTTTTATTGTTTCCATTTTACACATTAGCACTCTAAACACACAACCTGGAGGAAACCCTATTATCAAGGCAATGGGGTTGAAATTCAGTTTGCAGATATGCTACATTGCTCAGTTGCATTGCCTCCTGAAAACTGATTAAAAAGCAACCATCTTATAAAAACATTAAATACTTCAATATAGCTGGCCCACATAGTGTTTACAGTAGGAGCATTCTTTTCCTAGACATATACTTTAATTAAAGTTTAATAAGTGCAATGTGGATGTCTTCTTTCCTGCAGAAGAAAAGGCAGCATTTAAATGGAGAGTGCTATGTTTGGATTAATGAAAAATAGATGTTAAATCCTAAGTGTCCATCCTGAATTCTCAAAAGCATCACACATACATACAGTCTGGCACCAGTTTACAACTTTTGAAAGAAAAACAAGGGCTATTCTCATTTCTGTGAGGAAGCTGAGTATAATCTCATTTCAAATGCCTTAAAAATTTCAGTGCAGTGCTATTGCTACTCTCTGGCTTTAACATCCTAATCAGAGGATTTTAAACACAAAACTTGCTTGAACTGTAACGTTGGGAGGGAAATGCTCAGTAAGGAGGCCTTTGCTGAATATGGGTTTAGTAAATTCACATATTGAAGAGATGATTACACACACTCCCAGTTTAAAAGCTGATGGCTTTCTTTTTAGCCACAGCCCTTTCACAACTTAAATTTGTCCCCAGATCACCCTCCTGCAGCTGACAGATATTTTCACATATGCCCTTTCAGAGGAAACAGGGGAGGAGAGTCTGGCAGCCCCTCCCTGGCTGAGTACCCTCAGATAATGTCAAATTTCCACCACCAGCAGCAAAGCCCAAACTAAATCTCTGCTCTTATACAGAGCTCCAAGTGAAGCACTGACAGACCCAGGGTTGGAACTGAGGCAAATCAACCCCCAACAGAGATTTTATCAAAGCAGGAATAGTGTTTGCCTTATCATTTCTATTCACCTGCTTCTGTAATTTCAAATGTAGTTGTTACATTAATTTGATTTTTAGCAGTGTTATCACCAACAGCCGGCTCTACCTGAAAGTCAGTCCCTGGCTGTTACTCACTCCTAACTTTCAGGTGTCTCTTGGCTACAGTTTGGTGTTGGAGTCCTTGGTGACACGTGTGTCTTCTCAAGAATCCCAGCTGGCAAGGACTCATTTCAGCTGAGGCCTTTATAGTCTTTTGTTTATGGTTTCTCTGGTGAAGTTTAAGAAAAATTACTGCATATGAGACACATCAATTCCTTTACTTTATGGACTACTTTAAACCCTTTTAATTATATGATAATATTTATGGGGAGTTTCCTAAGGGACCTTTATCAGTTTCAGAACTTAGAAGTCTTGGTTTATCCTCTCGTTTCATTTCAGCCAGGTGCCATTTATGATTTTCAAGACTGGAGAAGGCTATTGTTTAAAAAGTACTCAATAATCTTGCACTTGTCATTCTCCTCAAATAGAGAAATGCAAGACTTCCAATCTGTGGCTGGTTTATCTTGTTTCATAGGCTGCATCATCTGTCCCTCAGACTAATTCTTGGTTTTCTTCAGTGTTTGTATGGGCACATTTTTAAATACATATATGTAAAAATTAAGTGAAATGAAATAACTACTCCTATCTCCTGTATAGCAATGCATATGCATATGCATAATGCATAATATAATATGTAAGGCAATACATATTTCACCTTCAGCTGTAATTATGGTTTGTTAATCAAGGAGAAAAGACCAGGATGTAGAGGCTGAACTTGGCATGGTAAAACTTGTGCTGACTGTAATGAAGTAGGAATATGCACTAATGGCTGAAGGATCTGTATTCATAAATTGGCAACAACTCAAAGGAGATGAATAAAAGAAATGCAATATATAAAGGAACGGGAATATTTCCAGAGAAAAGAGATTAATTTCTTACATAAGCTACAGTCTCCAGATGTGCTGGAAAAGGTACAGTTTTCCTAAACTCAGAGAACACAAGTCTGAAAACCTTACTGTGCAATAAAACTGCTTCGAGTAATATTGCAAATGAAGTAAAGCAGTAACTGAATGTCATTAGACACACTTGTCCATCTTTGCTTCATCTTCCTTAAATCTTAATAAATCAAAATCTTAATGAATCTTTATTTATTACACAACTTTATGCAGCAGTTTTATATACCCAATCCATTTCATTGTTCTGGTGTTTACTGACACTTTCTGAAGTACTGTAATTGACCAAGACTTTTACATGCTGGGATATACAAACAGTGGAACTGCCAGGGCAGAAAGCATTAAACTCTGCTTTGTAGCATCATGAATTTTGAACCAACCTGAATTTTGCGGCTGCTGCAAAGACCTTCTCCTTCTTCCTGGACATCTGTTTTAGGAAACCCATAAAACTCACAGGTAATCCTTAATGTAGCTGTAGTGGCAACTTTCTTTCTGTACTCTACCAGTTACACTGGGCAGAGCAGCCTGATCAAAGATATGATCCTGGGTTTTTTCTCCTCCATGCTCATTTTGTACAAGACAATTTTGACTGCCATAAGAGACCTACAGAATTTTTGAAGAATGTCATTAATTAAGGATGGAAAAAATATACTCTTTGCCTTGCACGGTTACAGAAGTCAAGTGACATGTAATTCTCTCTCGGGTGTCTCTAAGCAATCCTATAATTTACACACATCTTAGTAATCAAAAGGGCAACTTCAAAATGAGTTTCAGTGCTCCTTAGGTAGAGAATGTGGGTTTAATTATTCAGAGTTTTTAAACTATGTTCAGGTCACTGATCTATCACGGCCTGTATCACAGGAATATTCATACCATCCATGGGAACTGAGTGTCTGTATCTCACTGAGAATTTGCACTTTAGGTTCCAATACCACTAATATCACACAAGTTATATGGGCACCATTGGGACTGACCACTGCAAACTGTGACAGGAAGAAAAACTCTGATAGTGGTAAAAAAGAGGAAGCTGGAATAAAAGTCGCCTGAGAGTTTAGAATAAATTTGGAAACAAATAATTTTTTCCCAACCATGCGTGGCTGTGGCGAGGCTGTTCCTGTGGTTAATGAACAATCAGGGTGGTGCCAGTTGTGCAGCTGCAAACTCCAGAGGAAAACCACGCAGAGCTGCAGCAACACACAAACAGTGCTTGCTGCCTGAACTAATGAGCCATTTAGTTGGGATAAATCAGGTTATTCACTGGATGTTTCAAGCAGCTAATAGGCCCGATCCTGCTGCTGATCCTTATTCAGACTGGTACTCAAGGAGAATTAAATTCTGTATCCATTGAGGGAATAATAGAATGAATAATGAGATTTCACACATGAAATCACTGCAGGATAAAGAGACTACATAACTCAAAAAAATTAAAATTCATCCTAGTGAGTATGAAGCATTTGCTGTTTGTTTTTGGAGGAAGAAACATTTGATCAAATGGTGGGAGACTACATCTTGAGATAACTGGAAACTCCATAATTCTAATGCTGCTTCTTCCCGATTTTCTTTTGGGCTTCAGTGTTCCCACCTGGGAAAATAAAAACACTTCCAGAGCTTATGAGATTTTGCTCAGATTACTGTGCTTCTGAAAAGTATTTTGATAGAGCTAGATATTAACTACATAGACTTTAAAGTAACAATGGTAGTTCTATGAACATGTGAAAACCCCAAATAAAAGTTATAAAGTAGAACACCATGATTTTATGAGAGGTGTTTTGCTTGAAATCAAAGTCGGAAAAGTTGCTTACAGGAAAAGTATTTAGAACTGCTAAGTGGGATATTAAAATTGATCTATGTATGTCTTTCTGAACCGCTATTGCTAAAAATTCTGTACAAATCCTCTGCAATATGTAGGAATTACTTCATAAAACATAGGAGAAAATTTATTTAATCCAAATGTTTAAAAAAATTACATTCAGTTTTTCAGCATGCACTTTGGAATGCATTTTGGCAATTCTAATTGATGAGATCTAGTTTAACAAAATATAGGGAAATTCAGTAATCAGGGCACAGGATGTGCAGTTTAATTACATTGGTGTGCATTTCTATTTGTTTCTAATGTAGAGGATCTATTGGTAAAATGAATGCCCATTTTGTGGTCTGTTATGCAGAAAATGTTTAATCCAGTGTTTGATTTACTCTGTTAAATCTTCTTTATTGAATGTGCTTATTCATCCATGCAGAATTGGGTATGCTGCTTTCTGTTAATATGACATTGCAATTAAATAGCTAAAGAGAAAAACATGGCAAGACATTTTCTCAAGGTCCATGAAATTCTCATAAAAATTATTCACACTTACATATTTCACTTCTACATTTGCTGATACTAAAACTGCAAACTACAGAGAAATATTTTGGTGTTGTGTGGGACTGACAAACCGTGCAATTAAAGATCCTGAATAATCATTTTTGTCAAATAAATAGTACTAAGGAGGATTTCTGGTCCAGTGGATAATGACTGTCATCACGAAATAGGATTGCACTGATTGCATCTTATGAATGAAGCTAACAGGAACTCACAGCACCAAACAACAGCATTTTGTGGTGGGATAAATACTTAAGCACTTGAGAGACAGTACGACATTGACAGTGAAACAGCTCTGCTCCAGTGCAGTCCTAGAATTATATTAAACAGTAACAAAAGGGTTTCGTGATGATGTTATACTTTCCTGAGTGTGCCTTCCCTCAGTAGGAAAAGGATGTGCAAGGGGAGTTTGTCTTATCTCATCTGACCAACATAGTGATGCTTTGTTCCTCAGCACAAGACATTTAGGTCAGGGATGATCCAGCATTGTGAGAATTTTGGAGCTATATTTCTTTTACACATTAAAAAGTAGAAATGACAGCTCCGTTCACGGAATTGCAGAATGGAAGTTTTAATCAAATTCCCTATGAGACAGTTGGAAACATAAATATAAGGAACATAAGACTTGATCTTACTCCTTTTCTATCTGGATTCATAACTCCTTATTTTCTCTGTTACATATTCATCAGAGCAGTAATCAATTGCCAATGTTTAAATCTCTATTTTTTGTTCTTGTATTGTTGGATGTTTCCTGCCAGACCGTTGTCTGTGCTGCACTCTGCTCTAGCACCTCTGGCAGTGCCACAGGGGTAACGTGGCCTCTGGTTTCCATTAGTCACTTTTTACTATTTTCACTATTCTTTTCCTATGTGAACAAGGAGCTTGTAATAAGGTGTTAACAGGCTGCTAGCTGGTTTATTGTTATTATTGATTTAAGGTGCTAAGACTTTAATATAATCATACACAATGAATAATATTAAGAGATTAGTTTAAAGCCATATAAGCCATTAAATGCAAAATAAAAAGAAAAACTTGCCAGAAATTTCCAGCGTGTTCTGGCACAGGTGTTCTGTGCTGGGTTATTTTGCCTGCATTGCTGTATCTGGCTTGTTCAAATCTGTGGTTTCAGTCTTGCTGGTCTTACACTCAGACTGGTGTTATAGGAGGGGCTACTCTGAACCAGGAGAGTCTAGATTTCACCCCCAATTCCACCTTCTTTTCTTTGTCAGGTCAAGGAAGAGACTGAGCAAGACTAAAGTGTGGCTTTGGGCTTCAGAGGGAAAGAAAGAGTTAATTAATGAGTTGAGAAAAATAGAGAGGGTTTTGCATGCAGAGAATGTAGTACAGTCAAACATACATCTGGTAAGTAACAAGAAAGGACACAGGATGAATGACTGACACACTTTCTAACACTAACATACTGGTAACTTTCTTTTTAAATCTGTGTCCAATGTGGTGGCTAAAGGAAAAAGTATTGCAACTGGAGGTAAGGGAACTTTTTGAAATAATGATGGAAATATTTTCCTGGATATATTAATAAGGAGCAGTGAGCAACAAGACTGAAGAAACAGTATAAATTGTTTTGGAAACAGTGAACATGCAGGGGATATAACAAATGTGAAATCTGTTCTTTCTGAGAAAACAGTCATCCAAGAAATTTCGGTGGAATTCACAGAACCACAGGATGATTTGGGTTGGAGAGGACTTCAAAGCTCATCCAGTCCCACCCCTGCCATGGGCAGAGGCACCTTCCACTGTCCCAGGTTGCTCCAAGCCCTGTCCAGCCTGGCCTGGGACACTTCCAGGGATCCAGGGGAAGCCGCAGCTTCTCTGGGCAACCTGCACCAGGGCCTCCCCAACCTCACAGGGAAAGATTTAAGAATTTTTTCCTCAAATCGACCCATAAGTAATACAAAAGGCGTGTTTGCATCGATTTGCTTTCGGCTCAGTAGGTGGAATACTGCCATGTAACTGTATTTAAGAAGCTTACTGATGGACGTAGGAGCTTGTATATATATGTTCTCTGCTGCATTCCGCAGCATTCCTGCATGGCAGATCAGGGCTCGATCTGGGGATGAGCAGGACAGGAGAGGGGCGAGGGATGGTGAGGCCTAGGGATTGGAGGGTTCCAGAGCGGCACACCGGGGACACCCCCGGGCGCTCCGCGGGCTCTTGGAAGGCTCCGCTCCCTCAGGCGGGGACGGACCGGGGACACTCCCGGAGGCCTCCGTGGGCCGCCGGAGGGCTCCGCTCCCTTAGGTGGGGCCGGACCGGAGACACCCCCGGAGGGCTCCGCTCCCTCAGGGCCGGACCGGGGACGTTCCCGTAGGGCTCCGCTCCCTCTGGCGGGAACGGACCGGGGACGCTCCCCGACGGCTCCTCTCCCTCAGGCGGGGACGGACCGGGGACACCCCTGGGCGCTCCGCGGGGTGCCGGAGGACTCCGCTCTCTCAGGCGGGGACGGATCGGGGACACTCCCCGAAGGCTCCGCTCTCTCAGGCGGGGACGGATCGGGGACATTCCCCGAGGGCTCCGCTC
>VZTJ01000523.1:1360624-1452841 GCA_013397795.1 Orthonyx spaldingii
CCCCTCCCGTCCCGTGCCATCCCGCGCGCCGCCGGAACCCCGCAGCCGCTCCCGCCCTTTCCGCCGGCGGCGCGCGCGTGACGGCGCCTCCCAAGATGGCGGACAACCTGCCCGCAGAGTTCGATGTGGTGGTGGTGGGCACCGGTACGGGCGGGCCGGGCGCGGGGGCCGCAGCTCCCGGGGGCGGCGGGGGGACGCGGCTGCCCGGCTGAGGGGCGGCAGCGGCGTCTGGGGAGGACGGGCAGGGTGTGCGAGTGGCTGCTGAGCCACCTGCGGGGACGGCTCCGTGACACCGGCAGGGACATCACCCCGCAGCGTCCCGGGCGGTCGCAGCCCGCTGCAGGACTGCTGCCCACACTTAAATAAATAGCCAGGTTTGCTCAGGAATGGAGGTGTCGCGGAGGCCCGCGTGGGGCTGGCCCTGGGAGGGGTTTGCCGGGGCTCCCGGCCCTGTGAGCGGCCACAGACCTCCTGCCCCCACAGCTGAGGTCGGGGCTCCTTTGGTGCCTTAGAGAGCCTTGTCTGACTGACTCTGCCTCCCGTGCCAGCCCTTATTCCCGAAATACCATCCTGCTGGTCAGGTTTGCTTTTGTGCACGGAAAATAGCTCTGAAGAGCGGAACTTTGGTCTCGTCGCAGTATATGTGCTATAAGCTGATAATTTTTTATCATATCCTGCAATACAACTAGTTTTAAATCTTCAAAGTAGTTTTTCTAATCTCTATACCTGCTTTATAAATAATACAACTTTTTGAGTCTTTCTCATTAAAGCACATTTCTGTATCTATGAATGACTGCACATCTCAGACACGTAATTCTAATCTCTCTGCACTTTCTGTATCCTGTACAAGTTCATCCTGTTCAGGATGATGGTGGAGACCTGGGATGTCTCACTGTAACTTATCACAATAAAACTACGAGAGAATTTTTAAAATACTCCTTCAGAACTAAGATTCTTGCGGTTTGTGTATCAGAGTAATCATGAAGTACTGAAATAGATTTCTGTGTGTAGAACCCGGTGACAGTGACCTGGTTCAGATTGGTCTTGATAAGACCCCCACCTGAAGTTCAACATTGAGCTTTAGTCTTAAAATGTGTCACTGTTTGTAGGTCCCAAAATTACAGTCAGATTTTGTTTGCCTTTGTAAAGAGCTCAAGTGTTGTTTGGAGCACAAATGGGAAGACACTTCTAAATGTTATTGTTTCCCACTTGGAATTAGTAACTCTGTTTTTGGAGTTCACTAACCTGTCAAATTGTGTCTGTGGTATTTAAGATTTCTAGCAACTTGGCATAGAATCAATGAGTTTCTTAATGAAATTGCTGATGTCAGTATTCAGCAGAAAAAAGCAGTCTTCATACAGTGTAGGTATAATTGCTTAGAAGATTTCTGATTTATATCTGGAGTTTTTGAGCAATTGTAAAACCATACTGCTCCTATTGTTGACCAAAACACTGCTGAAAATGTAAAATTAAAGTTTTTGGGCAGGTTAAGAGATCCCTTCTGTGTATTAACCCTGTTCTGTGGAGTGGTATGTAGTGATGAATCTGACATTTTCATGTGTGTTCAGATTTGAGAACATTTTGAGTGTGTGGTTAATAATGAAAAGCTGAAGTGTCAAACTGTTAAGGGTGAAATATTAAATGTTGCATAACTTCTGTGATTTTTGGGGATGATCCATTCTTTACTGCCAGGAGGTAGATAGTGTTCATGTAGACAATGCAGGAACTCAGAGGTTTATGAAAATGATATTAATGTTAAGCTATTTAGCTATTCTGGCCACTAAGGGAACGAGAACTACCTGTGCCAGAGAGAGCAGGTCATGTGCAGCCATCAAATCCAATCTTCCCTGCTTTGGAGTGAGGTGTGGTATTGGAGCTTCGATGTTGCAGGAGGGAAGTTCTCTGAGCTAAATTCTCTGAATTATGGCTGCATTTGGCAGTGTTGATTTGTATTCCAGGATGCCTTTTTGCCCACCTGTAGAGAACACTGCTATAACTAATTCCAGGATTCTCTGAATTCTGCACTTTAGGAATTGTTTTGGCTTTGCATTCGTTTTTACTAAGAACATTCAGAAGTGGTGATTAACACTGGCGACTGACTGGGGTTTTTTAATCTGTATTACAGTTCTCAGTGTGGAATATTATTCAGCGTAGAACTTTCATCTGTTTTCTCTTTGGGAAGTGACTCCTGAGGGAATATTTTAACCTAGTCGTCAACTCCCTGGTTTTTAATGCTGTAACCAGTGCTGAGTGTACCTATGAATATCTAACTGTAATACCATAATAACTAGAATGTTTGTGTTTAATGGTATTTTTAATGCATTGTAGTAATTGCATTAATTTCTGCATGTGTGGCCTTTTCCTGGTTTTATAATTTGTGCATCTATTACATTTAGTAATTAGATTGAGTGGTAACATAAGAGTTGAATTTATTTTTGTTTGAGGCTCATTTAACAGTTTCCCTGTAGTAAGCTTAGTGCAAATGGAACATCAGCCTACATTTTAGTCATCAGTACTTCAGTTAATGTCTAGGCTCAATTAATTCATCAATATTGCTATGGCAAAAGGAAATTCTTTTCTTGAAGAAACTCCTTTTCCTTGACTCAGATATTTTCTTGCATGAGCAAGTTTAGGGCAAGGTGGATGGGGGTACAAAAATGCTCATCCTGGTGAGTACAGCAGCTGCAGTTTCACTGCAATCACAGAATTTCCATCCATAGTTCTACAGAAAACCAGGTTATCTCATGGCATAAAACTCACGAGCATATCTTGAGGTTTTTGATGGCCAACACAATATAAGAATTAAAGCTGTTACAACGTTGTTGTTCTGCTTTACTTTTCTTTTTGTTGTAGCCTTGCAGTCAGTCTCCCCTCCCTGTCTCCTCCAGTCTCTTCTATCACTGCTTTCCTGCTTTTTGAGCACAGGTCAGGACTAACCAGGCAGGATTGGGTTTATGAGCTGGTTCTTGGCCAGAGCAGGTATCATTCAGGATCATCAGTCCTCAGAGCAGGTCTGTTTGGGAAGGTCTCTTTTCTATGAAGTGATCAGTGGTGATTTTTATTGAACTAAAAGCCTGTAGGATCCGGGTTTGGAGGGCTGATGCAAAGAATTCAAGGTGGGCATGAGTCATATTCATTTAAGGGAACTGATTATTGATCAGCTTTTGTGGGTCACTGTTGAATGAGTGCAGCATTAAATGTGGTGCAGTGATAGCCAGAGGGCCCACGAGGAGTTCTTTGGTAAATATTCCCCAAAACAGGCATCTGTTTGAGAGTGACACTCAGAACTGGGAGTCAGTGGCACAGCTTTTGTCTTCAGGCAGTTGTCAAATAGGAAAATTCACAGGCAGAACGTTCAGCAGTGTTGAGTTAAGGGCAGGAACCCCTGGAGGTGCCAAGATTTGCAACTTTGTGGCTGTGCAGTGGTGTGGATACAGGTGTGAGGTCATGTTTACCTTGGAATTTCTTCAGTTAATTGGATTGTGTTCAGTCTTGACTTCTTGTCTCTGACACTCCCCAAGGCCTGCATTAACTGCTGGGAAAGTTGTAAAGGATATGGCTCTTTAAAAGGTGTTGTATTCACAAGTTTGTCTGCCAGAAGCCCAATTTTTTTCTGAAAAGGAGTTATTCTTTATAAAAGCAGTCACAGTAAATATTCTAGTTCTATGCAATTTTCTTTCCTTTCTGGTTTTCAGTGGTTATAAATAACACATGAAATGACTTTCAAGGTAGAAAGCAGGAATCCATTTTGAAATATTCTATAAAATAAAGAGTGATTTATGGTTTCATATGATTTTGGCTGAAAGCACTCGGGCTTTGCCAGGTCATCAAAGTCCTGTCAGGAGAATCTATTATTTATTGTTCGATGCTCTGGGAGTGGTGTAAGTACTTTATGTTTATCTTATGTAAGTGTGGTGTGTTAGGAAAAATCACTTCCAGATACTACAACAATTTCTAAATAAACCTGAAAAAACTAACCTGAATATTACAGATGTGAATTTTAAAGTTAACACTGAAGATTGGTTTAAAAAAAAAAATAATAATTCCTAACGGTTTTATTGTTGCAGGATATTTTTAGAATGTACCAAAAATGCTTTCTAATACATCTTTTGGGCTGATATTTTGGTTACATTACCTTATATAACTGCACAGTGTTCAGTTTATATCAGCAGCTATTTAGAGTTGATGAAAGCTCAGTGGAAAACCAGCTGAAGATGGATATTTTTTGACGTCAGTGGTCATTGTGGACTAACACAGTGGCACTGACTTGAAATGTTGATGTCTGGAAGGAGGAAATGGACCCACGTTTTTATAATCGTTTGTAGATAAGTCATTGCCTGTCCATGTGAATGTCAAACAGAATGAACACTGACTCACAGTCCTGTTCCAAGTCCTGTGTGTGTGTCCCCCTTTCATTCTCTCAGTCTTCTCCAAGTCTAAATGTACCTTTATCTTCTTTACTAATGTTTTTTTAACCTGACTAAAACTGAGGGGTTGTGTTCTGGCCTGGCTTCCGGTCTGGATTTTGGGGTGTAGCAGAGGTGCTGTGGTAGCTGCCTGGGAGGTGTGGGCTCCCAGTGATCCCTCAGACAGGTTCTCTCCCAGATCCTCTGCAATGTCCCTGGCTTCTCCTGTGAGAACACTCTTGTTCTGTGAACCCTTTGTTGTCCTTCTCAGCCTGTTTGTGTTCTGCAGGTTTTCCACATTATATTGCTGATCTTACAAAATCAGAGCCTGTAGGACTCCTGTGACCCTACTGTGAAAAACAGAGTGGGTCATCTGCATATCAAGGTGAAAAACTCCTTTAAAAAAGGCTTAGCAAGGTACTTTGAAATTCTCCTCTGAATCAGGAACAGTTGAAACACCAGGTTTGTGTATCCCAGTAGGAAATGTGGCTGCACTGGCTGAGGAATGGCCATGGAGCTGCAGGTTCAGTGCTCCTGCAGGAGCTGCTCTCAGGGCTCTGCTGTGCTGAGGCTGTGCCAGAGCACCCTGGGAGAGCCCCTGGTGTACCCAGGGAACTGCCTGGAACTGCCAGTGCAGGAGGAGAAACTTCCTAAATATCCTTTCCTGAAATATTTGAAAATGTAAAGGAGCAAGGAGAGCAAGCTCTCTTCCCATGGGGAAGCAGAAGAGGAAGCAGAAGTATGAGAAGACTCGAGTGAAAATAAAACTGGATGTGTGTCTTGCTATACAGATCTGTTAATGCATGTGGTTTGCTTTATCTGCTGCTCTTGCTTCAAACCAGAGGTTAGACTCAGCTGTAGTATGTGCTGGAGAACACCTCAGACAACACTGCTTGGTGTGTGATTTTTAGTAAGAAGTTAAATTTTTATTTAAAACCTAAGCGCTTGTGTTCCTTTTCTAAATAATATTGATTTACACCAACTGTGAGATTCCATGGTCTTCTTTGCCAAGTTCCTCTGATGAGGCACAGATAACTATAAGCAATTACAGTGTAGGAGAAAAAACTTTTTACTTGTGACTTCTTTCTTGACCAGTTACATATTCATACTTTTCTTTGTGGGTTGGCATTCCTGTGCCATACTCTGAAATGCAGAAATATTCTCTGATACTGCTCTGCAATATGAGCAAATACTAAAATGAATCCATTTTAATTACCTTTAACTTAAAATATTATACACAAGAAGTATTTTAATTTGCAATTAAATTATGAAATGCTTTTAAAGTTTTACATGTACCAAAACCACACCATGAGTAAGTTGTAGTGAGCTCCTCCAGAGTCAGCTGCTCTTCTCTACTTAGAAGTTCAGATGCAAACAGAATTTATTGCAGCTGGTCAACTGTCTGACTCCAGGAGATTGTTTTGAAATTGTCTATGTTCCAACATTTTTAATATATTTCCCTTCAACATTTTATATTACGAAAAAGCCACTTGTGATTTATTTAGTAGATAGAGTGAAGCAAATTAAACATTTAAGCCTTTTCAAGATGAATCTTGTGTAATTCAGTAAAAACTTATCAGCTGGATGACTGCAAAACAGTTTGGAACCAAGATGCTCCCACAGGTACGAAGCTGTTTAGTTTAGAAATTGCTCAGAGCAGTGACTGTGTCCTTTTCAAGTCACTGCAAAAGGCAGTGCAGCACTGGAGCAGCAGGTACAGCTGCTAAACAGGAGACATGTGTAAGTCTAAAATTAATTTTTGATCACACAGAGGTGAATTATAACTTTTCACTATTTTGTAAAACTTTAGAAATTAATTGGCTTTTAAAGCTGAAGAAAAAAAGGTTTTTCACCTTAGTGGTTATCTCAAACTTTATTTTGGTTGTTTTGAAACTAAAATTAAAATTTATTTTTTTGATAACTAAATAACGTGTAGCTAATTCCTCTGTTTCTTTTTTGCTTCTAAAACTTCTGTTCTTGGAAATGCAAGTATGGGTGATTTTGTTTTATAGGGAAGCTTCAAAAATTCATGTAATGGAGATTATCTTGGTCAGAGGTTACTGGAAACAACCAGATGCAGACTTCAAGGTCAGCTTGCAGCAGCCCCCTCTGTAAGATTTATTGAGATTAATCTGCCTGTTGTGTATCCAGAAAGGGATGGAGACAGGGCTCGGCCATGGCAGTGAGAGTGAGTGCTGCCAGAGGGGCCTGTGCAGGTGAGCTGGACTGTCCCTCCCGGGACTGTCCTGAGCTGGATTGTCCCTGCCGGGACTGTCCTGAGCTGGATTGTCCCTCCCGGGACTGTCCTGAGCTGGATTGTCCCTCCGAGGACTGTCCTGAGCTGGATTGTCCCTCCCAGGACTGTCCTGAGCTGGATTGTCCCTCCCAGGACTGAGCTGGATTGTCCCTCCCGGGACTGAGCTGGATTGTCCCTCCCAGGACTGTCCTGCCCTGCCGTTTGGGCTGCTGCCTGCTGGGCACCCTCGTCCTGCCTGCAGCTGCTTCTGAGGCAGCCCTCCAGTCTCTCTCAGCACCTCCCAGGGCTCTGGACAGAAAAGTTGGTACAAACCTCAGCTTCTTCTGAGTGCTCAAGTGTCCATGCCACCATGTTCGTTAGTTTAATTAGAGCCTAATTAGTGTTACAGTGTAGTCTGCTTGCCATTTTGGTTCTTTCCAAGGGGAAGCCAAAGGCAGGAGGCCAAGTGTGCAGTCAGCATTGTTCTGCAACAGCACTAGAAAGGCTCTGGAGTTGGTTCACTTGGACTTTGCAGAGTGTTCCAGGGGGGCAGTGAATGCATTGCCTGCTGGAGGGGTGGGTGCAAAGTACTACCTGTGAAATTCTACCTGGAAGAACGTGTTAGCAGCAATCCAGACATCACTAATGAGTAAAATTGCTAATTTTGTACTTATTTTTATATCTGTGTGCAGATGGAATGTCCTACCTCACTGAAGTTTTAAATTGATGTTTCCTTGAAAGGGCCAGAGAGACTGATTTAACGCTGTACCTGATAAATGGAGGGTTAGTCGGTGAAGGAATAAGGCAATGGCTTTAAGGAATGATGATAGAGATTCCAACTGGAACTAACCAGTCCTCCTTCATGAAGGAAAACTCTTTGTTTTTCCTGGTAAGAGAAATGAGGTGCAGGAGGACAATGTAACATAATGTAAATATTTCACATGTGAGCATTCTAAGGGGGGAATATGAAAGGGCCAGGAAGCACAGAAAATGTTTGTATTTCTGGGTAACAAGCTCTGCTGTTTCGGAATTGTTTCTGCCTCAACTACAAAGAACTTCTGAGTCAGCATGTTAAATTGATACAAGAATTGTATGGATTCCTAATTCTTCCACATAAATCCCTTTTATGCTGCCAGATGTTTATGTATGACACACTGAAGTCTGGATCTGGTGCTGCTTTCTTGTGGTTGACTCATGCAATTCCTATTCAAACTTCTTATTTCCTTCTAATACCATTGCAAATTTAAAAATTGTTTGGGTTTGGAACCTTACTTGAGAAAATGTTCTTTTGCAGTAGTCCTTTTCAGATATTTCAGATACAATAAAATGGGAGCTGTCTTTCGCAATAACTAATATGTGTGATAACTTAGGAGGAAAATATTGGTTATTATTAATTGTACTAGGGGGCAATGATGATTCAGTAATTTGCTGAGTTTGATAGTACAGTCTTAGAACTTTTTACCAATAATCTAAAAGGAGATGTAGATTGTTGTTTCAATCTTGCTGTTCGTGGTGATCTAAGTTACAGGATCCAGATCATTACTCAGCTGTCTGTTCAAAGACATTAAACATCAGGAGTGATACATGTCCTTAATCCTTTGAGCTGGCCAGACCAGCAGCTGACTGATCCCCAAGAGGGATGAGTGGCAGGAAGTGTTAGAATGATCCTTCATGAGGAAAACCGCCCAGAGGTGTCCAGGTTTATTTACTCTTTAGCCATTGGGGAAACTTTAGAATTCAGAGTCTGCTATGCTTTTTAGTGAGGACCCAGACACATTTCAAAATCTGAATATAATCCATCTTAGGGTTTTTGACAAATCAAAGTTCAGAACAGAAAGCTGTTTCCAAATAGAAACAATTTCTAAAAATACATATTTCTCTGTTTCTGAATCATCTGAAGGGGACCTATTTTGCACAACTCTCTGAGCATCGTGTAGGAGACAGTTCAGCTTTTCATGCTATCATTTCATAAACTGCCATTTCTGTAAGCAGGCTTCTCCAAGTTAGTTTTTTCCTAGACAGGGGACTATGTATAACTACCCTGTAATTGTCCAGACCCCTCTTTCTTGGAAAAGGCTTTTGTTCAGTAACCACCATGCAATGCAGGTCACATGTAGGAGTAACTTGCATTTGACAAAGCTGCCTCTTTTCCCTGTGCCCTTGTTTCTGCTGGAGAAGAGAATTCAGAAACTGATGCCGTGGGACAGTGTTATTTCTTGGGTTTCCTGAGGTGTTGTCACCCAAGAACAAAGGGTGTCCTCACTTGGGTTGTTGGGAGCCTCTCCAAAAGCTGGGGTGTTCAGGCCTCGCCTTCCAGCCACATTCCCCCTCTTACCCGTGGGTGTGTGGGGGCCACGGGGTCTTAGAAGCACAGGGTTGGTGAGGAAAATTGATGCCAGCTTTCAAGAGCAAGGAAGCTAATTCAGGGAACAATTTCATCCAAGGTTAATGGAAGAACAGACCTCCAACACAGTATCAATTGGATCAGGCTTAAAGCAATCACTTATGCCCTGGTAGCTATAACTCGGCCCAGGTCAGCCAGGCAGCGCTGGTGATGTTTTACAACACTTTCTCAGTGGCTTTTATCAATAAGGAAGGAGAAACAAGTTTCTCAATTCCATTTCTAGAGTAATACTCTCTGCGCCCCAATGAGGGAAAGAAAAGCTTTCTCAGGAACTCCAAACAAAGAGTAGTTGTAGATTCTATTCCAGATAGTTTATAGAGGGAGCGAAATGAGCCATATATATAAACAGGGGGACAGCTGAGTGTGGAGCTGTCACATAATGAGTGTGTGCAGCGGGGATCTCGGGGCAGTCCTGAAGTGTGTGCTGCACTTATTCTTGGTCCCAATGGTCTGAGTTTTGAGCTCTGGCTTCTAAAAATTCAACTCAAAAGACTTTTGGCCTTTCTAGGCTGTGAAACAAATGTCCCAGGAACTGCTGCAACTGTTCATCCCTCTTACTACCCCTGGAGGTTAATTCTGTGTTAAACCTTCACTTGCCATGGAAGGTTAGCAGTGCAAAACTATTTTCATTTTTCTGCTTTATCAATTCAGAAAAGGATTTTGTTTTTTAAATCCATCAAAAAAGTGATCTTTAAAACCAGGAAATTTGCAGGGAAGTTGTAGCTGTTTTCCTGGAAAAGTTGTCATGCCTGTCGTAAACCTCCTTCTCTGTACTGATACAAACATTTGTACTTTTGGACATCACCATGGAACTGCTCTCCCAAAAACTGGCCATTTATTTGGTCTGGGAGGAGGTCAGGAGGGGCAGAAGATAAGGGCAGAGGTTTCACATTTTTATTTTGTTTATTGTGTTGGCCTTTGCTGGTTTAAAGAGTTGATGAAACTGTGGCCTGGTGTATCCAACTCCCATGGGGTGTTTTCTAGACTGCAAGGTTTTATTTGTTAGTGAAGGCACTGATCCCTCTAAGGAACAGACAGTGCAGACCTGGAGTTCTGCTGGAGGTGATGTTTGTCATGAAATGAGCCAGAGTAGACTGTGCCCTTCCACAGCTGCATTTTCCCATCCCAGTTCTGTCTCTGCAGTTGCAGCAGTGCAGCTGCTCCTGAGGCTGCTGTAAATCAGATCAGCCAAACTCTCCTTTCACTTTCTCTAATCTCATTCCATAATTGAATGTGTGGCCTAAGTGTCTCCTAATCCAGTCCCTTAGAGTTCTAATTGCTGTTCCTGAATTACTTGTTTAAATAGCCAACAGATCATTTAAAAAGGGATTTCAGAGAAGTTAGTGCCAGAGAGCTTCTTAGCTGGTGAGCTGTCCTGCTTTTCTGAACCTGCTCTGAAATCCAAAGCACCTAACTGGGCCTGTGAAATCTGGTGAGTGGGAGCAGACATTACAGAACAGCCCCATTTATTTATTTATTGAACTCCAGTTGGGATCCTGTGCCATTCTAAGCATGTACTGCTGGTGGAGATATCACAGCCTTTTGCTGTGCTTTTTTGCTACATATTTTTTCTAAATATAGTGCAAACATACTGATTTGATAGAGTATAATTGCATAACGTGGGAGATTTTGATAGGGATGCCACTCTAAGGACAATCACAGTCTATATGTCAGACACTTTGAAGTGAACAAAAATACACAAAAATGCCCTCAGGTAACACCTGTCTGCATTTGCAGGGATGTGGTTACTGAGCATCCCTCTAAACTTTGGGATCATTGTGCTGGCAATTGCTCACTCTGGTTATGATAGCAGGGTGTGTAGAGAAGACACTGGTGCCAAGCTTTAACTCAGTAGTAGTGGTATGTGCCATACAGTTGTTAGAAAAAGTTGCATTCAAGAGGCTCAGCAAAATGTTAAAGAGCACAAAATAGTATTCATTATTTTAGTAGCATGAGACTTACAAATTTCAGTGACTCACATTGTAACATTTCTTTTGTTTGAGTTGCCTGCTTCTAAGCAAGTTCATTATTGCAATTTTTAATATATCATAGTTCTAAAAACTGCACGTGTCATTTCAGGTTTGCCTGAGTCCATCATTGCAGCAGCGTGTGCCAGGAGTGGCCAGAGAGTTCTTCACGTGGATTCGTAAGTTACTCCAGAAATTCCCCGTTTAAAGAGCTAAACTGACTGGAAGGGTTTCTGTGTCTCTGTCAGTGTGGGCTGCAGGACTTCTCTCTCTTCATCTGGCACCAAGTCGTGTTATGCTTCTGTCTCTGCCTTGTTTTGGGGGTGTTGTTTCCATCAATAGAGCAGGCAGTTGTTGGAAGCTGGCTCAGGAATTGGAAACATCACTGCTGTGGTGAAGGATGCTGTGATGGCTCCTTCTTTGCTACAGGTGTAGTGCCCTTCATCCTCATTCCTGACAGTAACTGTCCCACTCTCCTTGGTGAGAATGACTTGTGTTATTTCAGATTTTTGTTTTCATTGGCTATCAAAGTCTGTAATAGTATTGGCCACTGGGCATTTGATTTCTGTTATCCATGCCTGTTTTTAGCTGTGATGAATATCACCTTTTAACAATGTATGTTGCTCCCTTCATTAATGATCAGAATTATGAATTCAGATTTTTCTCAGAGTATAAAGAAATGAGATTTGGGGTTACTGAAATACCTGTGTTAGATGTGCTACTTTGATTAATCTGTTGTTCCCTACACAGGCCTGAGTTAAGTCAGGCACCAGGTATTGAAAACATATATGCATAAAGTCTTTGTTTATAGTTTACTTGCTCTCATTACCTTGTGTACCTTATTTTATTACTTTTAATCTCCAGCCATGTTTGCATTTATCATAATATACTGCAGAGGTGATTATGGGAGATAGTTTTGAAGTGGCCCATTGTAAAATACTGAGTTCTGAGTTTGATTTATAAACACTGTCCAAGCATTGCCATCAGCAGTAGCTAATCTTATTCAAAATAGTCACTTCACTGCAGTGTTGCCATAAATTGCTGTAGACTGATTTTAAACTGAAGTTAGCTTCTGCCAACTGGTAATTGAAGGAGCTCTATTTCTCTGTGCCAGCTATCTGTCTCAATAAACATAAAATCCGTGGTTCTTCTCAGAGAGCTACATTTACTGTAGATATTAATGAGCTGTTGACATGTGAAATTTCAAGGATATTTGTTAAATGATTTAGAAAAGTAATTTGCAATTTAAAATGTGGAGATTGGCACTTAGTTTAAATTTGAAGCTGCTGGAGAAAGGTAGATCAAGACTAAAAGTGGATTACTTGAAGTGAATGTGCTCCCTGTACTAATTGTGCACATGCAAAGGACTTTCTCCTAACCACTTGCTCAAGTTTCTGCTTTTGGTCCTTTGCTTATTTGCCTTTTTTAATTCTTATCTCTTAGTTATGCACCAGTTTGGTTACTGAGGATGGGGCAGTTAGGGGTGAGACATGTTTAGCTACATTTTGTATTTGATTTTCACCATCTGAAGTACAGCATTTGTAGGCTGCAGTTTTATTGTCTACATCCTTCCCCATTGGCTTATTTATCTTTCCACATAGAATTTAATTCAAA
This sequence comes from Orthonyx spaldingii, assembly GCA_013397795.1. Classification (NCBI taxonomy): domain Eukaryota; kingdom Metazoa; phylum Chordata; class Aves; order Passeriformes; family Orthonychidae; genus Orthonyx; species Orthonyx spaldingii. Next base: position 1,373,252 of record VZTJ01000523.1, read on the forward strand.
GGCAAAGGAGGGTCAAAATGCAGAATTTTAACTTCTCTTCTGTGAGAAGTAGAGCAAACTGGGCATTTCTTGCTTTTTGACACCTGTTATCTTTCTTATTTTTTGACTATACTTTGCCTGTAGAGCACTTGAGTGTTTCTTGTGTCCAAAATTCTTTTATTTGAGCGTCCAAAAGTGTGCTGGGCCTTCTCCCTGTATCTCCCCAGTCCAAGACATGTGCTTTTGTAGTTTGTTCCACTGCCTGCTAGACAGTTTGCCTCACATTTTTTTTCAGAACTTGTAAAATACATGTGGTAATAGGCCCTGTGTCTTCATGGAGCTCTCTTTTGGATCTTCAACTGCTGTGAAGCGAGGGAGCTGTGGGAGTACAGCAACCAGAGAGCAAAAGAGTTGCTTCTCTAAGCAGGTCAATTTCTTGCAAGAAAAATAAAGAAATGATTTCATTTCAATAAGGAAAACTAGGCAAAAATTTCTTAATTCTGGTATCTTTAGAGCTTTTTTTGAGAAAGTCCTTTTTCTGTTTATTTTGGTTTAGGATACAATCTCACAGCAAAGGTATTAGACAGTAAAACATGGTCTCAGCTGGGCCATGGTGATTCCCTTTGGTCATGTTCACATCCCAGGATCTAATGTGATGTAGCACAAGTGACTGCCACCACCACCCACCCTTGTGTTGGGCTGAAGGACCTCAGGAGCTGTTTGGGCTAAACCCCTCCTCTTGGAAGGCCAGGCAGCTCCCAAACACCATCACTGCCAGAATGGGAACCTTTAATACATTTGCCTGTGTACTAATAGGTGGCACAGGAAACTTCATGGCTTTGAAAGAAGTCATTTTGTGTTCAGATCCTTAAAATCGATGTGGCAGTGACTTCCTGTGCAAAGGACAGCTGCTCTGACGGGTCAGGACTTCTCTCTGGAAGATCAGATGCAGGACAGACACATCGAGGCAGCTCTTGGGGGAAATCGTGAGGCATCAGCAGCTTCTGTCCAGCAGCAGCAGCAGCTTTGAGTGTTCCACGGTGGGGGCTGTGCCATGGCCCTGGAAGGGCCAGCTCTGAACAGGCACAGACCAGAAAATGCTTTTTCTGCTCTTACTCATCTTTTAATTGTGTAGCTTCTGCTTTCAGAAGTGTCCAGTTTCTCAAACTGCATTAGATATTCTCTTGGTTCAGATTCAGATTGTTAATCAGTCAGAAACAATTTGTGATTTCAGTGTTCTGGATTGGAATTTGCCAATTATTTAGAAAATGGTGTTAGTAACTGAAGAAAAAAATCAAAAGCTAATGCAGGAGAAGAGACAAGCTTTCTGCAGAGGTAAAATTGTACTTTGGCTACATTTCCAAAAGTTTGCAAAATGACTTCAGCAGTTCTGCTGTTAATTCTGAACTGCAGATTGGAGATTAGAGGGTTAAATTTAGATTAATACGAGGGAAAAGGAGCAGTGTTGTAATTCAGGTGAAATCCAAGGAACACTGGAGGAGTTTGGAGCAAATACAATTTAGGAAATAATGTATGGTAGGGAAGGAAAACATCTGTGCTCTAACTTGGTAGAAAAAAATATTTTCCACTTCTGCTGTTACACCTTCAAAATGCTCCCTGTTCTTAGTTAGGGGATAATTGAATTATAACCCTGAAAAAGGGAGAGAAGATCCATCTTTGTAGTTTGCTAATATAACAAGAGAAGAGGGGAGCTTGAGATTTTGGGACAATATTTTAGCTTTAATTAGGCTTTGATGTTGACCATTACTTTAAGGAATTCCTCAGTTCATCTTCAGGGCAATTATAACAAAAATATTTGGTTACAAAGGAGTCCTAATTGTAAAACCATTAGTCAGCTCTTCTCAGAATTCCTCTTCAAGACTTTTGCTATAAACTTTGCTCATTATGTCAGTAATCATGTCTGGTCTGTCTTCTTTCTGTAGTGTTTTCAGATGAGAAAATTAAGCAATGCTGATTCATCATGTAGCGCAGGGGAACTAATTAAAATTCCAGGATGAAAAAAATCTGGAAGTTGCTACTTGAGGAGAAGATGAATATTTGAGGTGGCACAACACAGCTTGGGAGGGGTGCTCAGGCACCAGAGGAAAGGAGGGACAGCTGGGTTCATTTTCCTCTGGAGAGGGCTGTGCCACCTCCTCAGGATGGATGGAGCTCCACAGCAGGGTCATGCAGTGCTCTGCTGAAAGCTCTGGGTTGCCTCAACACTGGGGAAAAAAAATAATTTCAAAGGAAAACTCAGCTGATGAACAGAGGAATGTTCACATGAAAGATGTCTGACAGCTCACAAATAAGCCTTTGTAACTTTCTGTGAAAATAACATTAATTTCTCTTAATGTAAGCTCTAACTTTAAATAGTCTAAATATGCATGACTTCATGTTGGTGTAGATTCAAGAAACCCACTCCTAATTTTAGGCAGGTGTTCTCTGGGATTTCTGTGATCAGTGGCATTGCTTGCTCTGACAGCCATGTATTTTGTATTCCATATTCAAGAAACTTACAACCAGAGCAGCACATTTGCTTAAAAATAAATCTTCATGGCCATGGTTTTTGGAAATCCCAGAAGTGACAGTTGAGTGGATAGTGAACAGGTAAGTGGAAGTGACAGACATGGATACTGAACTTTTTATTCTGTGGAATCTTAAGAAACATGAAGAAATTACCCTGCACCATTGACAGCTAAAACAAAGCTGGAAGTTATCATTGCATGCAACTGTCAGTGATTGTTTTACAGATTGAAATCTCACACAGTTGGGCATTTCATAGATTTAATCCTCACTGCTTTGTGCTCTCTGTGATACCAAACCGTAGCACTGCTGCAGCTCACCCATGTCAGTCACAGGAAGTCAGGAGGAACTCCTTGTTACAGAGGATTGGAATTCCTGGTTAGGAACCCTCTGCAGATGGAGCTGTGCTGCCCAGAGCCACCACACTGAGGGTTGGAATTCCTGGTTAGGAACCCTCTGCAGATGGAGCTGTGCTGCCCAGAGTCACCACACTGAGGGTTGGAATTCCTGTTTGGGAACCCTGTGCAGGTGGAGCTGTGCTGCCCAGAGCCACCACACTGAGGGTTGGAATTCCTGGTTGGAAACCCTCTGCAGATGGAGCTCTGCTGCCCAGAGCCACCACACTGAGGGTTGGAATTCCTGGTTGGAAACCCTCTGCAGGTGGAGCTGTGCTGCCCAGAGTCACCACACTGAGGGTTGGAATTCCTGGGTGGAAACCCTCTGCAGATGGAGCTGTGCTGCCCAGAGCCACCACCCTGCAGGGTGTGGGCCCAGTCCCCCCAGTTCAGGGCCTGGAACACCACGTTCTGTTGTTGGAGCCACCTTTATTCAGCGAATGCTGGATTTTGTTATCTTTGCAAAAGATGTCCTATTTATGTTCTTCACTATTGCCTTGCAGGAGCTGAAAGACTTTTTTAGGTCAGTTTGTAGTCAGGAGCAATTAGGCAGTGCTCAGCAGACATCTGTCCTTCATATGCTAAGTAAGCACCGTGCTCCAGAGCAGCCTGTGGTGCTGGAGCGGGGCTGACACTCCTAATGAAGTCTTTGTCAGTGCAGATAAGGCCTGTCAAAAGCATCCCATCGTAAATCTAGTCAGGAGAATCTAACCTGAATTTAGCTTTGCACTGTTATCACACTGATCTCTACAATTTAAAAATGGAGGAGGTTATGATGAGATTGATTTAACAGCCTTCACATTATTCTTTAAAATGCAAACCCTGTCTCCCTCCCTACATTTTATTTTATTTTTTTTAGTGTATGCAGTAACATTGGCTCTCTGTTCTGGAGGGTATTTTTGGTATCTTTCAGGCTTCTGAAGTGCCAGCACACATTGCCAGAAAACAGAGTTAAATCCTGAAATAAACTGTTTTAGTTTGCAAGAACTGGTGACTTTTTAAAATGTAATTGCTCTATTATTTTTTTCTCAGAGTAGTTAAGTATTTAAGATGTGCTGTGCATGACAACAAAAGCCAGCTAATCCAACTGATGTTTAGAGAAATATTGGTAGAGAAATTTTCAAAAGAGAGGGCAGAGACTTTCTTTGATTAACAGCAGAACTATTCATTTTCTGTGATTTAAAAGCAGTAAATAATCTTTTTCAAGCAAGAAGGTGGCAAATAGAAATTGGGAAGTGCTCGGGGAGGGATGATCACTTTGTACAAATCAGTTCCTTTGGCTCCACCTGCAGTACATGCAGTTCAGTGAGAGTTTTGCCAGAGCATCTTCACAATCTGTAATAGGCATAAGATGTTGTGTGAGCAGTAGATGAACAGTAAACTGCACTTTATTTATTTGACATAATGGATAAGAGAGCCAGTCATGGCCAAGAAGCAGTATTAGCTCTATTTTCCTCCACACCATCCCATGTGTTTTTCTCAGCATTATCCATTCACTATCCAGATAATTTGATTTTGGATCATAGTCTGTTTGGTCAGAGATGCATACAATGAGGAAAATGGAAATTTTGCATTTCATTAAGAGTTGTAAAATACTAATTTTTATATATTCTGCATCTGGAAAATCTTGCCATGGGAAATGTTTTGAATGTATCAGCCTTGGTAGTTTTTTCTTTAAATCTGGAAAAGCTATGTCTTACCTGTCCAACAAGTTTTCCTTTTGTTTTTTCTTCACAGAAGAAATTACTATGGTGGAAACTGGGCCAGCTTTAGTTTTTCAGGGTTATTGTCCTGGATTAAAGAAAATCAGGTAAAAATTTCCCAAATTGCTTCTTTTAGGCCTCCTTAACGTTGAATCTCTGTTGTTTGCATGATTTATTACAAGACAAATTACCACCCTGCTTTTGCTCTCTGGTAATTTGACAGATCAAAGAGGTTTGCAGTTCCCAGCTTTGCTGGTTGGGACTCACCCATCTGGCCTGGCACTCTGAGGCTCTGCTGTGCCTGCCTTGTTCATCTGATTGAGACCAGCTCAGCCACACTGCTGGGTTCTTGAGCTTAAAGAGAAGCAACTGCACCATTGTTTCACTTCCTTTACCTTCTGTAAATCATAATCTGCTCTTTTCCATTTCCTCTCTGATTGTTTTCCACTCTCTGGTGTTTCAGTCTCTTTTGTTTTTCTCGTTTGCATTCAGCTGATTCGTCTTTAGAGGGAGAAAAGTGGGTGCTGGATCCTCCCATTGAAATGTCCTGTAACCAGGACAAAGAGAGGAATGCTGACAGTGTATTTTTCAATGATCAAAGTTTATCTGATCCGTGGCAGTCCACTAGAAATCTTCTGGGGAGGATATTTCTTTAGGAGATGGAGCACTTGGATTAGCAAATGGCTGCTCTGTTATTTACAGAAATGCTCAGAGCCTGCTGGGCCATAGAAGATGGAAGTTCTTCAGCTCGGTCTCATGCCTGTTCTTTACACTGTGCTGCCTCCTGCCATAATCAGGGAACTTGCTCAGTGCCAGAGCTTCATATTCTGAGGGTTCTGTTGTATGATTTAGAGATTCCTGTGTGCACAGATTAATCCAGTCCCCCAGATCACCAGGTTTTTCTATATGGTCTCCATTCAAAGCATTTTGTCACAAAATCTGGAACTAACCTGGCTCTGGCAAACCTGACTTGTAGGAGATTGTGTTCAAAGTTACATTCAACTCTCTGCTAAAGCCTGTATTTCATTTAACACTGTATTTCAGATTATTAGAGCCACTGCTGGAGTACAAATGTTGGCATGCTGTGATAAAGTAACCAACTCTAACTGTTCTAACTCAAAAAATATAAATAGAAGAAAACATTAAGACAGTTAAGATGGGGTTTTTTTCTTATATTATTAGATGGTACAAATTATTTGTGACTACAGAGATTTATAGTTCAGGAACAGCTTGCACAGTACAATATGTAATTTTATACTTGTTCTTTGTAAGCAAAAGACAGATCTCAGTGATGAATGTGAAGACTGGAGAAAACTGATCCTTGAGAATGAAGAAGCTATTCCTCTTAGCAGCAAGGATAAAACTATTCAACATGTAGAAGATTTCTGTTTTGGCGAGTAAGTAGAAATATAGAAGTCCATGAGCAATTGTACATGCCCAGAGGTAAATGATCATATTGTGCTTTTGGTTTTAAGGATTTCACCACGCTGCTGTATTGGACATGGTCTCAAAAAGTAACCCTGGCCTCTGAAATGTTCCTCATGTCATTGTGCTTTGTTGAAATCACTTCACTGAAACAACCCGATCCTTCCTAAATGACCTCTCTGGCTGCAGGGTAATTTGTTGGCCAACTTTGTGAGTTGGTGATTTACTTCTGAGTAGAAAACAGAAGTGTTGTGTTTAGATGTTAGTACTAGTAGGTGCACTGCCATCAATTAAATTTCTCCATTCTTAAATTGGCTAAAAGCTGCTGTTCTCATAGTCAAAAATTAAACCCCTAAATACCTGTAAAATGACCTACTTAGAAAAGAACAGGAACACAAATGGACAGCAGTACTGTATTAAATACTTCACTGTGCTAAAATGAGAAATTAATATTTGCCCTTTGTCCTTTTTATGTGCAATGAATTTAACTTGCTGAAGTTAAATCCACTGAATATAAATGTAACTAACTGAACTATTTATTTATTTATTTATTTATTATTTTTATCGTCTGGATTTTGCACTGAAGTGAACACTTTCCAGAATTCCTGACAGGTTCTTTGAGAAGTTATGTAAGTTTAACCTTGAATCCCTTAGAAAATGCCATAGGTAGCTAAATGAAATGTTGACACATACTCATAGAGAAATACAAATTTCTTCCTGTAAACATCATAAGTAGGGGAGAAAAGGTGTGAATTACATGAATTCAGTCTGAAGGTCACAGACTGAGACTCTTCCAAGAGACTGTTCAGCTGCACAGTAACGGTGCTTGGCTGGATTGCACATAGAATGTAATGTTTATTTTAAAGCAATAGCACTTGGATACTGTAATTGTCATCCTGTTGTCATAACAAATATTGTTCAGAACCAGGATTTAATCAGATTGAAAGGTTTCATAGTCTCTTAAATTTGTGTATGATTTTTGACTGATAGCTGACTCCCAAATGAGTCCCCCAGCTCTGAGATTTCACACATAGAAGTGAGATTCTACTTGGGTAAAATTATGCTTTTAAGCATTTGATTTAGCTCAGTACAGTGCTCTCTGTCTTGGTCATCACCAAAACAACCCCAGTCCCCCAAGGAACAAGGATAAGATTAATAAACCTGGCAAAGAAAAAGTTCTCCAAAAGAACTTCAAACTTCCTGAGAGAGTCAATTACTGTGTTTCTGACAATTTACATGTTCTGCCTGGATTCTGTTGTTTTTGCTTAACTTTTGTAACTCCTATGAAGTAACCATTAAACATTTATTTTGAAAGAATAAACAGCTGGGTAGCAGTATAATATACACAGTGCAAATCTGAAATGAATGGCCTTAGAACAAAGTGCATCCATCAAAGGGAAAGAATACTGTGTCTACAACAAGCTGTATTGAAAAAAGGCAAATGGCTGAAAAATAAATAGTGAACACCTGTGCTGAATAAATTAACCAGCTGGTTGGCAATTTTTCATTTGACCTATCTGAAGGGGTTGCTGATACAAGGCATTAATAAGACACATTCATTTTAAGATATTCCTTTGTTAGTACCATTAATTGATGAATGGTGGAAGATAATATTCTAAATTTACACAACAATTTGTCTGCAGATGTATTATTTTCTTCTGAATTAGGAGAAGAATTGTCTGTACAGAAGTTCAATTTGAGTCATTTTTATAGACAGTTCTTACATTATTCAGGGATATTTGGTCCTATAGGAAGGATGTAATGAATTTAGATTATGTACAGTTTTTAGGCTTTCATTATAAAAAGTGTGGAGCTGCAAATCATGGAGATTTATGTATTCTTTAATGGGAAATGAATAGAGATTTAAAATATGTAAATATTTCTGTTATGCTGCTTTTCAGAGTGACATAGAAAATACAGTGTGTTATGAATCCAAGTTTATTTTGATATAAGAAAGTAATAATGAAGTATGTTTAAAATGAGATGAACTGTTCATTGAGATTGGGAGAAGGTAGGAAGAAAACCTTATTCTGAAATTTTGTGTTATGAAAAGGTTTAGGATGAGTTAAATAAAAGCTTCATTCTTAGTTTAGTGCATTAGTGGCAAGAGCTTTTGCAGTTTTCACAAACACCATGTTCCAAAATCCTTAAAAAAAAATCCCCAAACCCAAAGAGAGACCCAAAATTTAAGGGACTTTCATTTTTATTTGTAACAAAGATTACTTTTTTTACAAAAAATGTTTGACAAAGTACTTACCTTTCCTTGATATTTTATAGTTACTTAATGCTGGCAGTCTGAAGCAGAAAGACATAATTAATGTACAGAAACAGCCTTCTCTCACTAGTGCTTCCTTGTAGCAGTTCCTGTATTTCCCAGGGCAATATTTTACCCCAGTCATGAGTTAAGTGCTTCCTGGTGACTGTGCCCAAGCTGGGAGATTGCTTCCAAACTTTTCATGAGTCCATGTGAGCTCCCCAAGTCCATAAATGAGGAGGAATTTTTAAAAGATACCAGGTTTTTATTCCTTTTTGAACAGAAATCCTGCCCCCTGCTCCCATCTGTAAGGCTGCAGGTGTGTGAGGGAGCATTTTGGTATGGATGCTGAATAATCCCGTGCTGTTCTGTGGATTTTAACCATCCTGTTAATACTCAGTGTTTGCAGGTCACCTTTAAAATCGTAGTTCATTAGTTTTCAGCCAAGATTAAATTGTTTATTCAGTGCATTAATGGCTTGTGGTATGGAGATAAAAAGATAGTCTGGAATTACTGCTGAACTCCTTTCACTTACAATGACACTGATTTGATTCATCCCAGCTGGTAGTGTAAACTAAACCAAGTTCAGAAGTCCTGCTCTCCAAGGTAGGTGTCACTGAAGCTCGACATAAAACGAGTAGATGGATTAAAAGTGGAAGCTGCTTTGTAAGGGGAGTTTTAAAGAAATGTTGTGGAAAGGAGATGGAGTGTGCAGAGTAAATGTTGTGTGGGGATGTCCCTTCTGTAACTGGCTGCCTTCACCCCCTGTGCTGCATTTGGAGCACTTGCACAAAAACAACACTGCTGCTTGAACAACTAATTAGAATGCAAGGGCAGAGTTAGAAAAGGAATTTGAAAGTTTTACTTAAGCTTTGGGTCAAAGTGGTCTGGTTCTCAAGGGGATTGTGGCTGCAGAGGAGCTCAGTTGTGTAAAGCTTCTCTGTTTTCTTCAGGACAGAATCACAGCTTAGTGACCTTAATGCATATTTGCATTTCAGTTTCATGGCTTTTAATCTATAGGCAACACCTAATCAAATTGCTGGTTTTATTTCAAAATACCACATTTCTGTTGTTTCTGTAGCTGTGTATTGTTTCATCATGAGGGCCTTGATTTTCATTTTGAGATCCTTCCATCTTTTGAGTACACATGAAGTAAAAACTCAGTTTTTTGTTGGGGTATTTTCTCCTCAATAAAAATAGTCCTCTTGAGTTATAGCTTTGCAGCCAAAGAACCAGAGTTTGTTAGTGGGTAGAACACCTGAGTTGGCCAGGATAAAGAAATTCTAATGCTTTGCCTAGAAATCCTTGAGGTTTCTGTTCTGGCACTGATTCAAAACTTCAAACAAGTTTTTTAAGACTCTTCAAAAAGACTTTTTCCCCCTCTTTTTCCCCTCTGTGTTTTTAATCAGTCAGGATTCAGCTGAAGGTGTTGAAGAAGCTGGTGCACTGCCAAAACTGCCCGTGTTTGGAGCCCCTGCTGCCGAGGGGGTTTCTCTGGGGCCGGAGAAGGAGAGTCCGGGATCAGAGAAGGAGAGTCCAGCAGCACAGGGGGTTTCTCCGGGATCAGAGGAGGAGAGTCCAGCAGCACAGGGGGTTTCTCCAGGATCAGAGAAGGAGACTCCAGCAGCACAGGGGGTTTCTCCGGGATCAGAGAAGGAGACTCCAGCAGCACAGGGGGTTTCTCCAGGATCAGAGAAGGAGACTCCAGCAGCACAGGGGGTTTCTCCGGGATCAGAGGAGGAGAGCCCAGCAGCAGAGGGAGTTTCTCTGGGATCAGAGAAGGAGAGTCCAGCAGCACAGGGGGTTTCTCCGGGATCAGAGGAGGAGAGCCCAGCAGCAGAGGGAGTTTCTCTGGGATCAGAGAAGGAGAGTCCAGCAGCAGCAGAGAGCCCTGGAGAGGAGCCACAGAGCCCAGAGGCAGAGCAGGCCCCAGGCATTGAGGCAGCCAGGGCAGGACCAGCCCCTGGCACTGGAACTGCTCCCAGCTCAGCTTCAGGAGACTCTGCTCCGGAACCAGCGAAGACGGAAGCTGCACCCTCTGAAAGTGCTGCCCAAGAACCAAAGAAAATCACCTATTCCCAAATTGTTAGAGAAGGCAGAAGGTTTAATATTGATTTAGTTTCCAAGGTAGGAACTGAATGATTCTTTTTGTATAAGTGCATTTACTTTGCTTAAAATGCTGACATTTGTTTTAAAACCTTTCATGTTGAGGAGGGTGAGACAGCACCTTTGAGGCAAAATGGCCACTTTTGAGAAGTAAGAATTGTTACTCCTAAAACAAACACAAGGTATTTAATATGTGTTCTTAAGGGTTTTATAACCAAAGAAATCAAAAAACACAGCTCAGAAATGTCGCCATAAAAGTAAATTTCGTGAAGTTTCGCACTTAGGTAATACCTGCCAAATCTCTCCTTTTAAATAGTACCATTAAAAATTACATTTTTAAACAAGAAATACCAATCTGCATTCAGATTTTTTATCTTTTTAAAATATGTGTGTTTTGCAGAACAGGAAAGTTTTTTCACAGTTGAATGCTTCACTTTTCATATTCTGCCTACAAAGATTTTTCAAACCTCTGGAAACTGAAAAAGAAACTTTCTTCAATAATTCATTCAGTCCTTGGTGAAGACACTACAAAATGCATTATTGCAAACTTTGTGTTCCCAATGTCAATCCCACTTCCAATCGTCATTGCAATGACATCATGAACACCCCTCAGTGGGTGGTGGTTAAGCAGATAATGCTATTTTGTATCCTTTTTATACTCTTGCTGTCCCACTGTGTGACACAGTGTTAATTGCAGCAAATCCAGAAATTCAGACACCAGAGTGGGCAGCAGGGCAAGGCCAGTGGTTTGTGCTGGGGTTCCCCTGGCACGGGATCTTTGGCTTCCTTGTAGTGTCCTCGTTGGTGTCCCAGGAAACCTTTATCCACAGAATTCCTCTGTGAGCTTCCAAAGTCTATTCCTCAGGACCACGAGGCTTGTCAATACAAGCATTTCCAGTTCATAGTTACATTTCTGTCCCTTCTGTATGTCACCATATATGTGTAGCTTATAGAAAGATGATGAAATTATATCTGACTAAACCTTACCTGGGGAGTTACAGAATTTTCCTGTGGAAAAGGTGACACTCAGTGCAGCGAGCAGCTGGTGAGGATTTACACCCAACAGTCTTGGCTACTTCACTGATCCTCTTCACCCCCCATTTCCTTTCTCCTCCCTGTGCAGTTGCTTTACTCCCGGGGCCTGTTAATTGACCTTCTCATTAAGTCCAACGTGAGCAGATACGCAGAGTTCAAAAACGCCACGCGAGTTCTCGCCTTCCGAGAAGGAAAAGTAGAACAGGTATCAGAAAATCACGTGCTGCATGTGTTTCATCTCATCTTCTTAAAGTCAAGAAGCTTGAAATTGGTCTTGTGAGAATTTTGTAGCAAGAAGCTGATGTTTTCCCTTAGTTATGATTTCAATTTAATTGCTGGAAGAAAAGGTGTTTGCATGTGTTATATATAAATATTGAAATAAATCAAACCAAATTAAAATAAGGTTGCGCAGTCCAGTATAATGACATAAATCTTTGCTAAATGATTGACTTGACAGTTAATTCTTGAAGATTGACAGATTTTAGGTTTTAAGATTCTAACATAGACTTGTCTCTCTGCTACTTGCAAGAGAAGTCAGTGTGATAATGGCAACAGGTGATATTGGCACAGTTAATACAAACTATAGATTAACTCTGCAGTCAGAGACGCAAATGAAATTGAAGGCAAATAAAAAGGGGAAGAGGCCGAAAAAGATTTGAAAATATCCTTATTGTGAAAAATTGGTAACTTTAGTTACAACAGAAAATAAGGGAAAGAAATATGTAAGAAAATAACTACAATAGAAAACAGTAATTTGCTCTCTAATCAAGCTGTTGTTGCTTGATGCTTTTACATTCAGGGTGTGGAAAGTATCTGAAATTATTAAAAATTATTTTGCAGGTGCCTTGTTCTAGAGCAGACGTCTTCAACAGCAGACAGCTCACCATGGTGGAGAAGAGAATGCTCATGAAATTCCTGACATTTTGTTTGGACTATGAACAGCACCCTGAGGAATACCAAGGTAGGGTCTCATGGAACAGGACACACTCCCTTCCTAGGAGTTCCTTCAGGGAGGCACGATTCTGAGAGCTCTGCTGTGTTTTCACGTGGTTTATTTTTACAGATTCATTTTTAAAGTATGCTTTGACCTTTTTGTGACCTTTTCACTTCGGTGTTAAATTCTTCTACTTAAGCACTTGCTCTTCCAGTTCCTACATCATTTATTATTTACATTTTTCTTTAACAGCAAAATTATATATTACAGCAAGGTTGCAAAATGCTTTTTATCATTTTTAAGTGTTTCTTCCCCCCTCCCAGGTATTTTTTAAAATACTGTCATGTATCTGAATTTTCTTTCTGTTATTTGGATGCTACGTAAATCTTTACAATACGTGAGCACAAAATCAGAAATGGAGAAAATGGAATTTTTTAACTTGGAAAGTAAATGTAATTTAATGCTCTTTAGTTGTAGAGGGCAAGTTCAAAGTGCTTTTATCAACTGTTGGCTTACTTAGATGAGAGGAAATCAGAGCAGATTTGAGCTATAATGTGTGAAGAATAACGAGCATCGGGTCAAAGAGGGAAATCAGCTTAACAGGAGGAAGGTGCTTTGGGCTTGTGCTCCTCAGGGTACAAAGAATGAAGCGATGTCCTCAGTTCTTGGAGTCTAAAAGTAAACTAAGACAAAGAGAAAAAAAAAATCTGTCAAAAAGAAATAGTGAGGACAGAGGAGTAGTTCAAATGCTGACAGAAGTTGCAGACCAAAGCATATCAGTGCTTTTGGAGCGTGGCAGGAGCTTGGCCAGGCAGGATTTCTGCAAGAATCCAGTGTTCAAAGAAGTAGTAGTTGGCAGTAGTTGCTTTGATTACTTGAACAAGACTCTTAGATGAGATGCAAACATTAAAGAAAATTATTAAACATATACAAGAGAAAAATAGTCACTATCAAGATCTGGTAAGATTAAGAAAAGGAGAGTCTGTAATGAACTCCAGAAAATCCTGAAGGGGGAAAAACTCATTAGGCTGAAGTGGTTTATTGATTGCAGGTGATCTCAGATTGCTGTTGCTGGAAGAAATGGAGGTGCTCAGAGTGAGGATATAGGTGGTATTTAGAAAATTTATTAAGTAAAAAAGGAGATGCCACATCAATTTTAAATGAATCCATTGATTCATGTACCTAAATAACATTAGAGTTATTTTACTTCCAGAGACAGTTAAACAGATTTTGTTCCTACATTTTAAAATAGCCTGAGAAGTAATTGAGAATATTTTGAGTCAGATTAGGCTAATGTAAAAACTTCAGAAATTTAAAATTGCTCTTGATGAGATCATTGCATTCGTGGGAAGGCAGACTTTTAATAGGGAGAGTTCATGAGAGTGAAGAATTTTTTTTAAAAGCTTTTTTCTGTAAAATATGGAATTATGTAAGCAGTTGGAAGTGAGGAAAACTTGAGAATTTTTTTAGAATGATAAAACAAAAAAAAAAAACCTGTCATTTTATGACTTTCTGCATGGCTGTACAAAGAACAGTAAGATACATTTGTAATGAAGCAGTGGTTGAATCTTGAACAGAATGTGTAGCTTGATAATACTGGTCTCTGCATTGATGGAAGTGTTTCTGAATGAGTTAGGAATTTATCCAGGATTGAAACAAGCTTAAGAGCAGATTTCTGAATAGTATGGAAGTATGCTATTGTTCAAATACTGTCTTTTCCTGGCAAAAAATGTTTCAGTTATGAAGATAACTAAAATTTTTCAGAGATGTATCAATGCCAAGATGCTTTAAACATCTCCTAGAAGACTTGTGGTATTTTGGATTTGCAAATGTATCAGCAGTAATATTAATTTAAGGGATAGATGGAGTCCTTCATCCCTGTCTGTTCTCTGTCTCATCCACATTCATTTGTTGCCAGCAAATCATCAAATTGAAATAAATATTGCACCTTCTCATCTTTGGATGGTGGCACTCTGTGAGTGGCTTCTCTTTGCATAAATATCCAGCCTAGCACTGGAAGTGGATCCAGCAGTCCTGCTCTGGAGTGGGTGTCACTCAGGGGTAATGCTTTGGGTTATTTACAGGAAACGGCGTCCCAAGGCATTTCAATGGATTTTTGTCCACAGTTGCTCACTTTTCTCTCAGGACTGGGAAACAGAGTTAGATCAAGTCTTACAGAATGGATAGGTGATGCCACTGAGACCCATAAAGCGGGTTTGTGATATTTTGAAATATTTTAAGAGTGATATTTCTGTCTGCTGACAAAACTCACTTTCTGGGAGTAATTTTTCTAACTTTCGTCGACTCAGATGATCCATTTTCAGCAAGGTGTTTGTTGAAAAACTCTCTTGCTTTTGTTTACTGAAATCCAAGAGCACTTGTTTGAGCTGAAGCACAGGAGACAGTGCAGGTGTCACAATGTGCTCAGTGCCTCACTGTGCTTTTCCCTCAGACTACGAGGACAGGACGTTTGCTCAGTTCCTGCAGACACGGAAGCTGACCCCCAGCTTGCAGCACTTCATCCTTCACTCCATTGCAATGGTGTCAGAGACTGAGAGCAGCACTCTGGAAGGACTTCAGGCAACAAAAAAATTCCTGCAGTGCCTTGGCCGTTATGGCAACACCCCATTTCTGTTCCCTCTGTATGGGCAAGGAGAGATCCCACAGTGCTTCTGCAGGTAAGCTTCACTTATCCAGACATGCCTTCCCAAAAGGAAACCCTTGGCAATGTAAGAGGTATCATTCAATAGGAGTCATCCTGTTAATGATTTCATGTTGGTTTTATTCACTTTGCATCTCCATTGGCTATGAAATTCCCTCCACTCAAAAAAAAAAAAAAAAAAGGATTTGGAAGTCACACTCCTGTAATACTTTGCAACAATTTTCATTGTATTGCAAATGCAGTTTTGTAGCTGGTGGCTGTGGTGGCTGCCTGTGAGCAAGTTAATAAGTGCTAGGAAAAGAGAGAGCCATGATTTAACCCATAGGTAGCTGACCCTTTTTAAATCTGACAGAGGAGATTTAGAGTGATATCTGTCCAAAAGGGCAACTGTGCATTTGGATAGGTTGAAAAACTTTGTATGTGAGTCTTCCTTGAAGCTGCAGGAAGATCCATGTTATCAATTTGTGTTACTGGTTAATGCTGAGAATGCACCTGCCATTCATAGGTATATATTTAATTATGAACTGGATTTTTGTGAAAGAGGAAAATGGTGCCATGTGTCCAGTTTACAATTAGATTTAAAACAAAGCTTAATTCTTTCACCTTTCCACACCACAGACTTGTATACAAACAGGGCAATTGATGTGAAATCATGTTATTATGCTCTTGGCATCATTTTGTAGCTCTCTCTAGACCACAAGGTTCCAGCTCCTATGAATTGAACAGCAGAGAAGATCCCGTGCAGCCCTGTTTCACTGAGCCTCTTCTACATTCTGACATCTCAAACAGCAGCCATATGTTCTCCACTCCTTGAGCCTTAGAAAGTAATTAAAACAGAAAAGCCCAGTTGATTCCAGGATAATCAAGATCCACTTCAGCTCCTTTCCTTGGGCTGTGGGCAGTGGCAGTGCAGTCCCTGCCCTGGCTCCTGAGGTGTCCCTGGGCCGTGGCTCTGGCATAGGAGCTGCTGCTCGGTGCTTTTGGGGACCATCAAGGATCCGTGTGCAGAGAGGTGGGTGGTTTTAATTTCAGTTGTTTCCAACAGTTCAACTGCCTTTTAAAAGGCTGAGGGTTTTTTTTTCATCTTTGCTTTTGCTGGCAAGCAGCCTTTCCATCTGCTCAATGTGGGTTTAATGTGGTAACCTGTAGGTCTGAAGTAAACATTAGCTCTGTTTAAAAAAAGCAGCCTTGCCTGGTGAGGCCAGTTTGTCTGAGTGATATATTTGTACATCAGTCCTTTAAATAGCAGAGCAGGGTCTTACCTGCTTTGTTTAGTGCTGGACAAGTTCTGTTTTTTGCATGTGTGCTACTATGAAATTGTGGCTTACAGCACGTTGTTGGTTATTATCTTCCTGTTTGTGATAGATTCTGTTTCTCTTCTCTAGAACAGTGCTTAAATTACTGCCAGAAGAATGGCCTGAGCAGCTTGAGCCTACTTGGCTGTTTATAGGATGGATGCAGTTATATGTTGATAGAAATATTCTGGAATAATTGTGCTCCATTCAATAGAAATGTTATTCAGTACCATCTTTTGTCAGTAGTCTTTCATCTGCTCCTTAAACTGTATTTATGTGGTGACTTAACAAAGGGCAGACCTACATAATTAGGTGATTGGACAGACAATTTGTGAACAAGAATTGGGTTTAGGTAACTGCTCTGGATACAGTCATGCAACAGAACGTGTGTTTGTAGATTTTATGGATGTCTTTGTGTCTTTATAGGGCTTCATGTGATGCCAGGTATCTGTATGTGACCAGCAGATTAACAAATCAGAATATTATCAGAGCCATTGCAGTAGTACAAGTTCAGCAGTTCAACCTTCCTTGGCTTCAAATACCCAGGGAAAAAAGTAAATTCAATAATTAAAGTTAAAATTTTGCTTGCTTATTTTCCCCTGTAGATTCTTCTCCATATAATTCTTTTTACATTCTTGAAATCCCTTTGGCTTTATTTTTTTATTTAATAACCAGCACATGCAGTTTTCTGGTCTGTAATAGCAATGTACTTCAAGAGTTAGCAGCAGAGATGTCTCGAAGTATTATAAATATCAGAAAATCATTCCATGATGATAGGAGTTCTTCAGATGGCCTGAACTTTCTATTTAAGGTCATTGGTTGCTGCATTTTAAGGTTTTTTTGCTGAAATATCTAAGTCCTACAACAAAGAGGGTATTTTAATAGTTGAAGCAAATGAATCCGTCAAACCAAGAAGTAATTATACTTTTAAAAGGTTTGTATTACAAACATTCTAACACAAAACTTTTTTAAAAATATTTTTTAATTGAACAATTTAGGAAGCACTCCCAATGCTTTTTGAGATGAATCACAATTTTTAAAGGTGTTCTGCCCTCAGGATTGTGTCTTGCTCAGAGTGAGCCGTATCCAAAGAATCCCACAGAGGCTGTGGAGTGATGAGGCAACGCCAGAGCCTATAGATCACAGCCTACAGCTTTTATCACCAGCTTATCAGAGGAAGGTGTCACCTGGCCTGTGATTTCTAACCACTGTTCCATATTCTGTTTTAATGTAAACCTCTTAAGCGTTTCTTGCAGCCAGTTACACTGTGTGTTCTCATCAAGGCTACTGTTATAAATGGCACACATGCATATTGATGGGAATGAGTCAAAGACATTTGTAAGTCACATCCTTGCATCCCAAATGAATCCTGCATAAACACCACAACCTTTTATATCTGCTGACGACACTCGAGCGAGCAGAAGCGCTCTTCGCTCTTTATTGGTTTAAGCAGGGATGGTTTAGGAGAGAAAATTAAACTTTTATATCACTGTAATGTACCTCCCAATATGGTGAGGTACAGATGGGAGATTTCTGTCTCCATAAATTGGAGTCGTGGAACAAGGAAGGTCATTGGAAGCCTCCTGCTCTCCTGAGCTGACAAGCAGCAAAACTTCACTGGCCTTTAACAGCTTCCTTTGGTTCCTTCTTGGTACAAAACTGTTTTGGCTCTTCCTTTCTAATGATGTAGTTTGATGTTTAGTAAAAATGAATATAGTAATGTCTCACTCATGAGGAAAATCCAAACAAGCCTTTACATCTCATCCTGTGTTTGCTTTGTGAACACAGTAGATTTGGGGCAGACCAGGCAAAGCTTCTCTTCAGTTTGGTTTCACCTTCTTTCCTCTGGACTCTTGCAAATATGAACATGCAAATGGAATTGACTTTCTGAGAAGCAGCAGTTTTTTCCCATGTGAACTTTTAGAGGGAATTGGTGACTGTTCCACTGTGTCATCTCAGAAAGGTTCTGTGGGTGACACGTTGTGTCTCTTGTATCTTTGTGAAGAGTTACCCAAAACCTGAGAGATGTGGGGGTGGCAGTAGTGCTGGAATGTCCTCAGCTGCTTTGCCAGAGGAATTGCTGATTCCCTGACTTTTATGGGTAGTTGGTTAATGATGTGTATTTCCTATAAACAGATTTTAAACTTTCCCGTTGTGTATTCAGTGGGCAGTAGTTTGTAGTAGTTCCTACAGGTTCTGGCTGAAATTGTAATTTTTGTCTCTATGACAGTGACAGCAGTAATTTTGTGATGGAGGAAAGATCCGATTAAGACAGTTCCATCTCCTTCAGTGCCCATATTTACAGGAAGATTAAGAGTCCAGGCTGAGATAAGATGGATAATGTGATGGATTCCAAGGGTTCCTGTATATATTCAAAAATGAATAATCAGTTTTACCCTTACATGTGCACTGTTATCTGCTGCAGATGTCAGAGCTTCTGGGGTAGTCTTAGGTCCTTTAAAATTCCCAGTTATGTCCTTGTTACAATCCAGGAAGGTTTTAGTGGTCTGAAATCAAGACTGGACTTCAGGAATGGCTGCAATAATTTATTAAAAATTCGGTACACCATCTCTTTCAGTTAATTCTGTACATGGGTATCATGTCTCTACATGTAAGCAAGGTGCAGAACTTCTGTGAATTGTATGATTTAGCATATCAATGAGC
Source organism: Orthonyx spaldingii (assembly GCA_013397795.1). Taxonomy (NCBI): domain Eukaryota; kingdom Metazoa; phylum Chordata; class Aves; order Passeriformes; family Orthonychidae; genus Orthonyx; species Orthonyx spaldingii. The sequence goes on from VZTJ01000523.1 coordinate 1,392,230, forward strand.
AATTCAAACAATGTTAATTCCTAGTGACAATCAGGTGTGACAGGTTTGAGTCTCAGCACTCAGTGTGGAATTCTGTGCAAGTGTGAAACAATCACAGGTGATTTAAAAAACATAGTGAGATATGTGAGATATGAGTTCCATCCTCCATTTCAAAATACCTAATTTTCCTATTTATCTATCTCTTATCACTTACAATTATTCCATTTCTTTAGACCAGAAAATGTAAATTGGAATTCCCGACAACTTGGGTTGTATTAAAATACTGAATAATACAAGTAACTGCAGTGCTGCTTTTCTCTTAATTGTTTTCACTTGCATTTCAGGGAAGTAATAAAACTGCAAATGTAGTTTGGCCTTTAAAGACAAACTTGATATATTTTTCCTCACTTTGTTGGCAGATGAATGCAAAATGGGCAAGCAGAGTTAGCAGGATTGTTTGTGGGATCCGTTGTTTGTTTTTCCCTCTAAGGAGAAACTCTTTCTTGGGATAAACATGAGGGGAGTGAGATAATCCATCATTCTGAGACCTGTTCACTAGTGATGGATGGATAGATTGGTAAAGTAACTCAATAATCTTCATTTTTTTCAGGTTATTCACAGATCAGTGAGCCTTGTCGTTAATACAGCTATGGAATGCTTTTGTGTCCTTGCCCACATTATTTCTCAGAATTTGACAGGAAAAGACTTTTAATTTGGAAATAACCTTTGTTGTGAAATGCATTAAGTGAATGAAACTTGGAAAATACCTTCCCATTTTAGATTTTATTTTCTCAGTGAGTGTTTGTCAATTCTTTGTTTAAAAATTACTTAAAAGTGTGAAGCTTTTCTGCTCCTTGTTATTTCTGATTAGAAATTGTGTTCTGCAGGAGTTTATACCTCGTGAAGGCCTTCAGCCATTAGAATATATCACATGGGATGCTCTGAATCATGTGGATGATGTCAAAGTGTATTGATTTCACATCTCTAAGTAGGCATGGAAAAGTTTTCAGTCAAGAAATGGTATTGAGGGGTCAGACTTACATTGTCCTACTCTCATTCTCGATCATCTCACTTCATGTTAAAAACATATTTGGAACCCAGAAGCACAAAACACAAATGCTGTTGTGAGATGCTTTTTCAGGATTTAATAATTAGGATAATGGTGATAATAGGAGGGAAATGTATCTTAATACACCATTTGGTATTGCCTCTTAACAGTCCCTTAGCAAGTCAATTCCCCCCTGGTTGTGTGGGGATGTGCAGATTGTGCCTTACAAGGTCTCCTGAGAATTCTGACTCAGACGTGAATATCTTGCAGCATGGTCAGGAGACCTGTGGAAATGCCATGATTGTTTATTATTGGAGCAAATCTGAGAGGTGAAGGCAAATTGCATTTAGCAGAGTCCTTTTTCATTAAACCAGAAGACAGAGAAAGGTAGCTTCCAAAACATGACAGAATTAATAGCTCTTGAATTTCACTGAGGGTTAAGAGAACTGGAATTTTTATGTCTTTTCTGGAGGCAGGGAACACATAAATGGGTTTTATAGATGAGCTAATGCTTAGTGACTGGTTCCTAGTGCCTGGTTTTGTGCCTTGCCCTGCAGTGCTGATCTCCCCAGCTTTCCTGGGAGGGCAGAGCTGTTGTGTGATTGGAGCTGAAGGACCTCGGGTGGGAGCAGCTGCCTCTCCAACAAGGTCGGTGGGGTTTAGAGCCAGGCAGGTCCCACCCTTTCACCTCCCCCAGAGAGGAGCCTTGGGAGTGCCTTTGCACTTCCCTGCCCTCACAGCAGCACAGAAACAACTGGCCTCTTTTATTTCCTTTTTCCTTTTTTCCCTCTCCAGCTCTGTGGCAATTTCTTACAATTGCCACAGTGCTTTATGGAACTTTGTGACTGGTTTAGAATTGTCATGTTGCTACTTGGGTTTAGAACATAGGCTGATTCTCTAATCTTACAGGACCTTTTCAAGTTTCACAGGAATAATGAACACAGCCTGCAGCAAAAAGTCAAAATATTTGACTCTTCATCTCCTTCCTTAAGCATTTATGTCACATGTTTTCCTTTCCATAGCTCCCCAAATGCCAGGACAGTTCAGGATGACATTGATTATTTTCTTCATTGGTTTTTTGGTGCTGTTTCTTGGGGGGAATTTTTGGTGTTATCCAAGTGGATGCACACACTGAGTTTTGACTTTGGTATGGGACCTCTTTGTGGGAAGATGAACCATCAATTTTTGTCGTTGTAGCCATTTTATTTATTTGATTTGTCTGTATTTGTTAATGCTTTTACAACACAACAATATTGGAGGAAAGGCTGATGTTCTAGGGGCCTTTCAGGAAACACAGAATTTAACATAAGAACCAGGTCACAGCTTGCTCTGTGTGTAAAAATAAATTGAAAGAGGACAATTCATAATTTCAGCACTTGCCATGTTTTTCTTTGATCTTTCTCCAAAGCTTGCAGTGCTGTACATGGAGCATTCAGCTTTAAGGAGAGAAGCAAGCAGTTTTTACTATAGAAAAAATGTACAGTTAAAAAATAGTCAATTCTTAAATTAATCATGACATGCATTTTAGAAAGCAGGAGTCAAATTACATGCTAGAAATTAAAACTAGTTTTTGGTGTAACATTATGTGATACAGTTTTAAAATTCTTTTATGTAGTTTCAGAGTGAACTAAGGCTAAGTCTGTAATTTGAGTGTGTTTGTGGTATCTCTGTGTTGGGAATCGAGATGTCAAATGGAGAGACATTCTATTTTTGTTCAATTAATATCACAGAGCATTACATCAAAGCAGTAAACTCCTCTTGTATCAACAGATGCAGCAACCCTGAAGCCTATTTTCTCTCTTGTTACATTAGTGTTTAATTAAAGAAAACAACTACTTGGAGGCACTTACTTTCTGTGAAATGTAATGAAGATTTATTTTGTAAGTGACCTTCACTGGATTAGCTGAATCAGTAATCAGTAAAATTAATAGAATAATCAAATTATATACAAACTCATAAATCACTGCGAATATGCTGTCAAAACCACAGCTTTTAATATGTCCTATTGTTTCACAGCTGTATTAAAAATTGCAACTGCTGATTTCTGCCTTGATGGGGACTGAAATGGCATTTAAAGGCTGTGTATGATGGAGGGCTACCAGGCCAAAAAATTTCACAACTGTTAATTTAGCTGTAATGTGATTTGATGTCACCAGGGCAAAGTTGAAGCCGAGTACGGTGTTGTTGCTATCTTTCAGCAAAACTTGAATTATTGGTGGAGGCAGTCGCCAGTTAATTAGAGTAATATCAGTTTAAATGTCTGTCATTTAGGGTTAATGGTATCAAAGAGTTGCCTTGTACTTCAAGAGCAGTCAAATCATCTTGAATAGCCCATTGTATGAAAGTAATGCCAGCACAATGATTTTACCTTGTCATAAATTACTGGGGTGCCGTTTAGTTTAATATTTCAATTTCTTTATTTAAATAATTTTGGTAAGTTCTTCCCAATCGTGTCATTTTTCATTCTAGGCTGTTTTAATAGGTGTTTTGGCTGTTTGTGATTGTTGAGCAACACAATCAAGATTCCTTTCCATTTACATTTAAAAAGAGAAGTTTTCTGCTGCCCTCCTATGAAAACAGGTCGTGCCCTCCTCCCCTGGATAGCAGCTTACTCTTGGAAAGAAGTAATTCACATTTTTGTGCAGCCAAGCAGCAAAGTTCTTTCAAAGCATGCTAGAAAAATAAAAAGCATACATCAAAACCCCCTGGCTGTGATTGAAGTCTAAGGAAAACTGTAATGAGTGTTTTTAACTAAGGAATCCCAGTTGTAGTTAAGTTAATAGAGTTAAGAATTGCATTCTTATATGCAAGATATGAAATAAACTCCTCTGACTTGGTTTGAAAGATCCTCTGTCAGGCAGGAAGCAATGGATTGCAGCATTAGGGATCATAAACCCATAGCTCTAGGTTCTCTAAGAATTCTTCAGTGGATGTTTAACCTTTGTGTCATCTTCAGCAATCTCCAAGCAACCAAGGCTGGGATTCGTGGGATGTCTCTCTGGTTTTCCATGAGGACAGGGGTGTGTTTAGGGAAGTGGATATCCCAACGTGTCCTGTGGTACCTGGTGGTGCTGACAGCATCTGGGACTGCTGCCCCGGGACTGCAGGGATGGAGTGGTGGCACTGCAGCCTTGGCTGGGCTGCACCAGTCCTGCACTTCAGCAGGGATTGTGGCACTGACTGACTCTGAACTGTCTCATCTGACCTTAGAATGACACAATTAATGCCATTTTTGGAAGATGGGTTTGCAGAGTGAAAGCTTTCAAGTTCGTCATCTATGAAGAGTTACCAGAACGCTTTCTCTTCCAAATCACAGAATCCCAGAATGGTTTGGGTTCAAAGAGACCTTAAACCTCATCCCATTTCCATGTGGCAGGGACACCTTCCACTGTCTCAGGCTGCTCCAAGCCCTGTCCAGCCTGGCCTTGGACATTTCCAGGGATGGGGCAACCTATGCCAGGGCCTCATCACCCTCACAGCCAAGGATTTCTTCCTAGTATCCAATCTAAACTTACCCTCCTTCAGTTTAAGGTTATTCCCCTTGTCCTGTCCCTTCAGGCCCTTGTCCAAAGTCCCTCTCCAGCTCTCCTGGAGCCACTTTAGGCACTGGAAGGGGCTCTCAGGTCTCCCTGGAGCCTTCCCTCTCCAGGTGAACAGCCCCAGCTCTCCCAGCCTGACTCCACCCCTGTGATAACTCAGTGGCCTCCTCTGGACTCCCAACAGCTCCACATCTTTGCTGTGTTGGGGGCCCATCCTGTCAGTAAATCAGCATTACCAACATCCCAGTGCTTTGCCTTGCTGACCACTCTCACTGACTGCAGTGAGCTGTGATGGAGTAACCTCTGTTTCCCCTGTGTTGCAGGCTGTGTGCTGTGTTCGGGGGGATCTACTGCCTCCGGCACGCCGTGCGCTGCCTGCTGCTGGACACGGCCTCGGGACGGTAAGGGTGACATCAGCAACCTTCTGTTTATACACAAAACACAGGTGAAAAATGTCTGAAGTCAATTTAAAAAAAAAAAAAAAAAAAGATTCTTCAGAGATCCTCCTTGGTATTAATAACACATCAACCTTGATTAAAAGTAATTTGTGTATAGGTCCTCCAGAACAAGGAAAGTGGGTCTAGAATATAGAAACTAAATTAATTTCCCTGTGATATTACTACAGCTCCTGATCACCCAAGCTTGGAAGACAAATCATTTCAGCTGCCGGGGGGCTGGTGATGAGTGATGTTAGTTTTCCTTGTGGCCTTACCTACTCTAATTGATTTTCATCAGATGACAACAAAGCCCTCTGTTATTGCATTTTTAAAAATGGAGCTCACCTAAAGACTCATCAGATTAATCTTTGCTGATAATGCATGTCCCTCCAAGAGAAAAGACTTTAATGAGTTTTTAGGTAGATTGTTGTCATAAACTATGCTGCCCTCTTATTCCAGAATAAATTCTTTTACAACAATATCAGGCCTGTAGGCAGGTTTAAAGCTGAGCTAAGAAAAATCAACGCAGAGTTTTTCTCATAGTGGCATTTTTCACACCTCTGTAAATTGTCATATTTCTGTTATACCCATTTTATCAGTTATTAGTCGAACTGTAGACTTTGACTCTCTTGAAGACTCTGCAGCTTAGTTTCTATAATTGAAAAGTTTAAGATGTTTTATATAAAATTTAGAAAATTAATTTAGAAATTACGTAGTACCAATTCATTAGGAGAATGAGTAGTTAAATGATGGGGGTGCTGTGTTTATTCCTCAGTTACTCTGCACATTTGATTCCTTGAGCACATCCCCTGTAGCTGCATTGTCACAACATGGTCAAGCAGTAGCTGTTTTCCCTAAAGTTGTACAAACTCCAGATGTTATCTTTCTGCCAGTTCCTGAAGATTCTGGAGTTCACTGCACAGTTGTAGACTTTGAGATGTAAGTGTGGTAGTATTCCATCAGTGTGTTGTTCCAAATGCATGATTCATAGGCAAATTAAACTATGTCCCTTTCAGAAACTGGTTTATTTTAACACTGATGTCTGAACTGTTACTGTAGGAAGCTTTATATTCCAATAATGTTTAAATATTTAAATTGCTCTTGCAAGGGGACAAAGCTTATAGTGGTCAGCAACTTCCAAACCCCACTCTGTGCAGATCTTAACTGGTCAGTGGTACTTGTTGCCCCAGTTTCCAGCTTCTTCTGCACATTCTGAAGACCTTTGAAGAACGTTTTCTTTCTAAGGTTATGTGTGTTCCAGAAGAGCTGGAGTGCTGCTTTTCCAGTAACCTGCTTTTATGTTTTGAATATAAGTTCCCCAGGGTTCAACATCAGTGTCAAGTGACTTTTTTTAGGCTGCTTTTGTGGTTCACTTGTGCCATTTTAAAATGCTTGATTTTTGAGGAGCAGAATTATTGAAATACTTTTAAAGATTTTACCAGACATTCATTATTCCAAAAGCATCGAGCTCTTAATAATGCCGTTATCTGATGGTGAATAGGAAGAAGCACAACACATCCAAGATCCCCATTTCCTTTGTCTTCTGTTTCTTTCTTGGTGTTATCTCATTCCTCACCATGTATTCCCTCCCTGCACCAGCTTGTATTTCCTCTTGACTTTGGGCTTCAGTGTGTTGCCTAATAAAAATCAGCTATCAAGTTGTTAATGAGGCTATTTATGAGTTACTGAGCTTTTGAGTCAACAGACCATTAATAGTAATTGGTAAGAGGCAAATTCATATCTGGTTGTCAGTACAGCTGCTCTGTGCTTGCAGAGCAGCTTCCCCTGGTTACAAATGGCTCCCACTCAGCACTGCAGAAATGCATTGTGCACTGGTCATTACCAGTTCATAGCACCTTCCACAGCCTTCCAGGCTTCATCCATGCCCTAAGGCAGTGATGTTTTTCTCTATTTTCAATGTTCCTGGTTTAGTATATGTAAGGAAAATATATATTTCTATCTACAGCCTTGATTTTCTTCAAACACTTTTAGGTCAGAGTTTAATTAAAAGTCTCTAAATATCACCAAAGTTTGTTTCAACTTTTTTCTAGACATGGCTAACATTGGTTTTTCACATTTTCCTACCCATACCTGTATATACAGAGAACAGTAGATTTCATACCCAGCTCTACAATTATTTTTATCCTTTTTCTATAGTCCTTTTTATAGTTTATGAGAATAACATTCAGGCAAGACAGGGTGAAAAAAAAGAAATTTTAGACATCCGTGTTTTAAGGTTTTAGGAATGCACTTGAAAATATCTGGTTTTTATGTATTGTACCAGATCTGCTGTTTTAATAATTTTGCAGAACATCCTGAGTTCTTGGTAGAACTGTGATGCTCTGTTAGAAAATAAAAACCACACCATATTTCTGAGGCTGAGGAAAAAAGCACATTGAATGTATGAATGATAATTTTGTTGTTTTTCTCTGTGTGTATTGTATGTCACTTTTTTGGGTACATACGAAATTTCATCATAATGGCAGGCATTTTATACTGATCACACTTCCCATATGTTTCCAATTACATAATTCTGTCTCAAAGTGGAAGAGATGTGATAAATGGACATTTATACTTCTGTGATAAAAAGCTAGAGCAAACACCCAGTAATTTACATATCTGCTGAAATACTGCAGGCTGGCTTTGTCAGTGCTGCTGAGTCCATTTCAAGGATGTCGCCCTTAGTCCATTAGTTTGGATAATGAGCCCTATAAAGTACATTTATAACTCGTGGCACTGCAAGGAGATGGATTCTAATTTTCATCCTTTTATCCAGACACATTGAAAGAAGGTCAATGGAGGGTTCGCTGTGATTCATTGTCGCAACACAGATCAGATGACAGAGACCTGATAATGTCAGTGCAGGAGTGTTTGCTGCATTTGGAAGCACTACTTGAAAGAAATTTTCTCAGCATCACCCTTTGAAGTGAAGTGGGACTGAAATTAAAAGCTCTCTCTCTCTCTCAGTTTAAAATCTTATCACACATATGACCTGCTGCTATTCCTGAACAAAGGAGAGGAAACAACACTTAGCAGGAAAATCAAACGTGCCGTTGCTTTTGCTGGCTTTGAGTGATGCAACATGACATTTAATCAACCTTTCCCCTTCCATAATGTTTGGGGGGTGGCAGGGAAATTGTTTCATAAACAATAAGAAAGGTTATAATTAGAAATGAGCTGCAGCAGCTCGACTTCCTTGTTTATTTGCAGTATTCAAATGAGAGCTCGAGAATGAAGTCACTGGGGTTAACAGTTAGGAAAAACTTGTTAAAGTTGCAAGTGAAACACATGTTGGATGGAATTGGAAACTGAAGGATGTTAGATGTTAAACAGGGCTTGTACCTGTTGAATTGGAATATAGGAATATATGTAGGGGCCAGATGCTTGTGAGGTCAGCATTAGAAGTCAGTGTTACAAAAACACATTTAATAGTCATAAACCTCTTACATTTATGGATGAGGATTGTGTGTGCACCCTTTTTCAATTCTCATCTCAGGTTATAGGAACAACTGGTTTTCCACAGCTGGTGGGAACTGATTGCTATTACCTATTTAGTTTTGGGTTTCTAGATCATTATAATCACAGAAGCTGACAAACAGCTCAAGTTACAGAAATGTTGTTCATTCCTAAGGCATAACTTGCATGTCAGATATTCCACAGATAATGTTGCCCTGTGATAAAACACAGGTAAATCTGTACAGGATCTTTGTGTTCCTTTGGATGTTTTCCTGTGCATGTACATGTGTGTAAATGTGTGTGAGAAAATTCACTGCTTTAACTCCTGTGTGTTAAATTGTTGCATTGATAAAGTCATTCGGAATAATTTAATTTTAAAAAAAGGTAACTTTCATACCCCAAGAAAAAGTTAAGTGAAGCTAATTTGCTTTATTTATTTATACAGTAAATGTTCTGATAGTGTAGAAGAGAACACAGATCATGGATGTAGAATCAGCAGTAGAGGTTGCTTTAGTGAGTATCTGTGTGCAGCCTCCCTTTTCTTTGTCTCATATATATGATGTAGCTTCATATGTCATATATAAGTCTGAAGTTTGTTCTTTCATAGAGAATTTTCCCCCTTAAAATCTGAAATTTGTATTCTCTTTTAAGCTCACTGAATGAGTTCATGTCTGTGGTTTGCATTTCTGTCCCACTTCTATTTCTGTCGCTGTTCTGTGGAGAACATTTGTGTCATTCTTAAAACACCAGGACTCAGTTAATCCCTTTGTGTGTAACTTAGAGATAAAGGGTATATTTAGTCACAAACAGAGCAACTCACTCTTGGAATAGTTTGGTGCACTCATTTGTCAGGGATCTTTACTAAATCTCTTAAGGTAATTTGCTATTTAATTTGTAAAATATTATTGTGAAAATAAACTTGTTGTTGGTAAAGATGTCTGACTGAGGGAAGAAACTCCACTGTGACAGGGTAGTACCTACAAAATAATTCACAGTTTTACTTTTGTAGGCATTATGAGGTAAGAAATGTCCAACTAAATGCCAGTGTTGTAAGCTTATATTTTCTGTAAGAAGTGACCAATTTATTAAAGTTGGGATATCATTGTCTGTATTGGCATTGCATGTTAAAAACTGCATATACCAGGTGGAATGTGTCAGTCTAGATTTGGTGATCAGTTGAATTGGTTTAGGGGTTCACAAGCTCAAGAAATTTGTAGCAAAATTAATGGAAAGATAAGTCAATTTTAACAACTTATGCATGCTTTTGTTACCTTACATCAGAATTTCTTACTGTGGTTTGGGATTTTTTAACCAGGTGCAAAGCTATTGTGGATCATTTTGGACAAAGAATAAGTGCCAACTATTTTATTGTGGAAGATAGTTACCTCTCAGAGAGCACATGCACAAATGTGTGTTACAGGTATGTGGCAAAACAGAAACACAGTTTCTTTACATAATGGTGTGTAAAGTACCCTGCAAGTTAAACTGAGGAGCCTCTTGTCCACTCCTTTATTTTTGCAGTGCAGTTCAGTTCTGTGCTCTTCTATAAACTGGAGGACATCCTGTGTACTTTCTATATTCATGTTTTCTTCAATTGTCATTGAAATCATATTAACCCTTTCTATATAAAAACTCCAAGAGCTCTAAATGTGTTAGGAATTTCATATTTGCTGAAATGTGGTTGGAAGGTGAAGGTGCCGATTGCTCTCCTCGCTTTGAATTTGTTCAGCTTTAGCCGAGTACTAAATTTCATTGATTTCTGTGATTGGGTTGTTGCCAAAAGCATTGGGCATGCACTGCCTCTGCCTTCAGAACAGTGCAGGCAAGGGGTCAGCAAAGCTGTGGTGGTGAGGACAGAGCAGAAAGAGCCCTGGGCACTGCAGGAGCAGAAGCTGCAGGTAATGAATGAACTCCACCCTGCTGCATTTCCCCTGCGCCCCAAGGCTCCTGTGCTCTTTGGAACATCACAAGTCCTTAAGGTGCTGCTGCTCATCTCCATCAAATAGGCAAAAGACCTTCTTAAAAAAACAGAAGGAGGCTGTTTTGTACAACTGCACTGACTCATTTATTCATCACCTGTTTTGGTCATTGAAAATGCTACATTGATGTTCCAGGTGTGTTTCTGCTTCAGCAACAGGCAAAATACCCCACTAAGAATCATAGTAATAAAAATTGTATAGTGAAATAGCCCTGGTGTTACCAAAACTATGATTCTAAATTGCTGGTTTTTACATTTTTGTTTTCATTAAACGTAATTACATTTATTATATAATTATTTATACATCATTCTTTTATTTAATTGCAGGCAGATCTCCAGGGCAGTGCTCATTACAGATAGGTCTGTACTGAACACAGACTCAGAGCAGCAGGTACACACCAATTCTGTATCACTTGTCTCTCTGTGTATTGAATCTGTTAGTATTTAGTTGTTGGTAGGAATTAATTCATTAATTCAGTTTTGTTTCTGCCTCAATCAAAATCTTTAGTCAGCTCTCTGTACTGGTAATTGTTTAATTCATTTTAGTCTCTATAAAACCATTACAAATTTAGTTTAGTTTAGTTCAATGACTGGGACTTTCCTGTTTGGCTCACACTATAATGAATAGAGTTTCTAAGCTGCTGTCTTTAATTTTAATTTTGCTTGCTTTTTAATAAACTGTTACCCTTAGTATTCTGTTAGTTATCTTGTCTAAACTTTGTTCAAAGTTCCTTTGTTTTTTTGAAACATTCCTTTTAGCTGTTTGAATTTCTCATTGTACACTTTCAGACCCTTCTTTAGACTGCTTTGTCAGCCTTTGCAGTCCTTAATTTTAGAGGATATTAATCAGTGTTGTGTTTCTTCTGTTTTAGTAAAGCAGAAAGCCAAAGTGTGTAATTGTCTGCAGTTCCTTTCCACCTTTAGTGAGGGCTGTGCTGGTTGCCACATCCTCCAGGACACTCAGCTTTCCCTTCTCTCTGCTCCCCAGGTTTCCATTCTGACAGTGCCTCCCCTGGAGCTGGGCAGAGCAGCAGTTTGTGTCATTGAGCTCTGTTCCTCCACCATGACGTGCATGAAGGACACCTGTAAGTAAAGGAGATTTCCCCTTTGGCTCTGTCAGCTCTGGAACAGAACTGAAAACCTCTGGGTGTTGTTCCTCTGCTGCACAGAACACAGGGAGCAGTGGCTTCCTGGGATCGTGGAGCTTTCACTTACCCAGGAATAAATCCTTCCTCAGGAGATTAAAAAAATATTCCAAAGCACATGAATCTTACTGGTCATTTGTCATTTGGTTTTTTTGAAAATGGGCTCCCTTAGCTGGACTATTAAATGGAAATACCTGAAATACACTGGATTTGGGAGCTTTTTATCTTCTGGAAGGATTCTGTTGTTGGTATTTTATGTGAACTTGAAATAAATGAGCAATAAAATGTTCATTTGGGGTATTTATTAGAATAGAATTAGAGGTTACCTTACCTAATTCTTTTTAACAAGAAATAAGTAACTGCAATAATAACCAATTTATTTTGCTGTTAACTAGGCTTGAACTAAGTTCTTTGCATATGAAAAAAGAGTGAACTAAATGATGAAGTCATTCAAAGTTATATTTCCTACTAAAATAATATTTAAAAAAACCAACTTGTAATTAATTAAAAACTTAATGCTATAGAGCATATTGTTAATATTATCATTTAAATAGGTGATTTCTTTTTATTAAGGGTTCACAAAATATATATAGCAGGAAGTGAAACTAATGAAGGATTGATGTTCCATAGATCTAAAGTATTAGTTTCAGGAGAATTTTTATGGTGCTGAAATATTAAGGTTTCTGTTATTTACTTTTCTCCATAAATTCCTTTCATTTCAGAAGAGAAGGTACTGCATTCCTTAATGAAATTTGTCTTCATATATTGAAATAATAAAGTTCTATATTAGGCATAGCTGAGTTCCAGTTATGGAATATATTTCATAATTTTTTAAAAAACTTTTACATCATTATCTGTAAATGGGTTTTAACCTGACTGATTTCTCCTTGGAACAATTATTTAAGATAAGTATACAAATACATCTACTCTTTGATCACACTGCACCAATGACAGGCACATCATCTGTATTGCCACTTGAGTGGAACCAAACTCCTTCACTTGCCCTAAAAATGGAGACTGTAATGATGAAATCAGGAACTGAACTCATCGTTCTTCTTGCTGGGAGAATTACTTGAAGACAAATGTTGGCAACCACTGTAACTAATGCAGTTATACCTGAGTAAATCAAATATAATCAAAATATATACTGATGACTGTGACTCATAACCATAACCTTAAAGATAATAAAAAAGATTTTATAGAAAGTAAATGATGTGAACTTTAGTGATTTATAGCTGGGGTTTTTTGAGAAAAGAATAGGTTATATTACAGTGTTTGGGATTGGAAACATCTAGTTAAGGTTAGGGGGAGACTTTGATCATCACTACCCTTTTCCTTTTACTTATTTTAGTACATATTCCTTCAGACAGAAGATTTGGGTTGGATTGAATAAAAAAAGGATCATTAATTTTTGAATAGCACCTGTATGTGTGCAGCCTCAAAGCAGAGGAGCAGGAAGGGTTAAATTTCTGTTCCTCATGGAACCAGGGTCAAGATCTGTGTGATGTACTGGAAAATAATGACAACAAACACAGCCAAGCTTCAGAGAGAAGAGAGAAAAATGTCATCTGGATTTAAAATACCACCAGAGCTGTGCACTGCTTTTAAATGGATCAGAAATTAACAGTAATGAAGAAAACACTAATCAGTTTAAACTTTGTACAAAGGTACATTAAATTTCTTCATGATTCTCTGATGGACACTTCTCTGGGGAGAAGTTTCCAGGAGCAAATGAGTCCCTTAAGGTGGTTTTATGAAAAGCTTTAAGGTGAGGCTTTAAATATGTGAATGAATGGCTGGAAATTGAGGTGGGGTAAAGCAGCTGCTTCTGAATCTGACCAGAGGCCAGAGGGACAGAAAAGGGTCAGGAGCTGCATCAGGTGGTTCTCTAAGGAGGCAGCAACTGCAGGAGTCTGCAAAACAGAACAAATACAGGAATGGTTCAGCAATAGTTCCTCCCATCTAAGAAGTGATGAATAAAGTGTACAAGGGATTGCACAGCCACAATGTACATCCAGAAATAACTTAGGGAATTCTGAGGTGTTTCCAGAGAATTTCTCTGTGTGCTGTACGTACACTGTGTGTCCATAGCACAGCACTTCCCTGCCTTAAAGGAAGTTATTTGTATGAAGAATTGTGATTTCTAAAAGCCTGCTGTGCCTTATAAAAACTGTAAATGTTGTTTATGTATCTCTGTATTGGTGATTGGAATTAGTTTGTGTCCTCTTTCCACAGATTTAGTCCATTTAACCTGTCCATCAACTAAAACTGCAAGGGAAGATTTAGAGCCTGTTGTACAGAAGTTATTCAATGTAAATACAGAAAAAGGTAAAAATAAATAAGTGAGGTATTCAGATACTATTTTGCATAAATATAATTTACTAAAGTATCTGTTATTGACTTCTTCAGCTGTGGTTTAACTTCAGTATCCAAGGACATGACTTGGGTTTGTAAATAGAAAACTTTATTAGACTGAAGAGTTGCAAACTTTCCTCCTTTGTATATTTGTTAATTAAAAGCCTGCTAATTTTCAACTTCTAATATTTAACTTCCATCTTCAATTTTCAAGACAGTGCCATGTGTTTGAAAGACCTGGTGAAGAGAAGATCAGCTTAGTGTCTTCTCATCATTTGGGGAGGGGTAGCATTAATCTTAATGTTTAAAGTGATCCAGTTTCGAAATGATAGATTGTTTAGAAGCTGACTGAAATTCTTCTGTAGGAACTCTGTGATCATAGGGGTCCTCAGGTGCACTGAGGCACTGAAAAGCCAGTTTTCCCTGACACATAGGCCTTTTTATCATCAGGATGAGGTAGTGGTCGTATTTTAATTAAAATGTCAGAACAAATACTGTTGGAGTTATTGAAAATGAATCACCAGATAAAGTGAGCACTGGGCCATGGCAGGTCAAAGAGGCAAAGTCACCTGGAGAAGAGGACTCCATTCATTTTCCTGCCTAAATGAGGAAGAAGTAACTTTTATGAGCAATGTGAACTTTTAAATATATTAAAGAGCATCTTGCCCTGTATTAAGGCTCAGCCTTTCACAGGCTGATGAATTTAATTTATATTTCAAACTGTTCACTAGGGGTAGCACCTATTTTTTTTTTAACTATTTGACAGTTATAAAAAGATACTGAAGGAATAGCATAGATTTATCTCTTTTTTTGTAATTCAGCTGCTTTAAAATACTGTTTTGAATGCTGTAGCTATCAAGAAGTTTCTTCCTTGGAAACAAGTAAATCTCACAAGGTCTTTTACAAGCTTCATTTACTTTAGAGGAGGTAAAATACAAGAAAGGGGACAGCAAATATTCCAAACAAATAGTATCTGTTAAGCTCAGAATCTGTGTTGTGCATTCTGCACTGTTAAAAAGTGACCTTCATCCTCCCAGAGGGTTTTCTGCCTGTGGGCAGAGGGATTATAGGAATATGGAAAGTTCTGCAGGAGGGGACAGATTATGAGCAAGTGAGTTGAGTTTGTGAGAATTTTGTATTCATGATGAGCATTGCAGCACAGTGCAACCCTCAGTAAGTGTAGATAAATACAAATCTGTCATTTATTGTCATTTAGCAGCACTGCCACAATGAGAGATTCTATGTACAAACCATGAAATGAGAGGGGAAGGAATGACACACCAGGAATATCTGTGCACAGGGAATGCAGTGCCTTGGAGCTGGCAGAGGCCAGCCCTTGCTCAGTCTGTCGTGTGCTCTGGGAGTTTATCCACAGTGTAGGAGATAAAGTGAGAGGTGTTAAATTTAGACCAGGCTGCTTGTAGGGAGTTTGCAGTGAGAACTGCTGCTGGTGGTGTAGGGTGTGCAGAGTAAGCAGAGTTGGCATGGCTGTGGTTGGAGAGGAAAGGGAAAGTATGATGAAGGAGAATCTCAGTTAAATAGTTGGCTTTTTAAAGAACAAAAATACTTTATGACAGTAATTCCATGGTAAAAATTTGATTTCCAGTATGCTAGATTGCATTTTTACCTTATCACACCACAACACTGATTACTGCAACACTCCTTTTCCTTTTCAGAGACTGAAAATGAAGAACTGGAGAAACCTAGAGTCCTCTGGGCAGTCTACTTCAACATGAGAGATTCTTCAGGAGTTGAGAAGAGTTCCTACACTGGCTTACCCTCCAATGTTTTTGTCTGCTCTGGGCCAGACTCTGCTCTGGGAAACGACTGTGCTGTCAAACAGGTTGGCCAGAGCAGATTTTGGTTGCAGAACTTTAATTTTAAAGACCTAAGTCCAATGTAGTCTGGGTTGCTCTGCTTTATGCAAAAATATACATGCTAACTCCCCCAAATTGTAAAACTAGGTGGGTGGAGAGCTCAGGAAATAGCCACAGTCTTTCACCTGGAAGGTAAAGGAGGACGTGCAGTACAAATCAGAGCCAGGAAATCCTGACTACAGTTCAAGTTGGAAGGATCACCAGAGAAGTTTAATACTTGCAGGATATAGTCACAAATGAGAAACTTACTGGGGAAAAACCCAACAGAATTCCTAATGTGGTAGATTAGCCCTCATGCCTCAGTTTACCTTCTCTTGGCCTTGGTATCACTGTAATGCAGAATTTTCCTTTCAGAGATCCCCTGGATAAGAAAGGTACAAATTCTTGGGCAGATCTACCCCAGCAGCCCCTGTGGTGTCAGGGCACTTGCAGAGAGAGAACACTTCCCAGCTTTGGAGGATTAAGTGTCACCAGGCATTTTTAAAGCTGTGTTTTTAATGGCCATGTTCACACAATGTGCATGCCATCTTCTAACCAGTTGCAAGATTTTTTATGACTAAGTCATAAACCTCTTAAAAATAAGGTTTTGAAGTGGAAAGGCTGACATAGCCTGGGCTGCAGGGTCAGAACAGTGTCATTAAGGGCTAATAGTATCCTTCATTTTGCTTTACAAGGCAATAATTTGCCTCTCAGAGGGATAAAGAATTGTAAAGACAAAAAATAATGCAAGACAATTATTGTGGTGGCAGTTTTAAATTATAAATGGGTTCCTTTCCAAATCTGATTTTTTCAAACTGTTGTTTGAAACAGGTATGTTAAAAACTGATTCAATACACCTAAACCCCACCTACTTCTAATTCTGATATCCACCTTTTCTAACATTCAGGTTTTCCTTTCCTTAAGAGCTTTTTTTCTTACCAATGAACAACGGTGGGATAGATCAGGCCCTGTTTAAATATTCTTGGTGCTGTAGTTCAGCCTTTGTGTTCAATCTGTTGGCCAGCAGTGGGAGGTGCTAAGCAGATCTCAGAGGGGGAACCATCGAGAGCCTAAATCACTGCCTTCTAGACAAAAGCAGAGAGAGGCTGCATTTTTTTGAACCTATTTTAAATTTTGAAACAAATGGCCACAAGTTAAAGTGGAAGATATTCAGTGTAAACATGTTCATAATTCAATGTCCCACATGAGAGCAAAGTGAAGAATAGGCTGAAGATGAGGCAGAAGTCACCCCATGCAGGGACCTTGCAGACAAGGAGGGAAATAGCTGCAAGCTGGTGATGTCTTCCACTCCCAAATCACCCTCATCCTCCCAGCAATGGGATGGGAATCTCCAAACAGGAGATATTTGCAAACTCATGCATCAGAACAGTTTAAAAAAACCCAAAAACCCAGTGTGTGCATTAGTCTTGAAGATAGCTTGGAAAGTTATATCTGATTTCTCTAATCATTTGGGGATTAGTGTTTTAATGGCACTTGCTGGGATTTATTTCTTCATTACCAGTAGTGTTCTGGATTCTGGTTGTCGTGCTGTTTGATGGTACTGCTGATGCATCACTGGGAAGGCAAGAGCACAGCTCTGCATCTCCACCTCAGTGTACAAATTACTGCACTCTTGCTTTATTGTAATTCTGTGTTCAGTTCCATTAATTCAATACTGAATTAAGGCTGATGGTTGCATTTACTTGCCCTGAGGATAGGCTAAATGAAATGAAGATGCCATTTATGATCAAACTCTGTATGTGTGGATCCAGCAAAGCATCTGGCTTCCAGTTTTCTGTGTTTTCACTGCTGCAACCTGGCATGAATTATTATGAGCTAAAGTAATATATTCCCTGACATATTTCAGACTTCTGAGGCATCTTCATGGTCATGAGAGGATGTACTAAAACTGTCAGGCCAATATTTGTCCTTTAACCTGTTTATTTTCTATATCTGGCAGGATCTCAGAGTTCATCAAGTGGTGTTAGTTTGGTAGAGGTCCCTGTAAAAGTTGCTGTGAAAGCCCACACAGTTTATCCACAAGCTGGATAGAGTAAAACAGAAACAAAATTCAGTTTTAGTCAACTTCAGCTATTGGAGTTTCCATGCAAGTGCTCTGCATGCCTGTATCTTAATGCTGGATTCAACTGGACACACACTTCTCTTACTACTAAATATGGAAGGAATTATTGTCTCCCTTAATTACTTACAATTAGTATCAGCATTATAATGAAAGAGCTGTTAAATTGTTATTGTTTATTCTGTATTGCTTCAGCTGGATGTGGTCACCTTAAAAACTTGATAGACCTGACAGTGTTTAATACCTTTAAATTGTTCAGTTATCATCAGTGTCAGGATGTCCTACAGAACATACTGAGAATTTCTTCCCATGTTCAAGCTCATAATTGTTTGACCATTTTTGGAGTAGGTATTTGCTGACTGACTGGACTGAATAATTGTTGAGAACTGCATAGGAAATGTTTGTCTGCTCTAATTCTTCATATATTTATTTTAAAATAAGACATCTTTCCTCAGTATTCTATTAATTACAATAATAGTTGAAGTGTACTTTTGGAGTAGCAAGGACCAAGTGCAGACTTGAAATTAAAAGTTTTTCTCTTACCTTCAAACAGTTAAACCCCAAATTTTAGGATGTTGTACCCCCTTGCTCCCCAGACTTCCTAAGCAAGGCTTTCAAATGACAAACGCATGGTTTTGAATTAGAGAACAGAATTGTCCATATTTTCCTGTTTATAAAATAACCTTATAGATGAGTTGTTTGTACAAGTACAGTAATGATTTTTTAACACCAATAAATAGAGCTTCTTGCATTCTTGTGGGGTTTTAAACGGTTTTTGTTTGTACAAAATTTCAGGTTCTCTGGAATCCTAAGACTGTATTACTTTGGTTCTTTTTTTTCTCCCAGATTTTGTAGTTGTGTTCTCCATGTTGCAATAACAACCACACTGGTGTTCCAAGAACGTGTTTCTTTTGAATATCTTCCATTGCAGTGGCCAAAAAACTTCTTGTGTGTACTTAATTTCTAACCTTTGATGGCATGAAGAGCAGGTGCCATTGTAAATTCATTCCTTGAACTAGATCTGTCTTTTTATCTAAAACACAATTCTTTTCACACATACAGTTCTGTGTGCACACAGGTCTGTGCATGTAATACCTTGGAATTATAGACAGGAGCTTTTAAGAAACTGCAAATGTATTTGGATATATTTTCAATGGTGGTACTCCATTGGATGAGAATAGTTCTCAGCTGAGCTATGCTTAAGCTGTTCAGAAAAGAAGAAATTGAAATTTTTTTGCAATTTTTAAATTTAAGAAGGAAACCCATATAGCCATGATATGGATTGTACATATGTACAGTTCCCTGGTTTGCTTGTTACCTGAAATGGATCTCTCTCTCTGGAAAGAGGCAAGATCTTTCCCATGCTTTGCATATTTTTATAGTGCAAAAGATCCAAAAAAAACCCCTCTCCCTTGTTCTCAATACAACATAGAATGATCAGCATTTTTTACAAAGCCCCAGGCTGTGACTTCCTGGTAGAACAATGTAAAAAGATAAATTGCTTTTTGTCTTTCGAGGTCTGCAAGAAGGAATGGATTTCCCATGTGTTTACAATACTGTCAAAGTACTAAATCACTATTGATTTGAAAGAACGGAGCTTAATCTTAAATATCTGTAAAATATTGCCTCAGGGTGTTACATCTCAAGGTAAAGTTTATGTTATTCTTCTTTTTCCTGAATAGGCTGAGACTATTTTCCGAGAAATGTTTCCAACAGAGGAATTTTGCCCACCACCACCGAATCCAGAAGATATTATTTATGATGAAGATGAGATTGAGCCAGAAGAGGCTGGATTGAACAATTCACCAGAGACAAAGCCTGAATCCTCAGCTGAGGAGAGCAGTAATGGAGGTGGTGCTGCTGTTACAAAGGAAGAATGAATGAATGAATGAATGAATGAATGAATGAATGAATGAATGAATGAATGAATGAATGAATGAATGAACAGTGTTCTCTTAGTAGAAGACAAGGTTGACCCAAACTAGGACATAAGGGAGGAAGGGTAAGAAAAAGAGGTTTAAAACCCCCAGAGATGTTTTGTTTGCCATTGCTTTACTTTCCTTAGTTTGAATCATCTTTTTTAAGTAGTTTCATTGATAGCTGAGGCACTTCTAAACAGTCATAGGTCCACCAGATCCAGTGGGATTTGTAGCTAAACAAAAAAATACAGAATGAAGCATCTGAGTTGAAAGTGCTGAAATAGGATTCATGATTTCTTGAGATGATTTGGTTTTGTTTTATGTCTTGGAAGGAATCCTCCATCTTTTAAAGAGACAAGTCAGAACTAAGCAAAAGAAAACAGTGCAAGTTTGTTTAGCAGTTAGAAGGTGATCTTCTACTAAAAATCCTTGGATCTCTGCTAATTAAACAGCTGAAGGTGAGGCTCACAATCTGTCCTTCACAGTGGTCTTAGGATGGAATTTAAAGGCAATAATATTGACAGTTCTGGAGTGGCTTTATAGTATGGTTTTGAAACTGATGCCATAAACAAGCAGGAAATAGAATACAAAAGATGTTCCTCACATGGAACTATTTTACATTCAGTGTTTTTAATAAGCCCTAACAGATGACACATTTTCACTGGTGACTTCATTGACTGGAGTCAGGAAAATGGCACAATTTAAACTTAATGCCACATTCCCCAACAAATTCAAAGTCATTAATAGACCCTACCTGTTATTAGTCCCCCTGGATTTCTTAGTCTCCCACTGTTTGGGCCTTTAGTAAGATAATAGTTACTTTTTGAAGTTTGGGGTTTGAGAAGTTTAAATGACCATTAACTGAGGGGGTTTGTGGTGGAGAGAAGGTTCAACTGATAATTCCAAAGGTTTCTGTTGATCCCAGTTAACAGGATTAAAATTAGTGTGATAGCTGTAAACTATGCATTTTGTAATGATAAACCATGAAGCATTTATACAATAAAATTTATTGAACTATTTATAAACCTAGTTTGTGTGGAAAAACTACAAAATGAGAAAGCTGTTGTAAATGACCATGTTAGACTTGCACTTCTTCTGAACCATGCTTGAAATCAGATATGAAAAGTATTTATCATGTGTTTAAAGATTTACTTTAAAATGCACACCCAGTAGATCAGTAGTGTCTCTAGAGAGCAGCAAGATTTGGTGAGTTGGGGTTTAAACTTCTACATGAAGGTAGAAACAGTTCCTGCAGTGCTTAAATACTGTAAGTAAATAAAAAAATGCCATTGAGTGATGAGCACTGAGCACTGCCTGGCCCTGCCACAGCCAGGCTCCTGTACAGTCCCGTGGTGCCCGTGCCTGCCTTGAACCTGGCTCAGGCCAGAAAGGGTAATTTATTTATTTTTTTACAGCATAACTGATACTGTTCTCTTTGTCCTGCATCGTATCCACTGTCCAGATTGCATTTCAGGGTTAGTGTTTGCACCCTTGTTGGATAGGTGCCTGTATGTTTGTGTCTGTGTGTGCATCGTCCCAAAGGCCTCACAAAAACACGTGGCTGGAGTGTTCCCAATGTTCAACAACTGTAACCTCTGGATGCTTGTGACTGAGCAGTTATTTATATATATATATCTATAAATTAATAAGCAGGCTGCCTCTTCATTTAGCTGTAATTTCTCTGTGTATTGGAAAGCATGAGTGTGTGGTGATTGGGTTTAACATCTACAGGTCTGTAAAAGAACTAAGCGGAGGGACCTGGTCCCTGTTTGTCTCAGAACTGGGGATCACACTTGAATCTCTCATCTATGTTTACAAGGAAATCGCTTGATGAAAATTAAAGGTTTGCTTGCAAGTCCATTGTCCTGTGTTTTCTTTCCATTTTTTTCAAAGAAAAGCAGTTCATTTGTTAGCTGGGCTTTCCTGAGAATTCTCTTGGCTGCTTTCAGCATGAGGACACCTGTAATTGCCAATATGGGTACCTGTGTTACCAAGGTTATTATGTAAAGCCATGTCTGAGTGCCCTGTGTCCATGGGAAGCCAGGTTTGGAAACGGTGCAGATTTGATTTGAGATCCGATGGAGTGAGGGGCAAGTTGGAGGCGATGACTTTACACTACATTGATTGCTTAAAAACTGTTTTCATGTCCCTTTCATAGGGTGAATGGAAGCATTAAATGTTTTTCCCATGGTACTTGAGTACCCAATAGCTCACTTGCAGGAGCAGTAGATCAGACTGTTGATCTTGGTGTTTTAGAGAAATCACGCTCTGAAGTGCATTTTGTTCTTTCTCTCAATGATGTGAGCATGCAAAGTCAGGGTTAGGCTTATTTGAAGTCGTTTTTAAGGCTTGTCACACAGGATGTATTCAAAAGATAACATGACTTTTTAAAAACTGGCAATTTATCTGTAGGATTATTAATAAATCAAGTTAAAGAAAGATAAGGTTAATTGAATTTTTAAACAAGTAGCTGTATTATCCTTCAAGCACCTTGGAGCTCATACAATATTCACACCTTTTTTTTCCTAAGGAGTGCTTTGATATGTTTGAATTCCTTTTTTAATGAGTACTTTCTTTTTAAGTTGGTTAATTGGATTAACCCTTAATATTCAAACAGTCCATTTTGTGCCATTTTCCCTTCTGTGGCATTCCTTGGCTGGAGGACTGCAGGTGTTACTGCTCCTTTGGAGGGATTTTCTGCCATGAAGCTGCTTCGTCTGCTTTTTCTGGTGATGATGATGCTTAGGGTTCATTTGACAGGTAATCATTAGAACTTGGATCCTTGCAGACCATGGGGTCTTTTCTCCCATCATTGAGGGGGATTTATGTGGGCAACTCCTGTTAATGTTAATGGGACTTGCATGTGTAAATCCTCCTTGCATCAATGGGAAAATTGACCCCTGAAAAAAAATATCTGCGTGTTAGACTTGCTGATTCAGAAACATCCAGGCACTGCCAGCTCCTGGGTGGAAACAGTGGAATGCTGTGGAGAGGATTTGGGGAATATTCGGGATTTTATATTTTCCATAGACTGAATCTTGTCAGAGTCCCCCCAGTGATTCTCTTTATGTAGCTGGGAAATGCAATTTCCCATTCCATACTGAGGGGGTTGCACAGCTCCTTGGTTTGGATCTCATTTTATTTTATTTTAGCCTCCTCTCTCCCCCTTTAAATCTTTTTGCATCAGCAATGTGAGTTGCAACAGCTTAATTTCAAGTGTAATTTGCTAGTGATGTATTGATTAATGACGAGTCAGAAGTATTAATGCACTGTTTCCACACAATAAGAGACTGGGTTACTTACAATCCATAATCCCCTCTGGAGAAAGGATAAAATTAATTTCCTCAGCACTCATGTATGTGCTTCAATACCTTGGCAGTACAAATGAGAGTGGTATTTTTAAACTGTGGATAGGTTTGTTCATTCTGCATTGTGTATGTTGTTGCTCACTCAGTTACTACTGTGGATATTTTATATCATCTCTGCAGTGCATTTTTGGGTTTTACTTACCAGGTGATTTTATATCAGTCATCCCTTGGATGTAAAAAGTCTGGTGTGGAACTACCCTAAACTGTTCCAGAGATCTCTCCTGGCATTTCTGCCACAGTGAGTGCTCTCTTTAAGCCATTAATTACCAATAAACTCTGCAGGTTCTGGTGGGTTATCTGCTGTTCTTGTGCTTTTTCCTTTTTTTCTGAGGATTTTGTGCCTGCTATTAATGCAGTTGCTAATTTTCCATTAAGGGGAGCAATTTGCTGAGATCACATCATGGAACAGTTGATCTGTGTGTGTGTGTGTCTACAATTCCTAACAGTTTTTCTGTAATGTGTGTATAAATATGTATGGTATGACAAAATTATTAATCCATGAACGTTTATCACTTAAACCTTTGCAGAAACCAACCAGTATAGAATGTCCAAAAGTTAGAATTACCTGCATTGCCAGAATTGTCACAAATAGGTGGGAGAGCTGTGGTGGCAGAGCAGTTGCCTGAATTCCTTGGGTAAGTGATAATGCCAAGCGTCTGTGGTGAGATGTGGAAGTGGTTGTGACCCTGGAAGTTTGAGACACTGATATAAAACATTCATTTATTACAGCCCAGTTTAACAATAATAAGCTTGCTGCAATGACCAGATGGAAATCTTAGCTTAGTTGTATGATTTCAAGAACTTTTATAATGTGATGAAAAGTTGCCACGGAAGGATTCTTTGCGCTGTAGAGGTGAGTGGTAGGAGATGGTCAGCCATGTGGAATTCATGTTGTCAGCCTCATCTGCAGCCACAAAATAACTCGTGGTGGAAACAGAGCTTATTAGCAATTCCACCATTATGTTTATTTACAGGCTGCCAGTTCCTGTTTGTAAGAGTGAATGGTTCTTCAGAATCTGGCTGGGGAGCCCAGCAGGAATGTTGTAAATCTCACTGACATCTGAGATTTAGAAAGTTGACAGTGAAGTATCAGGAAGATGCAGTTGTTGACTGCACGGGAGTTCTGATCAGAGGGGACTTTAATAGAAAATACTCTTCCTGTCACAATTCCAACAGACAATTTATTTTACACTACTTGCATGCATTGACAAATGAGATGGAAGGTATCAGCCTGAGTGTATATCAGACCCAGCTGGATCTGACTAAACAATTCAGGAAGTCTCAGTACACCCACATTTTTAGATGGAGATCTTCAGGATCTCAGACTTCCTCCTGAAGTGCCACCCCATCAGTCATTGCATATTTGGGACTCTGGAGAAGGCCTTAGTGCTGTTCCTACATATGTAGGGTTAAGACTTGAGGAAGTGGGGCCAGCCAAGCCTCTGGCCCCTCCATCTGCCCTCTGGAACAGAGCAGGCTTCTCTGGGGACATGGCAGCAGTTGGCGTCAAACAAATGCACCTTTGGCTTTTAGAGGTGTTTTTGTGCTGCTCCAGCTTTGGGGAGCTTTTCTCATGAGTTCTGTCCCACTTCTTTTCCTTTGGGGTGAGCATGGAGCTGGCCTGGGAAATGCTGCTCTGTTGGGAGTGATTGGTGCTTGATCCTGGAGCTGAGGTCAGTAATGATAAAACACCTGGATAATGCTGTACCTCAAAACCAGTTCACAAGCCATAAAACCAGTATGAAGAACAAGTTCTTAATCACTGGAAATTTAAGTCTGGGAAAGGATATGAGAGTCTTCTCTTAAAAACCAAAGTAAAAAAATTATCCCAGATCCAAACACTCCGGGGCGGTTTTAGACTCTGTGTGCATAAGAAACTCTGCAATGGCTAATGTGGAATTCTGCATCAGTTCTGCCTCAAACCCAAGCATATTTCTGGAGCTCACCCAAGGGAAAGCCATTTAATCATGAGAGACCAGCTGTCAGCCCAATGCAACCAAACAGTTCCCTGCTCTGGGAACTTTTCCGTAGCGTGAAAGTCACTGCAAGTCGTGGTTGTGATTCCTTTGTTGTGAATAAATTATCCAGTGAATTCAGCCTTTTTTTCTTGTGCAAAAATTCGTGTAAGCCCCAGCTAAGTACCTTCAGTGAATCATTTTTAGGCTGTAGATTATCCA
Organism: Orthonyx spaldingii; assembly: GCA_013397795.1. Classification (NCBI taxonomy): domain Eukaryota; kingdom Metazoa; phylum Chordata; class Aves; order Passeriformes; family Orthonychidae; genus Orthonyx; species Orthonyx spaldingii. The sequence continues at coordinate 1,417,567 of VZTJ01000523.1, forward strand.
GGGAGAACCCACTCTGGGATTCTTAACAGCAACTTATCAGCTTAAGTCATGGGGTATTTTCCTGCTCCACATTTGGATGCTGAAATAACACATAATAATGAACACAGCATTTTTAAAATCTCAGCAGATGTTTTTAAGACAGCAAAAAGGCTTTATGAAAAATATAAAAACATCTACTATTAAGGAAGCCATTGTAAAATGACTTATTTTGGTGACACTTGTGCATGATGTATTTTCTTTCCACGGAAGTTTGAAGCCAGGAAACATTTGATTCCTTGCCAGACTCTCAGTCTGATTCTAAAGTGAGAATATGAGCACGGTAAAAGGGAGCAGCCCTCTCAGTGGCATTGTGAGGAAATTCCTGTCAGCTGAGGGATCCCTTGGCATGCACGTGTCTGAAAACACGTGCACAGTGTCCTGGGGGGACAGAGCAGGGCTCACATGAGGAGCAGCACAAGCAGTGGGTTATGGATCCACTTGGCACCCCAAAGAAAGTGATTTTTTTTTTTGGCTCTGGCACTGACTTCCTCACTGAATGTGCTCCAGTCATTTCCTTTAATGCTGTAGTAAAAAGGTGTAAAACGGTGACAGGTATTTTCTGAAGCCTTTTGAGCGGTCAGTGAAATATAAAAATAAATGTATCTGGGAAGAAAATGAACAGTGGTAATGATAACTGTGAAAATGGATAGCAGGAGTGTTTGAGTAGAGGGGCAAATGATCTGAGGAAGAAATCCCATGTAACTCTTGTAACGTGACTGGGATAGCAGATGTTTTGTTTTTCAGGTCCCTTGTTCCATCCCTGACATTTCCTGTGTTTTTCAAGTGAGGTTTCACCAATCAGCACAAACTCTTTGTTTACTGCTTAATAAAAATAACAACATTATCCTTATTTTTTGAAATCCTTTTCTGATTATGCATATTTTGCTGGCAGATTGTAATGCATGTTGTTTCATTGTTTAATTAGGACTTAATGCTAATGTCATTAACATTCTATTTGATAATTCAGTAGGTTGCCTATTTATAGATGTAATGAAAGTCATAACTTTTTGTAGTGAAGTGCTTCTGACTGTGCTATTAAATTAAAAATAAACTTACTCTAACCTGACATTAGCTTTCAGTTTCATTGTCCATGGTCCAGTGAGCCTGAAAAATGCTGCTGCATGCACTAAACACTGGGGTTTCTTAATTATTATTTTTTTGGTAGAGTCTAACTCATCCTTTCCTTTGAGGGGAAAAAAAACCCTAAGAAATAGGCTAAACTAAGCAAGAATCTCAGAAAACTCTGAACTGAAGTTTGAAATATTATCCTTGAAGAGAACTGGGATTTGGAACACTGAATTTAAGTAATTGGAAGCTTGCCCAAATTTTATTCTGTGATCCTGCTTATAAATCAAGTAATTAGACAGCACTTCACCTCTCAGTTTCTCACCACAAATATGGACGTGTGCTTTATTTGGGATTATAGAGTGCAAAATAACTGCTGGAGTTTGTACTCCATGTAATCCCTTTAGTAGGGATTATGAATTCTATGGATTTCTTTCTTCATGGCATTTCTCTAAGCATTTGTAAAATATTATTTGCATAAATTATCTTTTCTAGGGAGATTTTCAAATAAAAGCAGTGAGTTGGACACCTGTCACAAGACTCAGTAAGCACGGCCCTGTTTTGGATAATTTTTCACCGTTGTCCTCAAGTCCTTAATTTCTAAATGCAGTTTATATTCAGTGACCAGGTCGTGCACGTTCTTATTTTAATTCACCTTTTTACAGCTTGAATTCTGTGCATTTGTAGGCCTCGTTTTCTAAACTTTGTAACATGTCCCAGTTTAATTAACTGGGTCTTTTTATTGTGTGCTTTACACTCTTTAATCTTTGAGTCAAACACCATCAAGGAGGTTTAATGGTGCCAGGCCAGGAAGAACACTGGACTAATAGTGGAAAGTAAGAGAAAGTGAAAAAATTGTTAAGTCCTGCTGGTCTCATCCTTTACACACAGGAGGGGGGAGTAGAAATGGGTGAGAGGTGATGAAACAATTCCTCCTGGAAGCTTTGCAGTCATGGATGTTGTGTTCTCTGGCCAGGACTGGGCACTGCCAGGGGAAAGGGGACACCTCAGCACTGAGCAGCTCCTCCTGCTCTGGCACAGCTAAATGCAGCTTGGATGTGAGCTGCAGAATTCCATGGAGTTCAGAGGAACACCAGGTGAGTTTGGAGTTCCTGCTGGGCAGCCCTGTCCTGTCCTCCTCGGGGATTTTGCAGAGAAGACCAACACTCAGCAAGGTAAGGAAGTCGTTCTCTGCCCTTGATGCTGGGCTCTCCAGGAGGGCTCCTTCTCTGCTGGAGCCTGAGGTCCAGTGCTGACTTCTGGGTGCTCTGGGAGCTTCCCACTGCAGGGCTTAAACCTCTTCTTCCTGACACCAACAGACACTTCATTTATAAAGCCACTTGGAAAGGTTTTTAAAGGATTATTGGAATTCTTGGATTACTGCAGATTAATTCATTCTCTTTCACAGAATTGAATTACAGCATCTTATCTGTTGCTACTGGGTTAATAAAATGTCTGAAGCCAGCCCTAAAGCACAGTTCCTTTGTGAAGAGACTTTAAAGAATAAGCAGGAAGGATTTTTCCAAGACGTGTGTTTTTCTCTGAGTAATGTTGCATGCAGACTGGAGATTGCTTCTTCTATTGAATTGCATAATGAAAAATCAATCAGTTTAATGGTTGACAAACTTTGACATTCAAATAAAAATGTTGCTGGTATTTTCATAAAGACCTGTAGGCATGACTAGATTCAGCAACTTTAATTTATGCAATAGTGAATGTCTGCCAAAACATTGTACAAACGACTGTGTAATGAGGCAATAATAACCATGAGGAACGGAAGGAAAGCGAACAGAGGCCAAATCTCTCCATTTTTACAGATTATATAATTTCACAAAGCCTTTCAATGTAAAATATGTTCCTACGGCTTCCTTTTCAACACCACGTTCTGTTTTGAAAGCAATTGCTCAAAATCATCAAAGCAGATTTATCTGAGACTGTTGTGTAGCACCAGATGATGGTGTTTGGTTTTTCTACAAGTTGGTTGTTCTGACTGGGGATTTTTATTTTCTTTGATTCAGAGGGGAGAGAAATCCCAGTAAGGGAAGGGGACACCTTCATTCCTCATTGATTCCTGCTTTTAGTGTCTGAGCCCAGCACTGGCAGGGAGCACAGGGAGCGCTGAGCTGTGCTGCCTTCAGGCTCTGCCTTGCCCCAGCACCAGGCTGGCCTAAGAAATCCCATCAGCTTTGCCCAGGCCTTGTGTGGCTGCAGGATTTCCAGTGTCCCTTAGCCCGAGAGATTCATTGTGCCTCCAGTCACCTCCACCTGGCTCTTCCCTTGCCCTGTGCCCACATCGTCCTTGGAAATTTCCTCTCTCGTATGAGAGGTCTCAAACTGTGAGACGCAGGAGAAACAAAGATTGAATTAGGAACTGGTGTCTTGGAGATCCTGAGGTTGTCTGGAATTTGATACAACTGAAGTAGAATCCTGTTTACCAAAATCCATTCTTTTCCACCCATACCCTTGGATGCCCAAGCATGGCTGGCAGGTGAAGGTGGTGAGGTCTGGCTGTGCCAGCTTTTTGAGCTCTTTTGTTGTCTTGTGTTCTTCAAGGCAGTGACTGTGTCTCTGCTTCAGTGATTTCCAAAAAATGTTATATTAAATAACGTGCCAGGGCTCACACGTTATCACTGCCTAATCTTGCCTTTTCTCAAAGGAAATAATCTTTTTCATGTCAGGAGAGTATTCCCTTTTCTTTCCATGGGATTCATGATAATTTTGCTTCTTTGCCACCTTTAACACTCTGCTGATTTTTGGCTCGATATGATGGCTGATATTCAGTATCTCTATTTTATAACTTGCAAAAACAAACTGAAGAAGTTGATTGATTTCCCTGTGGAACAAATAGTGGAGAACAGATTAAAGCATTGTTCCCATTTTATCCTTCTAGCTCAAATTAGAGGTAAGTTACTCTCTACCTTTGATTTTTACAGTAGTTTGCGTGGTGAACTCCCAGCATTTCTCTGTCACGAAGTCTGCAGGGTGTTTTATTCAAGACCTTTCCATTCCCAGGGATGTTAATGCCTAGATGGAATCTAGACTGGCTGTTCCCAAGCGTAAAAATGTTTAGATTGTTTTTTGTCTTGTTTGAATATAACTGACTGTATAGATTTGTGGGGACAGCATTTCTTTCCCTGTTCTCCATGTGAATGAACTCTTAAGCTGTGATTTAGAGAAGAGGCCGGTGTCAAATGCCTGCTTCTGCCTTTGAAAATTACCCCTGAAACTGTTCTGTCAAATGAAGTGATAAACACGGGATGAATTCTGGCTCTTTTAGTGCACTCAGAGCTGCTCAGTTGCAGATGTTCTTCTGCAGACATTTGGTGGGGAAGGTCTTTCACATCTCGAGGTGGATCTCCTGAATGATCAGGGAACCAGCAGCCACAGAATACAAAAGTCAGTCAAAAGGCCAAACGTCCTAAACGTGGTGATCTGCATGGTATATAGTTTACCTTAAATAGCAAGCACTGCACTTAGTAAACTCAGAAATAAGACTGGTACTGCTGATCTACAAAATGAGTCTGTTCCCAGGGAGTTTTGCAAAATATTACAGAACTGAGGCTGCTGCTGGCTTTAAATTTATAAAATGCCCAGTGCAGCAACGAATAAGCAGTGGGTATTTCAGATATTTGAGATTTTAGATGAGTTAACTGTTACTTTTCCTAGTGCTGTAGTTGTAGGTGTGCTCAGGAAGTTTTCTGTAATGTCAGACAGTGATTAGTTATGTGAAAAATGAGTTGCAGTGGGTTTTTCCCGTATCACCAGCTTTTTTTGTTCCTTGTTAAAATTTCAACTTAATTTTCATATTAAAAACACATCCTAATTGCATTTTCAGTCTAATGGGCTCCTGGGTGAAGCTTGCCTGTAAAGAATTGCTTGGGTTTTACTTCCATTTTATTTTGGCTAAAATTAATATTTCATTTATTGAAAATTCAGAGACCTGTGGGGGAAAGAATCTAGCTTTAAAATTCTGCCAGAACATACACAGAATTTAATTTTTTTTCTAAACACAGCTTCAGTTTTGGCAAGCCAGCCTAGGCTGCTCTGGAGGTAACATTGAAGTTGGAGCTTCATAACTGAAGAACCAAGTAATTAAAAATGAAGCCACAAAACTTTCCCACTTCTCCTGACTAAAGCATCCTTCCTCAGCAATAGAACTCAAACAGTTTGCTAACCTCCAGCACTTGTGTCAGCAGCAAAATTGAAAGTATTTTTTGTCACCTGCACTGCTGTCAGCAGAAAGAAAAAAAAAAAAAAAAAAGAAAGGAGAGGAACATAATTTCAGCACTAACATAAGTATCCGAATGATTTACCTGTCTGTTCTGCTTCACTTTCATCTCAGCTTTCAGGGCTTCATTCATCAATCTTTTATTTACACACGCATATCTCATTTTTACACAATTTCTCTCTCCCTGACCAGATGGCTGCGTTGGCTGCTCGGTGTTCATCAAAGGCAAGGAGAAAACACACGGATGCCTCGTGTCAGCTGGGGAGGATTCGGGTAACTCTGCTTTTCAGCAGCAATTCTGGAGGTACTCACATAATGAAAAAGAAAACTTCGACGTTTCAGGAAAATGCCACAAAATTCTCAGCGTTTACAATGCATTACTGACTTTTGTTCAGCTGAAAATGTCCTCTCTCAGTCCAGGCACCGGGTTTGCTCCACCACACACATCACATCCTCCTTTTCAGGGGCAGTAGTTTAGCAGGACTAATAGAAAACTGAAAGCTGGGCAAAGAAGAAAAGCATATTTTAAATAAAATGAAGAAATATTTTAATTTTAAAAATTTGTTAATATTCATTTGAATATCATAAACAAGTGCTGCAGTAGTTCCATTTATAACTCGCTCATAGCACCCATTTTATCTTTATGCAATTCTGGTTTTAGCACAAGCTCAGTGACTGTTTCCAATGAGCTTTTCTTGAAATGTGTGCAACTTTTTAGGAACAAGCTTGTTCTAGTCATAAAATGCTTTCAAATCTTCCTCTAAGTTTTTACCAAATTTTTCTCATCTAATTTCACATAACTTGTCCTGCCTGCAGTATTTCTAACAATATTTTGTTGCATTCTTAGCTTCCTAAGTGTTATTCCCATAAAAGCTCACCCTATGGAATTTGGCTTTAGTGAAATCCATTCAGTTTTGCAGCTTGGTCAAAATTTAATAGAGACAGAGAAATAAATATTAGTAACCATGTTTCCATTTTTTAGGATTCTCATCATTGTCAATTAGGGATTTTCCAAGTGTGTGTTTGCTCTTTTTCTACCAGACTCAATTTGGTATTTTATTTGATAGAAGGGTTTGTGCTAATTATTTATGGGCTGATTAACTTCAGGAATCCCAGGCAAAGAATAGAAAAGAAAAGGTTTGTAGGGAATTCCAGACCTTTTGACAGTCAGCATTGTATTATGGATGACTGGCATCATCATGAATTTTATCTCATTCTTCAAAATTAATGTTCACCAAGACATTTGCACGGATGTAATGTATATTTGAGGTGCAAATTGTGCTGCAGCACAACAAATGAGCAGAGGATTGGGAACAGAGTGTGTGAAATGGATCTGAACCATCCCCGAGCCCTCACAAGGAGCCAACCATGGGAAACACCCTTTGGTATTTCTGCCCTTCAGGTTTTCTGCCTGCCTGGAAGAGTATAATGTCTTCAATACTCTTATCAATAATGTAACATAAATATTGCAATACCACTCCAAACATTTGCCACTGACAAAGTGATCACAGCTTAATCAGCACTGACAAGGACAGGGCCATCCTGCTCAGAAATGCAGCTGGAAATGGGAGTGTGGCCACTACAATGAGCTCTGTGTTAATGCTGCTGCAGCCTGGGCTCTCCTGGAGCACAGGGACAGAGCTGCCAGCCACAGCATGGACTCTGTGTCCAGGGAGTGACTCTGAAAGGGTTTTAAAAATAATGGTCCTAAATGACTCAACAGAACCTCCCAGCGAATGCTGTGCAATGCAGGATAAATTCAATAATAATATAAAAATCGTGTTGTGCCCTGCCGAGGCCAGGGAGGTTTAATTTTTGGTTCTGCAGTGCGTTCTCATTAATTCTGGTGTTTAAATTGTGAACGGTGCTGAAGAACTTAGAGGATGGAGAGAAGAGCTTCAGGTGTAAGTCAGGCTGATGCAACACCTGTACATCCAAAAAAGAACTTAACAGGATAAATTGTTTGCCTACAAAGAACTCCATTGGCTCAAGGTTTGTTTGCTAAAGCCCCTTCAATGCAAGCACAGCAAGGTTTAGAACCTCCAGCAAAGTCAGCCCATCACTGAAAAATGTGAAGAAAGCAACCAGGGAAAGTGATGGCTTTTCGTCCTCAAAAAGTCCTCGAAATCTGAATTTTGCCCCATTGTAAAGCAGGTGAGTCCAGTAACAAACTGCTGGAGTGAAAGACTGAAATTCTATGACTGCAATATAGAAATCAGAGCAGCTCATTTAAAGCGAATTTCTGCTCTTGAAGTTAAAAGTGGGTGGTAATTTTTGGATATTATTGCTGTGATTACAGACCCGTGTTTTAATTGGTTAAATTACTGGAAAGCAATAAGAAGAACAGAGCCCCCAAACAGAGGGGTCGTGGGAGAAACTGGAGGGGTTGAAGGGAAAATGCCCAAAGTGTTTGCTGAGGTGATTTAATCTCTTTTCCAACAGCCTACAGAACTGTTTTTACTTAGACTGGGGAAGAGCTGATGGACATAAAAGAGTGCAAGAGACTGAGCAGCACTGAAAGAGATTTGGTGTTAAATGAGAACCAGGAGTCGCTGAACTGAAGATAAACTGAACCACAGCCCTCTCCTCTCCTTCTTCTCCTTCCACTGGCATCACCAAAAGGAGCAGGCTTTGCTGAAACTGGAATGTAAGAGAAAAAATGCTTTTAGATCATTTATTGGATTCATATTTTTAGCAGTTTTCTATCTACTGCTGACGATGACTTTCGGCTCTGAGGACGACTCTGTCATTTTATACCATTTAATACATATTTCCAGAGAAAAAAAATTCAAATGCTGAAATGTTGTCAGACCTGAAGCTTGACACGTAAAAAATTATGGCTCAGGGCTGAAACTTAGAGAGAAACACAAAATTCTCTGAATATGAAACAATGGGGGAACAGAGGTTGCAGTTGTCCAGTGTCAGTGATGCCATTTCCCTTTCAAATTGTCCATACTTTTGATCTTTTAGACTGAAAACATAATACTGGAACCCCAGGTGCTTGGTTTGCCTTTTCTGTACGAGCACTTTTGAAGTTCAAAATTTAAAAAAACCCCAAACAATTACTGCAGCTCTAGTTGTAAATAATCACTAGACTTGACTGTGACATCTGCATCTATTTTTTCACATTATTGCCAGGGGAAGAATGTTTAAAAAAACTATTAAAGCAAACAAACAAACAAAAAACAAACCCACAAGTTTTTAGTGACGTGTTGGAGAAATGAATTTTTCTTTCCTACTCCTGCTAGAACTGGATAGCAGTTGTGAGTCACAGACTTTGGAGTAAAGGTGTAAGAATTTGGAACACTTTCAAAGGCTCTTTCTGCCAGCTGAGAGGTAACAGAGCGTTTGAGAGTCCTCTCCTCCCCTGCAGGTAGAGAACACTGCCATCTGCAGAAAAAAGGGAGCTGTGTCACACCTGAAGGCAGCAAACAGCAGAAAATTCCGAATTCCCCGGGTGACAAGGGACACATTTTCCAGGGGCAGTGTAATGGGCTGCGAGGACAGCAGGGCATCACTTACAGCCCAGCAGGAGAGCTGTGATTCCCGTGATGGAGTGTCCTCAGCAGGGCACCTCGGCGCCGGGGATGCTGCTTGCTCACAATCACTATCTTTCTGAGGCTCTCAGCTGCCCTGAAAATGAATATGAGCCCTTGCAGCATAGAAATGAGGAACTTCAATTTCTGCTGAATCATTTTTCTCTGTCCTGGAAGAGAATAGCCATGACAGATGCACTGCAGGGAAAGAGCAGGAGCTTCTGGAGTTCCATGCATATCAACAAGTTCCAAAACTGCTCTCCCTCCATCTTTATTATGACATAAAAGCTATCAAAACCCAAATGCCTCCTCTCCCACCTCCTCCCAACATTATGGGGCTTAATTCATGGCCTCGTGTGTTAGTTCCATGGTGTTTCTGCAGTGCTGCTCTTGGCACAGCTGGGGCACTCTTGGAAACCTCACAAACAGGGCTCACACCCCATTTTGGGGGGAAACAAAACCCCACGAGGAGGCTGTGACCTGCCCAAAATCCCATGAGATTTAAGTGTCTTGGGTATCAGATTTACCACTGCACAACCCATAGAACGAGGAGTTCTTAAAGCAAAAAGCTGTTGAAGTAAAATTGCAGGTGGGGAGGGAAAACCAAGTGAGTGTTCAGGAAGGTGGTTTTATAACTCAGCTCTAAGCATCAAAGCTGGACTCTTCATCCTGCTCTGAAACCCTCAGCTCAGGGTCACTGCTGTGCCCAGGGAACAGCTCCAGGTCTGACAACATTTCAGATAATCTCAACAATTCAACTTGAATCTTTTTCCTCTGGAAATAAAGAGAAACATTTAAGAGACAGAAAACAGACAATGAAGATGCTCCTATTCAAGACAGACCTTACAATTTGCAAAGTTCACTTCTGTCCTGGCTCAGGAATGGTGTTATTTCCAAAAGCAGTTTGGAAAGCCAGGAGAGTTGTAAGGAGACAGTGAAATAAAGGGAGGAGGGGGCAGGTTCCCTGCGAGGACAGACTGAGGAGAGAACTCTGCTTGCCACAGAAACACATCAGGCCAGGCTGGCAGCAGGGCTGGGCATCACCAGGGGCTTTTCTAACCAAAACAATTCACTTGAAGAGATGTAGGATTTCTGAGTCTGGGAAAAGATCTAAAACCTTCCTGAAAGTGAATTGGTACAATTGCAGATATTAGCAATTTTTATAGAAATGTGTAGTTCCATGTCCATATTGACAGGATCCTTGCTTTTTGTGCTTTCTCTTGGCAATTCATTTCCCAGATTCTTTACACCTTAGTTTTAAGAACAGTGGGGGTTTCTAGACTTCAATATACCTCAATTTTCTGCCTCTGTTATGGGAGTAAACACTTAATTTACTTTCTTACGTTCACTATTTTATCTCTTTATCATTCTTTTCTTACTCCTCTTGACTAAAGAAAAATGTCCTATTTTTCACTCCTGGGGTTTTTTTTTCATAGTTTTGATATTATTTTTTTTTTTTTTTTTTTCTCTTCTGCAGAGCCCTTTGGTCTGTTCTGTATGTTCTGTATGGTTTGGTTTTTTTTTCAAGGAGTGTGACCGGAATTGCAGACAATTGAGGGAGGAAGCTGGTTCATTCATTTCTAAGATGATAGACTCATAAGACACCGTCTGCTAGCAAAGAAAACTCATCTGGCTGAGGAAAATCCTTAAAATTCCTGTGAGAGCTTTGGAAGTGCTGGATTTAGTGCTCTTGGTGGGTTGACAACACAGAGTTTGCATGAACTTCACCCTTACCCTTCTGCTTTTTCTGTGCTGCTCGGTATCTGTTTAGCTGGGGATTTTCCAGGGCTGTAAAGGACTTTATAGAACCTTTGTCCCATGGAGTTTCAAACCCCACCAGACTCATTTGAACAGCCCCTTCTCATTGAAAAGCATTTTTCTGTATCTGTGGATGTCTAGAGAGCTCTTTAAATTCAAAAGGAATAATGTTTCAAAAGAAACTTCTTCTTTTAAGGATGCATTCAGGATTTGGGCCCCTACTTAAAAGTATGGATATGTATTTTAACTCCATTGCTTTCAAATGGAGGAATTTATTTTCATTTTAATATTGAATTCCGTGACCATTGAAGTTAAGTGTACAGGGATGGTTCTCATGTCTCCAGGAATTACTGAAAAGCTCTGTGAGAAGATTTTTCACACTCATTAATTCTATAAATTACTGTCACAGAAGTTCATAACAACAACTCCACAAAAAGCTCAAACAGAGCCAGTGGTGAGGCCCAGAACCTTCTGTAGGCTGAGCCTCTCACTGGACTCTGCTGGCCAAGGGGTCCCACCACAATCACAACCTTTATTTTGTAATTCTAGTTCAGGAAAGAGTCAGAAAAATAAACTTCCATCTTCCTGCTGTGTTTAGACTGCTGGAGATTTTTAATCTTCTCCCTTATCAAAGGCAGACTCGAGGTGCTGCACCTCTAGAGAAGAACTCCCAGCTTTTCCTCTTCTCCTTCACTAAAAAATCCGATTCCTTGGCAATGCTGATGTCCATCTCTCTGCCTCATCTGGATAGGAAATAAGCATGAAATTTCCAGAAATACCACGTCCAAGAGACCTGGTAGGAGACAAGAAAAAGGATGTGTGATGCAATCCCAAGCCCAGTTAGGCATGCAAGGCTGCCTCTCCCTTCTGCAGGCAGTTGCCCTGGCTGTGGGTGTGCACTGGGTAACTGCAGCACCGATGGCTGCTGGCATTTGCACACACATTTATCCAATTTGATGTGCAACCCAAGTCATTTCATGCACAAATCAGCTGCACAAGTGTGCATGCCTCCTGCACGTGTGATTGTCATGCCTAATTGGTCTGAAAGTCTTGTTCACAATGTGTGTCTTGATTTTTACTGGAATATGACATCAAAAATAGTTTCATTCGCAGAAATGCAAATTTTGCCCAAAGTTAGCATTTAGATATAACTCCAAGCTCTCTTTATAGACTTCACAAAATAAACAGTTCTCTGTGTGCTACCTGTGGGCAAAGTGAGCTCACATCTCACAAATTAATGACAGCTGAAAATTTAACTTGCTTTGAGTTTTTGATAACTATAGCCTTAATACATCCTATAAATTTACATCCTATAAACAATCTGTCCTTTGTGTAGAAATAGGGCCACAAAATTGCACCATTTTTGTTCCTTCTATGTTGTATATAAAAAAAAAAATACTATAGTAGGAATCCTTGCATGGAAACAATGTTAAAATATTGCCATGGTTTTTATATTAAAAGAAATATATTAAGCAATATATTTAGTTCATATAAGCATGAAAGCCCTATAGAAAAAAACCAAAAAACCCTGGAATCAGTGAAGGCATCATTTCATTTGATGTAATAATTCAGCATCTGATGACGTGCTTGAAACGAGGCTTTGGGAAAAGTGAGTTTATTTGGTTTTTAATCATATTTACTGAAATCATGGGGGTTTATTCTTAATTATAACAAGGACACCAAAAGCTTAAGAAGGAAGCCCTTTTTATCTGCTTTTTCCTAATTTCTTCTGTTCTTCTTCCTCGTCACAGTGGTGAGCTCTGACCAGGCTGTGTCAGGGAAGGGCTGCCCTGCTCTGCCAAGGGCAGGGACATTTCCACTGTCCCAGGTTGCTCCCAGCGCCATCCAGCCTGGCCTGGAAAACTTCCAGGGATGGGGAACAAGCCCAGCCCTCCTGCAGTAGCTCCTCACTGTGCTCTGTGCCCACAAATGAATCCCAAAGTACCGGGAATTCCCATGGCAGAGTCTCTTTGCTTCCTTCAGGACGGTGAACAGTTCTCTCTATCCTGCACAAAGCAAAGGACCAAAACCAGCAGGCAGAGGTTGGGGTTTGGCTTCTGACTTCTCCTGGACCACATCTTGATCACCAAGTGTTCTCCTCACTCTGCAAAGCCACTGCTTGCAGCATCCAGATGAAGTTTAGTTGTTGACCTTCTGTTCTCATTCACTTTTTAAAAATAACACAAAGCAGGAACCCTTCAGTCATCCAGAGGTGGAGTTCTGCTTATTTGGAGCAGAACATGATGCCGATGAGAACAACCTCTATCCCTGCTGATGGTGTTTCTTTAAAAGAGTCATCTCCTGCCCCTGAAGGCACAGAACAAATCCCATTTCTTTTTGCTTGGTTTTTAAAGTACTTTGGGGAGTGCTTATCCCAGCAAAACCCAGCCTGCTCGCACTCGCACAGCGGAGAGCATTTTAACAGCAGCACTTGACCAAAGTCAGTTCTTTTAGCCTCTGGCCAGCAGCAGAACTGGGGGAATGCAGAAACTGCGGCTGAGCTAAGGGGGAGCTGCCTCTGGGCAGCTCGGAGCTTGGGCTGCAGTTTGTTATCCGGGATGTATTCCTACTCCAGCGCTATTTTTTCAGGAAAGCACCAGCAGAGAGAGCTGTTCTCTCACTTTCCTCGCCCATGGATATCGGGTTTCCCACGTGTTTTGGTTGATCTCTGGCTCCAGCAGCTCCTACCGCACTTTGGGTGTTTTTTGTGGGTGGGAGAGCGTTGTGAATGTCCAGGATACTCAGCATTTGCTCCGGGACTGAATCCGAACCTGGCCACTCAGACACTTGGAGGTTTTATATACATTCAAAGGCAGAAATCCTGCTTCTGTAAATTCAAATAATCCCATCGAGATTAAGACATATATTTTAATGAAAGTAATTTTAGCATGTTTTATGGCTTTTGCTCGTCTTGAAAAACGTGAACCTTGTGATTATTTTTAAATTTACTTTGGAAGGTCAGATTAATTTTTAAAACATAATTCCAAATCCTGGCATCCTTGCAGCTTGTTAGGGCTGGTTTCTGTGTACTTGTACAAATCAGGATGTACTGAGCTGCAATTCCTTCTCCTCGTTATTACTGTCCTGATCTGCCTCCTGTTTCTCTCATTGTCCCAGCAATCCTTTCCCTCCACCTTGGCCACTCTGTTTTCAGTCTCCCTGCATTCATCTGCACGTGGTTTTTCCTTTTGGACACTCCTTGTTTCAGGGATTCTCTCTCACCCAGCTTGTCCCTGCCCTCTGTGCCATTTGCCACCCACAAGGACCCTCATTTTGATGTGTTCTCCCGTCTCCACTTCCACATCCAGCTCCACCTCCCTCTCTGCCCTCTCTTTCCCACATTTCCTCACAACAGCTTTGCTTCCACTGAACCCTGAGGGAAGCAGCATCACCTTGTTGAAAGGTGCGTGGTCTGAGCACCAACAAAACCTCGGGCACAGAGGCAAATCCCCCTGAGCCAAAGGCTCACAGAAAACCTGCTAGGGTTTGTGATAAGCCAAATATTTACAGCGAGGCTGGTGGTGGGGGTGGCAGTGTCTGCAGCCCCAGCCCTGCCTTGGGACGAGGTTTTTTCTGTCAGTCAGGGGATGAAAACCAGGCCTGTCACACCAAACACACGGATTCCTTCCCAGCTGCTTCCAAAAGGGTTCTCGTCCAACCTCCCGGTGACCTCACCTGTAAAACGAGGGCACAATATCTGCTGCCTGGGTGTGGTTTTGCTCAGTAATTGGGTGTTTGAAGCCAGGGCTGTTGGCTCCTCTCCCGGAGCCCCTGGCCCAGCTGAGGGGGTTTTTGTCTCTCTCTGGGGCTGTTTTCTCTGTCCCTGCCATCGCTGCCACGGCTCTCAGGCACGCTCCCAGCTGGGCACCATATGGCACCATGGCTCCTGTGAAACCCCAGCCTTTGGTTTGGCATCTTTCTTTCAATTAACTGGAAATTGGCAGATTTTCAACAGGAGCACGAGGAGTGTCCGCTGCTGGATGAAAGGTGAGGGCTTTAGAGGCTGTGAGGTGAGTGGTACAAGTTGATGTAAAATAGGCACAAAATTTGAGACCCAGGAGCAAAACTTTTGTCAGCAGCACGGAATTCAGTACCCACAATGAGTGCCACAATGGGATTTTATAGATTAGCAAATTATTACCTTTGTTCTGCTTCCTCAGAAGACAAACTCTTTGTTAACCTTGCCTATTCTTCATGCTCAGAGTTGCTTTATATCCAAATTACAGGGTGACCTTTATTTTCACGTGTCTGTTCTTTCCTGTACGGAATCACAGAATCCCAGCATGGTTTGGGTTGGAAAGGACCTTAAAGCTCATCCAGTGCCACCTCCTGCTATGGGCAGGGACCTTCCACCAGCCCAGGTTGCTCCATCCAACCTGGCCTTGAACACAAAGATATTTAGGACATGTTCTCCTATCAATTTGGAGGTGTAAAAGTATGAGAACTGTTGGTATGTGGATGCAGTTTATCGCTGTAGATTTATAACAATGTAAAATTAGCATTTTTGTCCAGTCTTCGGTCACATTTTTAATTTATTTATGCTGTGTTGTTCTCAGGATGGGGGTATTGATAACTGCAGATACTTGAAACGATCTTCCATCACTTTTCTCAAGGAAAAAAGTTTCGATTAAAGCATTTTGCAGCATGGACAGAATAAAAAATTACACAACTTTTACTTCATTAGGAGTACATATTTATAGGCACATTTATAGAAAAGTTTTTACTGCTTCCTGGATTTTTTTGCATTAACTTTAGTAAAAATCCACAGTCAGTCATGCAAAGACTGAATGTTTACTGCTTTAGAATGAACGTTGCACTATTTTGACTTACAAACCAGCAGGGAAATGCCCATGATGCTGGTTGCTGACAGGTGAACAAGGGATATTAAATACCAGGACTAAATTTTCATGGAATTTTCATGTGCAGTTATTTAATTTAGGATTGTAGTTATTGTGTCTGTTTGTGTCAAGCCATGTGATTGCATTATACAGATACACGTTCAGACACAATTTTTATTTGCATCCAGAGAGAAAATGTCATTAGGGAAAATAATTTCAGATCACCTCCTTTTGCATGTCTTGCTAGCACATAAGTGGCATTTGGCTGGTATGGAAAATCTGCTAATGAGCAGAGCAGCATCAAAGTTGGAATTAAAAATCCACCCCCTAGAATGAGTAGCGAGGCTTAAATGATGGAAACGAAACTGCTGGGGGTTGTCTGGTGTGTAGTCAGTGAATTTATTTTTCATTTCTGTGATAGCTCTATGGCATCTAAAAATTGGTTGGTTCTTTAGAAGAAAAGCTATCAAGAACTGAGGTTTAACTGTGTGTTTCCCTAGTCCTTGATAAATGGGATTATGTGTGGCTTTCAGTGCACTTCATTTTAGAAGATTTAGTGAGGACCATGATGTGAAATCACGAATGAGTTAGCTCAAGAACAAATGCTCATTGCCCAGGGAAGGCTTCGTCATCTCACAGCTTTTAAGGAGAAAAAGATCTTGGATTTGAGTGTAGGATCTTGGTGTGGTCCTTAAGGACACCAGAACTAGCAAATCTACATGAAATAAGCAGCCTCAGCCATTCAGCTTGTGGCAAGTTGCTCCTTATCCGTTCCTGTGGCTGTGCCTGTGCAGCGAATTGCTCCAGGTGGAATTATCCTCAAGTCTTCACTCCAAGAAGGCAAATTTGTAACCTGACCAAAAGTGACCACTGGACCAAAAAACTCTGCACAGTTCCAAACAGTAAAGCAACAATGGTTACACATATCCCCAACATCAGCTGTGTGAGAACTCTGGAACCCCAGGCCCTGGCACACGTTTGTTCCACAAGTCTGTCAGATCCGAGTGTGGGCTGTGTGATGTCAGGAGGACATGTCATCAAAGTGTTGATTTTTGGGCAGTAAACGCTAGAAAGTGAACAGGCTCGCTACTTGCAAAGAATTTTTGAATGACAGCTGTTCTGTTTTCCTAAATTTCAGCACGCAAAGTAGCTTGAAGTGTTCAGGAGCTAAATCTGTCAGCTTTCTGATACAAAGGAAATTTTGCAGGGTTGGAGCACTGACAGAAGTGGGGGTGGAAGCACAGTGACAGAACAAAAATCAGAAATAAATACAGCTTTACTTTGCACTTTAATTTACTTTCTTGCCATATTTTAGAGCCCAAGGCAGACATACTTTAGGCCACTGCCAGTGAAAAACATTTCTGAAAGGCTGTGGGCGTTTGTAATCTCCCTTCCTCCGGACATCCAGGGACGGTCACAGCCAGGGCAGGGCTGGGGACATGAGGCAGAGGCAGCAGAGCTGAGCTGAGCTGAGCATCCTCAGGGGGGCCCAGCCAGACCCTCCCTGCACTTGCCATGGGTTTATTACATCTGGTAATAAATGATAATAATGATGTAACCCCTGACCACTCTCAAACTCTCAGTATCCGGTGCATGGTTGGAAATTAATAATGCTTTGGGTGTCATATCTTTGTTTCTGCAACTGCTGCTACTGGAAGCTCTCTGTGTGCAGATTCTATTTAAATTCTCCTTTTCTTTTGATGTCTCTGTCAGCATTTGAAGTTGACTGATATTTATCACGGAGTGCTCCCTGCCTGCCCTGGTTTCCCCAGTGCATACCCCATGGCCCTCTTGCTTAATGCTGAATTGGCAGAGGTGCTGGCAAGCACCAGACATGCAGAATAATGACTTAGGCTGGCTTCTGAACCTAAAGCTTTTGCCATTTTGGTTGAGGTAATTTTTTTTTGTTTTGATTTTCTGTGCGAAAGGTAAAAGGTCTTACCTCCAAAAATCCCCTTAGTGTGGAAGCAGCTACTGAGTTAGCAGAGCTAGGCTGGCAAAATGGGTTTAATACTTGGTGAGCATTCAGTGACACATCCTGGAGGCCTTGAGCGAGTCAAAGGAGGAGCTTAATTCATAGTTTTCAGTGTATTTCTCCTGCTGGTAGGTTACTCACTTGAAAAGTGGCCATATTTTACTGTCAGGAGCATTGGAAAAGAAATAGTGCTCGTTTCAGTATAAATGAGAGAGAAGTGTTACCACAAGACAAATTTGTGACGAGTGTTCTTCTGTTGGTACAGATGGCATCTGTGTATTTTTATCACTATAAATCACTCACAGTTGGAGTCATGCTTAGTCCAATATCTTGCTTTATGTTTATTGACATAATCACAGTTTTAGAGATGATATTAATCACTCAGTTCTTTGGAAACATTTGGATTGGTAGATGAAAAAACATATTTATTTTGAGAAAGCAAATGGTACAATTAATTTTCACATATTTATGCATTTACAAATAACAAGCAAACTACACTGCAAAGCAGTGAATTAATACATTGAAACATTGATTTGTAAGCCTTGTTCTTCTCATACAGCACACTGCAGGTGTATGATAAATCAGGATTGCTCTAGTACCAGCAAATGCACCAGGGAGAGTTACCTACATTTAAATGCAAACTGTGTTTTTGCAGTTTTCCCCAAAAGTCCCAGTGTGTTGGTAAGATTCCTCAAGAAGTCTTGAGTTTGTTTTTTTATACTGTGCTGGCCACAGCAGCATGGGCTGGACCAGCTGCGAGGGGAGGGTGGGAGGATTACACAGAAGGCTGGGATCAAACTGCCTTTTCCCTTCCCTGCTTTTGGGCTTGCTGATGCCTCGTTTGGCCGGGAGCAGAACCTGAGCAGCTCCTCTTGCACTGCCCAGGGAGAGCAGAGCCACGGGCAGCCCTGCTCCTGCTGCTGGGTTTGGCTGGCTGGGACTGACATCTGCATGGAAGGGACTGTGAATCCCTGCTAATGGTGCTGGAAGTGTTCCCATCCCAACAGGAATGAGCTGTGGGCTCTGTTCCCCTCTTTGCAGAAGGGTGAATAGGGAGCAGGCTCACTCCGAGCTTTGCACACATTGGACTACAGCCTGAAGGAAAACTAAGAGAATAATTTCTTCATTTTCTCAATGAAAACCATTTCATTTGTCCCCTGCTTTGCACAGGCTGTGTGAGGGAAGCTGGCCTGCATGTACAGCACATGTGAGGTGATGCCAGCTGGTTGTATAACCCCTGTGACCTGATCAAGACAGATGACTTCTTACTCACTGGTTTTTTCACAATTAATGCAGATTTCCTCTTCTCAACCTCAGCAATTACCCAGTTGAATTAACTTTTAAAGAATGGCATTCAAACTATGAAATCCTTAAATTCAGCTAGGATGTAGCCAGATAATTTTGCACCAGTAACATTCATTGAAAACTATAAGAAAATGTGTGTTTCTATAGGCAGACACACCCAGCCTAACCAGTTTCAAATTTGTACACACTTGCATTAGCAAATTGAAGCTTGCTTTGCTCAACTGAAGCGTGAGTCATAAAGATATCAAAGAAAATAACATCCAGAATTCCACCTGAAGAGTAACACATAATTAAAAAATTGGTTGACTCAAAGGAGCAGCCATCTTCATAAGCAGAATTATCTTCAATGACCTTCCCTCTATCTCAATGTGCCTCCACACAAAGGGCCAGCACTGGCTGTCCCTGTCCCTGGGAGCTCTCCGAGCACGTCACCACCACCATTCCGAGAAGTCAGGCCAGCTTTGGCACTGCTGAGCTGCTGCTGTGCAGGAACGTGGGAGGTGGGATCTGTGTTTGTTTCTGGTTTCTGTGGCACATTTATCAGCTCTGGTTTAGTGTTAGCGACTCTGGGTAGACCGGGAGGACATGACATTTGTATTCCTGGTAAAAATCGAATCAAAAAGGGTTCCCCGTCTGCACTGGATCAATGAAATTCAGTTGCCACTGTAAAGGAGAAGGAAAAAATTCTTCATTTACATTTTTCTGAGGGCAGTAATGCCATTAACTCCAGGGCAGTTACTCTGTATTTACTGCCCCGTGACTGAGGCCACAACGTGCCCCCTCAGATCTGAGAACGCTCAGAACACCGGTGAGAAGATCATGCTCCAGGAGGTTGTAGTGGGGAGAAAGGGATATTGCAGAAAATAATTTGCCTAATCTAGTTTATAAATCCATATTCACACACACAAACATTTATATTTACGTATTTACACATCATAGCAAAAGGGACATCAAAAGTCCCCCAGCTGAAGCCGCTGGGATGAGCTGGATCAGCTTTGCCTGGAGCCTCTGACGTGAGAAGGGATTGTTTACTACAAGGACTTGGAATTCTGCAATACAGTGCAGGCAGGAGGTAGAGATGGTTTACCTTGGATAACCTAAAATTCATAACAGAACTGGAGAGAGAAAAGCCTGATCCTGTATAAACACATTTTCCTATCAGCTGAGAATCTTCGCTGTGTTACCACGCTGGGTCTGTCACACCACCTGCACGCTCAGACACTGGGGTTTTGTGTAGGAATGGCTTATAATAATTCAAATATTGAGGTGTTATTAATGTTTACAATAAACCTAAATTTATTAAATACACAGCATTAGCCACGTTTGTAAACAGAAATCCCTGCCATTAAGAGATAATTGGGTGTATTTGTAATTAACGTTCTCCAGTTATAATGACATGCATTATACTTCCTATATTGATTCAAATATCATTAATATTACATACAAGACAGACTTCATTCAAAGGAATACCAGGCAGCTGTAGAAAACTTTAATTAAAAAAAAATGAGGTCTACAGAGGAGTTCTTTTCCTGACTGTAGCAAGTTGTACCTGCAGAGAGTTGGGAAGGAAGAGCTGGAGCTGTTAAGAGCTCAGAATTGAGGTATTAATGTGCAATTCTTTGGGAATTTCCCCGTGGGAGATGAAAGGTCAGACGTGTCTGTAATGCCCTTACAATCACAGTGACCTCAGGAAGGAACTTTTTCTTTACTTCCTCCTTCTTCCACTGTGTCAGAGGTACCAGCGTGTGGTAACTTCTTATATAATCTTTAATAATGTCATGATGCAATAGAAAACACAAAACACGACAGGAACTCTGTATCCAAATACCATGTGATTATTTCTTGCAGTTGGTTATAAGTACAGAGAAAGACTAAACCAACAAAATGATATTTAATTCACATGTAAAAAACTATTGCTGGAGTTACAAATTGGGAATTGTCAGATATGAGGGAGCAGAGGTTGTTTCCCCACATGTGCAGGAATGCCCTTGGTGAGTGGATAAGGCAGATTGTGCAGTTTTCCTATCAGATTTTGTAAGATTGCTGCTGCAACATTTCTGCCATCTGCACCTCAGTGAGACCAGCTGTGCTGGTGGTCCTTTGGCCGCATCCAGTTCGTAACTGCAAAATTCATCTTTCAGGCTTGGATTTCACTCAAAATAAAATTTGTAAAGAAAGAAAAAGTATAAAATGACAGACTGCACCACCAGCCCCTGCCCTGCCTGCCCCTCTGCCCTTTGGATGCAGTGATTTACCTGTCATATCCTGCCTCAGCTGCTTTGTTCATGGGAATGAATATCCAAAAATACCACCAGAACCCCTTTTATCTGAGTTGTGGTGGTGCACAGAGAGCAACAGGTTAGACAATGGCACGTAAGCAAAAGATTAGATAGCATTGAAGCAAGGTTTTATAAATCTGTCTCAGACATCACATATCAAAGAGATATTTAATAGATGGGATTAAAAGTGTTTATAAGTATTAAGATGATGTAAAAATTCTTCTTGATAATTTGCTGCCTTGAGTCAGAATGAATGAACAGAAATTTACTGGCACGTATTTACAATTTTTATGTAGAAAATACCTGTTTAGATGTTTGATGTCAGAAAAAATATAAAATATTGGGTATGAAAAGGTATAAAGGTCTGTATATGAAGTACATTAAAATAATTCTAATAATTAAACCTTTCACCTCCACTCTTCTGTTTAACTAAAATGTTATTTCTGTAAAGATTTTTCTCCCTACAGGTACTAAGACTGTCCTAATTAATTATCTTGACACAGTATTTAGATCAAAACCTATAATAATCTCTTGTTTGCTAGGATTATAACCAGATTTTACGGTTTATATTTGTGTACACAGGCTCAACTGCATGGAGCTCTGTTGGCAGGTGAGGAGCATGGTTGTTCCTGCATCTTGTTGTGGTTTTTGACAAGAATTTTCAAATGCAAATGCCTGACATTAACTAATCCTGGCCCAATCTTCAGCCTGGTGCCTTGACCTCCCTGTTGCATTGGGGAGAATTCAGTAGTTTTGAATGTCCTTTAACTGGTTTGGAATGTTATATATTGGAATATTATATATTGAAATATTTATTATATATTGGCCATCTCAAAAATGCAACCTGTGTTCTTTTAACTTCCCTGGCATCAGCTGCTGAAGAAAGGGAATTTATCAGATGGAATAGTTAATCCAGGGACTTGCTCATGTGTTTGATAATGCAGCTTGTTCTGCAGTGGCTGTGGACAGGTTGCAGCTTGCCTGTAATTATAGATCATATAAACATATTACAGCAGGAGTTTCTATAGGCACAGTTCCAGGAACAATCTGGGCTTGTTCTAAATAACAAATATAGCACCAGTGCAAAGTGTGGGAATGGGCACATAACATCCAGTAAAAATGCTCCTGCTGGTAGGGCTCCCATTTGGCTGCTCTGCACATGAGAACACAAGAAAAAATTAGTTAATTGGGGAGTGTTAGGAAGCGGTTGGAAGTAATTGTTTTGCCAAATTAGTAGTCTTGTTGATAAGACCAAGTTCACAAGAAAATTCCTTCCTGTCACTATCTGGCACAAACACATGATATAAAGGGAGGTTAATTGGCTGCTCTTTAAAATAGTTGAAAAATAGTTGAAAATGCCTCTTTTTTGTGGAGGCACCTCCTTGCTCCCAGGCAGTGTTGCTGCCCAAGTGGCTGAACGAGGGGATGTGCCAAGGGAGGGATGGAATGTTTGCAGAACATGCAGCAGCATTTTTGGGTGATTACCTGGACCAAGCTGGGAGATTCTTGAGGCTCCTCGTGTCTGCATTCCTTCCCTTTATTCCGAGAGGGAATTTTCTCCCTGGCAGGGTGGCTCCTGCAATCCAGGGATCAGCTGACATTGTACCTCTGCATTCAAAACTGATGATTCCTTCTAATGTTCCTTCTCCATTCCTGTTTTCATCCCTGTGAAATGCGGCTGGAACATAACGGACACCTTCCCTTTCCAAGAACGCTTCGTAACAGCCCAGGAAGGTTTTCCTAACCAGCAACAAGGACTTCACCCGTGGTTTTGGTGCTTGTTGGAAGTGGCTCACTGGAAAACAAACAGGCAAAACCTCACAGCAACAGAAATTTGCTTCAAATAACCAGCTGGAAGAATTGCCTAAGCTGTAAGAGCTGGGAATGCGCAAGGAAAAGATGCAAAACCTTCAGGAGGAACTGCTGAGGTCCATTGGCTCATCCTTTCTTTTTCACCCTAAATATTTCAAAAAATGCACTTTTATATTTTGGTTTTTTGGTGGTTTTTTTTGTTTGGTTGATTTTTTTGGTGGGGTTTTTTTGGGTTTGGGTTTGGGTTTTGGGGTTTTTTTTTGGTGAGATTTTTTTTCTTTTACATTTCTGTCATGTTTTCATTGTACTCATGTTCTCTCCAAAGGCCTGGAGGATAGGGTTTCAAACACCCATTTACTGAAGGACAGTTTATGTATTCCTGTGCTACAGAAGAAAGGAATGGATATATCTAATCCAGTTTCTTATGTGGGAAAGGAGAGTGGTGTAAAATAAGAGAATAAAAGTCAAGAATCTTATGGTCTTAGGGTCTGCAGCTGCAATATTATTCATGCATTGTGGTGAATCATTTGCCATCCCTTTACTTGGCCTGCCCCCTGTAATATGGTGCAAAATAGCAATAAAAAGCCTAGTTCACATCTTTCTAGGGATAAATAGATCCAATACAAAGGGAGAGGATAGCTGTTGTTTCATTTGGTGATTAGGAACCGTGGGATTCTTTGCAAAACTTCTCATTAAAGAAAGAAATTTATCAGGATACATTCCAAGAAAATATTTTGGACAGTACTGGAACGACTTGTCTGTAACAACTTTTAGAACTGGGCATGGGATCTCGGCTCATTCTCATAATAACTTTGGTGATGATGCTTATCATTCTTAATACTATTATTATTTTTATATAGCTGATTAAATGTCATAACACTTGGCAATTAATGTCCTATTTAATTACAATAGAGGGACAGCTGTGAGGTGTAGTGATGACTGGCCTTTATTTCACCGCCTTTGAAGTTTAACTCCACCCTACAAAGCACCTTATTCCTGATTTATACCCATAATTCTCTCTCTGAAATGCTTGCACAAGACTGGGGTTTGTTGCCATCCACTCAAAACAACACCAAGGTAACAAATGAAAAATTTCTGAGTCTGAGCCACTGTGAAGTTGCCTCGTCACTTATCTTTCCCAATGCACTGGGCTAAGAGGGTTCTGAAATGCATCTCTGCTGTAGTCTAGAAAGCAAGTTGCATAGCTTGATCCATTCTGTTGTTCTAGTGTTACCAGGCTATAAACATCTGAAATATTAAACTAAATTACATACAAATATTTTATTAAAATTAGCCAGATCACTTATGTGCAATATTATTTTATCTTGTAAATATTCAATATTTTCCTCTATAAATACACTTCTGGCAATTTCTGTCAGCTCACTCACTTTCCCTTTGCATTGTATTCTGTTCAGTCATTGGCTCAATGAGTATTGACAAAGCT
This sequence comes from Orthonyx spaldingii, assembly GCA_013397795.1. Lineage (NCBI taxonomy): Eukaryota > Metazoa > Chordata > Aves > Passeriformes > Orthonychidae > Orthonyx > Orthonyx spaldingii. Next base: position 1,441,846 of record VZTJ01000523.1, read on the forward strand.
ACTCCAAATTCAAGATTTCTTTTCAAATGTTGTTCATATTTTAAGAATCCTAGAACCAGGCAACTTCTAGAAATTATAATACAAAACTGATCTCAGTGAGAGAAGTAAGGTACAGAACATAAATCATAATTAATAATTTGGAAAATTTAGGAAAAAAAGTTGAAGATTCTCTACATTATATTTTATTGTTTGTCTACAAATACTACACAGAATAAAAACTGTCATCATTACAAGGATGCTGTGGGTTTGAGCTATGGTGTAAGATTATTACACACCCAGCTTTTGAGGTAATCAACTCTGTGTCCTGCAACAAAATTCTTCTGAAATAATTATAAAAGTAATTATGACACCCTGAGGGTCATTAGTTTGCAGAGAATCTGTGGCTGCCCCATCCCTGGAAGTGTCCAAGGCCAGGCTGGATGGGGCTTGGAGCACCCTGGGACAGTGGAAGGTGTCCCTGCCCATGGCAGGGGTGGCACTGGATGGGATTTAGGGTCCTCTCCCAACCCAAACCATTCTGGGCTTCTGTGAATTTTTTGAATCCTAAATCTGAACTGAACTGTGACGCTCTTCCCCACTGTGCAGGCTGCAAGTTGGGTAAATCACTCTGCTTTAACGCTGTGGTGGGGCTCCTGCTGGTTCCTGATGGCAAAGGTTCCTGGTTTAACATTCCTGGGAAGGTCTGTCCCACAGCAAGGGAACATCCAGGGAACCAGATCACCTGGCCCTGCCGTCAGCTCCCAAACACCCTGCCTGGCCTAAGGGCACTTTGTAACTCCCTGGGCAAACCAAAACACCTTCCAGGCTAAGTGAAGAGATTTGGGGATTCTTTGGAGTAGTTTTGCAACCCCTGACTAATTCTAACTGCAGGTGTTTGGTTTGCCCAGAGAGTGAGAGCCTGCCAAGAGAGCTGATTTCTCCTTCTGTCAGGTATTTCTAGAGAGTCTCTTTTGGTTTGAGCTTTTCAGTGCAAATGTCTTTGAGATTATTAAATTTGATAACTTACAGTCTTTAACCTGTGAGAGGAAAGAACATTTTTCCCTCTATTCACCACAAACAGCTCTGGAAAGAATGGTCTTAAGAGGCAGCAAGGGAAATTTAAGATAATCCTGAGGAAATTGATGACAACAGCTAAGCCATGGAGCGGATTGTCTACAGAGGTTCTGCTGTTTCTAGAAAGGGACAGACAAACTTGAAGATGCATTTAGGTGTAGCCGATCTCTCAAGGTCCTTCCACCTTCCATTGTCAATGAATCAGGAACAGAAATGAAGTGTGCCTCGTTCCTTTTCAGCCTCAGAGATTCCTGTCCTTTCCGTGTCAAGGCAGGAGTTATGACCCTGACACACTTTTACTCTCTTGGTTTATTGGTTTATTACAGTTCCGTTTGCGTGGCTCGGAGAAGAGGTTTAGCAATTGTACACGGCAGAGATTGCCGTGGTGCCTTGTAGTTCTTTCACTTTTCTCCAAGACTGACAAAGAATCTTTACAATATAAATGAAATTACAACAGGCATTCTTACAGGCTTGAGCTGTCACATCCATAAAAATACCCCAACGAATATAAGTCCACACAGAAATGTTAAAGGACAGAGATGACATCAGGATGTCAGAGGAAAAAAAAAATCCAAATAGTTGTCTCTAATACTGCATTTTCCTTTGAAAATCGTAGGCAAACTCAGAGTTTGTAATTTCAACTCAGAAATTCTAATCTGTGAAGCCAGGACAGTTCTTCCAAGTGGAAAGGTGTTCAAATCACTGGGCTGGGGGAATGGTGGGTATTTGACAGGGAGCTCTCATTTGTTTGAAATCCTAGAATGAAATTCTTTGCACGTGTTTATGCATTCGGTGAAATCAGAGGTCTTTGTGCTGTGTTTACTGAACAGCTTTTATGAGATATAAATACCAGCACATTCTGGTGGGTTTCTAACAAACAGAATGGTCTGCTCAGCCCCAATATGGTGCTGTGTTAGAGCAGATTGGATGGTACCCTTCGATGATGGGAAATGCATTTCAATTCCATCCAATGGCATGTATGGCTTGTAAATTTAGAGAGGCTGTGGGTGTAGAGAAGCTGATTGTGTAGCATTATTCATTACGTGCCTTATATCAAGTTTTGGCTCCTATTCTGTTCAATGATTGCACATTAGCATTCTTCTTGATCTTTGGTGCGTGACGCTTCCTGCAGAACTGGTTTGAACTAGTCCTCCTGCTTAAAGAATATTCTTTCTTCTGCTCCTGTCATTAGAAAAACTTATTATTGATAGCTGATGATTTTCCAGAACTCTTCCCAGTTCCTAAAGCTACAGGCTGGATACTCACAGACCAGCCATGTCTCTGGAACGGCACTGATGGGTGGATGGATGAGGGGCTGATGGATCATTTAGGAAAGGCTCCTGATGGCACCTTCTGCTTTGGTCACAGGTAGAAGGTTCTTCTGTGTCTTTCTGACTGATCACTTGGGTTGGCAGCTGACTTGCAATTAAAATAATGAGGCAGTTATCGAGTTCTGGGAGTGATTGCCTAAATTGCACTGACCACAGAATTAGTAGTTTGTGAATTAGTAGCTTGTGAGGAACACAGTTCTCTCTCTTCACTCTCACTGTCTGTAAATGCCTCTTTCTATTACACTGAGTTTATTTTAGCCCTGTGCTCTGTGGTGTAAAATGCTTTCATCCTGCCTTGTGAATAATCTTCCTTAGAGACAGAGGAATTGGGCTGCAGGGAATGGAAGAACATTTTTCTGATACAGTTATATGGTTCATTATTGTTATTATTATTATTATTATTATTATTATTATTATTATTATTATTATTATTAGGCAAGATTTTTACCAGTAGCTTTAAGTGCTGATACGTGAACAAAGCCAGCTATGGCACAGACCATCCCCAAGGGCAGACCTAGTGTCTGAAACATGCCACCTCTTATTTATCCTTCTGGTTTTAATTTAGAAAAAAAAATTTCCAATATTCTTATCTTAAAACAATACATCTTGTTTTTCAGATGGTGTGGAAGCGTGGAAGAGAAATGCCTGTCTTGCAAAGGAAGTAAAAACATCTCAGGCTGATTATTTACAGCCCTGTCTCAAGTAAGCACTGTTCTCACTTCCAGATATTCCCAAATATCTCATGTTGCCTTTATGATTTTACACAAACAGAGCAGTCTTGAAACAGCCTCCTTTAGCTTCAAGTTTTTAAGCCTCTCCTAATTTGTCTTAAAGCCTGAACCTTAAAGCCTGAAGATCCTACTTGTTCCCTGGTCCAACAAAGTGGAGGAGTGAGGTGTGGATGAATATTCCGAGATGTTTGTCTCGGTTTGTGAGGGTCAGGACTGAGGTGACTCCTACGAGCACAGACATCGCTGCAAATTTCAGCTGCCTCCAGATCAGGGCCGTGCACGGGTCTCTGGACACCTCCTCACCCCTTTCAGCACCGCTCCAAACACCAGGATGGAGAGAACAAGGGTCTGACATGGCTCCTCTCTCAAGAGAAGCAGCTTAACTCCTGGTTAATAATAAAATAATTTATGTCGAGATAAACTGAGATGGAGAATGTGTCCTTCTGAACGCCAAATGTGCTTCAGGCAGAATGGAGCTGACGTTTCACCAACAAGCTCCAGAAGGTGCTGATGGCCGAGCAGTTTGTGGGAAGGGTTTGTGTTATTCCATTGTTTCAGGACAAAAGAAACTGAGTGTTAAAGCAGATTCTTTAGAACTGAACTAATGCAGCAACAGCACATCAGGCAGAGAGAGGCTTCTTTAATGTCTCTGCCTTTTTAGGACGTGCATACCTGACAAATTCTGCAAGTGAAGACTTTTCTTGACAAATATAATAATGCACAGATAAAAATAGTAAAAGAATAGTAAATATAGTAACAATAGTAAAAGAACAATTATGTGTGAACCAGACAGCAGAAAGCAGAGCAGGAAAGCTGAAGTATTACCAAAGTGTGAATGAGGTAATGTAGAAAACACAATCTGGTGGCATTTAAATGCAACTTTGTAAAATGGAAAAATGTTTAAAGGAAAAAGTAAATAATCTGATATAAACAGAAAAGCACCAGCTAATGTAGGCTGCAGTAACACATGGAATGTTGGTACTGTGCACATGTAGACTCACATGGCCACGAAAATCATCAGCAGTCCCACAACAGGGAACCCCTTCTGAGTGCTGCCAGTATCCAGGGATGACTGGAAACCACTCGTTTGTTAAGCTGCTGCAAATGAGGAATCGGGAGGCAATTAGGGAAAGCCAAGACTCTTTAATCTCTCACTGCTCCATGGACTTTGTTCTTGCTCTGGAGCTTTATATGGACTGTGTGAGGGTAAAGACCTACCTGGGAGGAAGGTGCCAAGTAGAACCTTGTTCAGTATAAATGAGTAACCCTCCATATCCATAGGGTGTTTTAAAACTTCATTTACAACCCAACTGGATGTGGCTGTCTGATCCAGGAGGGAATTTACAGTAGTTGAGAAAAGAGTAATCCCCAAAATGGTGAGCTGTGTGTTACCCCACTGTGTGCCAACAGGATTCCTGAAATATTCATCAGGGTCAGAGACTCAAGGAAAAAAACTTGCAGGATGAATGTTTGTGCTTCCTAAAGCTCCTTCCTAAAACTGGGTGCATTTTACTGGCTCGGGGCAGTGACTGGTTTTGCCAGCAGCATTGTGTAGGGTTAGCTTTACTGGGGTACAATTAATTCCTATTTTCTAGTTTGGGGGCAAAACAGTTGCTGTGCTGGCAGAGTAAAGCGAGTCAGAGAATAGACAGTGGAGCTGTGTCAAAATAAAAATTCCTTCCTCAAAAAATCCAGCAGCCCTGGGTTTAAATGGCAATTGTTCTAATTGTGAAATCAAAAATAAAATCAAAATACACATTTGACTGGAACATTTTGGTTTTGACTCTTTTCCAACTTGAAATATAAATAAAGAATAGTTATAAAATTAAGTGTAACAGCACACGCTGTCCCTATCAGCACAAGGATCTCACTTTTGGAAGAATAAGTTAGAACTTGTCAGGTGGATTATAGGCTTAAAAAAAAAAAAAATCCAAACCACCAAAAATCATAAAACACAATCAGGAAACCAAATATTCATCGCTTTACATAAGGCTCCTATCTGAATTCTTTCTTGTGCTAAAAGGTTTTATAAGATAACGAAAACTTTTATGCTCAAATGGGCGATAAAAGCCATAAAGCCTCCCAGTGAATGGAAGTTCTCATACACAAAACATCCAGCCCTATTTAACAGAACTGTTTCATGTTTACGCTGCCAAGTTGCTGATGGTGCATAAAGCTGTTCTCTTAATAATGAGCTGGTTAGAGGAACGCCCAGCATCCAAAAATGTGTTCCCTCCTCAGAGATCTACATTTTAATCAGCTGATGAAACAGATGTGGGAGGATTGTCAGGAGCTCTGGTTCTGAAATCCCAGAGAAGCAACTATAGATCTTACACATTTTTATAGAAAAAAAAAAATTATCAAGTTGGTTTCTTGCTTTCTACCTGCCCAGTAGGAGGCAAGCCAGAAATGTAAACTTTCTCAAAAGCAGGAAAGGCTCAAAATGAATAATTTTTTCAAAGTTAAAGTCTGCACAGTGTTTTACCTCAGCAGAACCAAAAGCTTGCTAAATGCAACCATAACCTGGAAACTCTTCCATGTTGCATCAAGACACACAGCACAAACTCTGTACTCAGAGAAAACTGAAAATTCAGGTGTAAGCTGTAGGAATATATCAAAACTTAGGTCACTCCAAGGGAGAGGAACTATGAAAAAAAACCCCCAAATTTCATGACAGAAAGATATCTGTTGTAATATAGAATATATTTGGCCAAATAATATGGTGGAGAAGAGGAGCTCTACAGGCCCCAGAATGACACAAGGTATTTCAGTCAGCCTCTTTGGCTGCTACAACAGTGGTAGTAGTGAGCAGTTAAAAAATTGGTAGTTTCTACTGATCTGGTAGTAGAAGCAGGTTAAAATATCCCTATTTCAGTTTCTGTGCCCAGATTGCCTCAGATATTCAGGTATTTTGTTCTAGTCTTTGTGTGCCTGACCAAAGGACTGTTCACTACACTTGTTATTTTCAATTCCAATCATCCTTCATCCTCAGCCATAGACATTTCATAGCAGTTGAATCATGGAAATGATGATGCATCAGAAATGAAGCATTTCTTCAGGCATTCTTTCATCTTGAGGGGTTTTTGGGTAGAAAAACTGTCTCTAAAATCTACAGCAGATTTTATTTACGGATATAAAGAATTTACTCCCTCACTTTTAATAGTTTTATATTCTAAACACTTTTCTGTCTTAATGATTTCAGATTTTCTTTAAAGACAGTCAGGCTGTTTCTGTGACACATTTTTAGTCATGTACAAGTACCAGCAAAGACAAACTCCCAAATCCCTGTCTTGTTCTCCCCAAAAACTCCAAGGTACCAACACTTATTTTAGTGTGTGACAAGCACAGCTCCTTTATCTCCTTTAATAAGGAGGGTTGTTCCTCGGGCAGTCTGTCCAGGAGAGGAAAATGCAAGTTGCTGCTTTGGAATTGAACTGGTTTCCTGCTCTTTGGTCATAATGAATGCAATACCTTTCCTTGGCGTGGAGCTCTGCAGTGTTTAACTCCAGATCAGCTGCTCTGTGTGTTCACATGTCTGCGGGCCCTTTCCCTTATCAGCTCCCTTCCAGCATCCCTGAACTATAAATTAGAACTGGCAGCATAACACAGATATCACTGCTGGTGCTCACAGGACTTCTGCAGCGTCATGAACGAAGTTTAGCATCATCTTTTTATTTTGTACTAAGCCTTACCACTGGGTGAAATGTTATTTTTATCAATGCTATGTTCTGAAGGGGTTTTTTGCAATTGATATTTGGTGAATGATAACAGGCAATGTTTCATTCAACTCCTTAGCATGCTAAAGAAGGTCTTTAGTGGGTAGGAGAAAAGTTGTTCAATGAGGGGTTTTTGTTTTTTGCTTGATCACCAATCTCCCGCCTAGTATTAATTATATGAAACAAAGTAAATTGACTGTTAAATAACCTCAACAATTCAAACAGGAAAATGGTTAGAACAAAGGAGTGACTTCTGCTTCAGGGTAAGTGCAGCACTGTATTGTTTCATTTCATACCATGAAATACAATCTTTTGAGTTGCTGAAAATACTCAGAGCCATCACAAACCCAGTGTCCTTATAAAACAAAGTAATTTTATTCTGGTTTGGCACTCCATGTACTGCTGTTACACTATAATACAAAGATTATTTTTCCTCTCTGGTGGCACAGCAAAAGTAGAAGTGTATTTGCATGTTCCTTGACAATTTTAGATTATAAATCATCCTAGCTACTAATCAATAAATGCAATTTTAAAATCTTTTTTTTTTTTTCATATTCCTTTTATTTCCATTTCTTTTTGAAGTGTATAAACCACATCTGATGTCACAATTTATTTTAAGGAATCTATTAATGGGATAAGAGGGTTTTCCTTCACTCTCTATGGTCTGATCATGAGCTAGTGCCAACAGGGTAAATGACAGTCTTTAAACCATACCCTAAACTCTGTTCAACCCTTTCTGCTCACTGAATTGTCTTACCACTGAATGTGTAAAGAGAATTATAATTCTGGAATCACACAAGAAGCACTTCAGATCCAACCCTGCTACTTATGCATTGCGAGGCACCTTGTTAAAATACATTTCTAAATGAAATATAAAATGATCCAGCAGATAAAAAGTCATTTTTGGTGAGCACACAGGAATGTTTGTGTGGAGCACAGGGAATGATGGGCTCTGGGCAACCAACGAGTGCTGTCCTAAAACAATTCAGGGTGTTTCACCTCGTGGTTTTTAATTTTTTTTATTTTTTTTTTTTGTGGGAAGTTGAGCATGTTGTCATTGCAGAGCCCCGAACCACAAGGGAAAGGATCAGGAGTACCCAAACCAACCTGTCACCTTTCTCTCAGCGTTCTGCACCCCAGAATTGCTGTGGAGAGGTGGCAGATGGGGCTCCAGGTGCTGCAGAACCAACACTCCAACACTCGGTAGGTTTCCCACAGCCAGACCTTTGCTCAGTGCTCATCTCTTGTTTCCCCCTCCCCGCTCACCTCCTGTTGCTCCTCTAAATCCCCTCTGCCCCAGCGTGGACCCGAGAGAGCAGAATCTGCTGCAGCCTGACCTGCATAAAGGGGGCTGTGACCATCCTGAATAATTTTTGCTATAAACACACACTTCTGAACAGAGCTCAGTTCTCAAAAGCCAGTGATGTACTTGTGACTTGCACTGCAAGTTCTAAACATCTGCTCTCTTGTCTGAAAATGCCTTGCATTATCTTTATGGCAATTAATGGTGCTCAGCTGTAGCTGGTACAAGAGCAGAGCCCTGCAGCCGGGCTGTCCCTGCCTTTGGAAGGAGGACAGGGACATCTTCTTGCTTTGATTCCCTCTGCCAGGTGTTGTCCCACTATCAGCACAGCCTGACCCAGGCACCACGGGTTAAGAGGTGAACAGGAACAGAGTGGGGGCACTGGGCTGTCTCTCCAGACAGGCACCTTCCACCAAACCTCAGGTGCAGGATGGCTCTGCCTTCAAAGGGAGGATCACACAAACAAAGCCTCTGCTCACCAGCTGGTTCTGATTTCACTTCAGCTCCAAAGCCTTCCTTCAGCTGAAAGCAGATTTTTATCTCCGCCTCATGGAGTTGCTTATGGGGTGCTGCTGCCTGCCAGGCTTCTTAACCCTCTCTGCCTCAGTCCTTCAGAGAGCCTCCCAGCCCCATAAATAACGTAAGTATAAATGTTGTAAACACTGTTTCTTGTCGTGGTCTTCACGAGGGAGTATTTTTCGATTTTATATCCAAGCAGTTTTATTGCTTGCAGCCCCAGCTGTCACAGCCAGAATGCCAGAGCGGGTAACACCCTGCACGCCAGAGTGCAGAACCATCCCAGGGTTTGGATGTACATGGAACTCTGGTCACATTAAAATTCAGAAGCTTTGTTTGAGGCTCTTTTCATTACCTGGTACAGATCACCGTGCATGTATACTTACTGTTGTTATTTATGACTCCAATAATCCTCACCACATCTACAAAGCCTTCCGGAAGCTGTTCCGTATTTCCATTACAATGGGATGACTTGGGGCCTGCTTTCTGCTGACCCTGGTAGAAATGTCTTTATTAAGCAGGGCAACGTGCTGCATGCAGGTAACATTCCTGAGCTGGCAACCCAACAGCGTTTCCACATTTTATATTACAGCACCTTTTTCCCCCCGAGGAGTATTACTGCAGTTTCTGTAGTCTCCTACTGAAGCATAAAAGTTTCTTACGGTCTGTGTAAAACAGAGGCTGTTGTAATCATATTTTACTGCTTTCCAAGAAATTGTCTTTTTTAAATTGTTTGTGAGAAGCCACTAATGGTTCTTCCAAGCTGGTGAAGCAAGAATGAGGTTTAAAGACAAGACTTTCTTTGCATTTAGTTCCTTTCTAACCAGTGGGATAGAATTTACCTGAAAATGCTTTTTATAAACACTCCTATGTAAAGCAGGCTGTCTGTTTGGGTTTAATGCCTGGAGGAAAAGTGAAACCTTTTGTATGTGATGAATGTATCTCCAGATGTCACAGTGCCTTAAAATATGGAATTGTTATAGGCACTCACCTTAAAATCCAAATGAGGTATGGTGAGTAGATTCATTGAACACTTCTTAATTTCAGAGACAGAGCTCTCAGTGAGTGACCAATGTAGAACAGTGCAGAAAGTATTGCTCTGTCACCTCGGAGGTGTTTTGCCCTAACATGGTACTACAGAAATTGTTTTTTATTCTGTGTGACTGTACTATGTGGCCTTACAGCACAGTAAGCATGTAGGGGAAGCAAACTGACAAAATTAAGAATTTCAGGTTTTTCATTAAGAAGAATATTCATTACATAAGATTCTACAATTATGTTATTGCTACATGACCTTGCAGAACAAAGTTATGTTCTCAGTTAGGGCTTGCCTGATGCTGGCAGAAGAATCCAACTCAAAATATGCTGGATTGAGAAACCGAGTTCACATTCTTCTCTGCAGAGTGAGATTTTGAAAAAGCAACAAACTCCATCCTTTCTAGATAAGAGCCATGTGGTATTCTATTCATAATGATGAGGGCTGGGAATGACAGGACAAGGGGGAACAGCCTCCCACTGACAGAGGGCAGGATTAGATGGGATACTGGGAAGAAATTCTTCCCTGTGAGGGTGTGGAGGCCCTGGCACGGGTTGCCCACAGCTGCTATGGCTGTTCCATCCCTGGAAGTGTCCAAGGCCAGGTTGGACAGGGCTTGGAGCAACCTGGGATAGGGAAAGGTGTCCCTGCCCATGGCAGGGGTGGAATGGGATGGGCTTTAAACTCCCTTCCAACCCAAGCTACCCTGGGATGCTCGGATCAGCTGGTCCCCGAAGGCAGCCCAGGGATGCAGGCACAGAGTGTGTTCCTTTCTCTGCAGCTCTGGTCCGGGCAGAGGCGACCGCAGCTCCCGCAGTGTGGAAGGCTCCCTGGCCAAGTTCATAACCCCCCGTGAAAAGAACATTTAAGTCATTTGAGTAGCAACTGCAGATTTACACTACCCCTACATACATCGTAAAGCGCACGATAACAACGGGCTTTACTGAACAGCGCGGGGCTTCGCTTTTCTCCCCGAGGTGCTCGGTGGGGTTTGGGTGCGGAGCCCCTTCCCGGCCCGTGCCGGGCCGTGCCCGGGGCGGGGTCGGGGCTGTGGCCGGGGCTCCCCGCCCGCAGGTGCGGCCCGCCCAAGGCGCGGCCCGCGCAGGTAAAGCCGGAGCGGCCCCGAGCCGCCGCCGCAGTCCCGCCGCGATGTTCGGGGCGCAGCAGCAGCTGCAGCCGCCCGCGCTGCCCCCGCACCTCCAGCAGCAGCAGCAGCAGCACCACTACTACCGGCGGCAGCAGCACTACAGCACCCTGCCCGCCCGCCGGGCCTGCCCCGAGCCGCCGCCCTGCCCCGAGCCCCCGCCGTG
>VZTJ01000523.1:1452925-1484718 GCA_013397795.1 Orthonyx spaldingii
CCCGCCCCGCCGCTGGCCGGCGGCCCCGGCGGCGCCCCGCCTCAGGTACGGCGGGCACGGACCGGCCACGGGACCCGGCTCCTGCCCGGCCCTCGGCCCCGGGACCCGGCTCCGACCCAGCTCCTGCCCGGCCCGCGAGCGCTGCCCCGAGTCCCAGCTCCTGCCCGGCCCTCGGGTTCTGCTCCCGGCCCCGGGACGCGGCTCCTGCCCGGCCCTCGGGCGCTGCTCCCCTCCCGCCCCGCCGCCCCGCTCCCGGCCGGGCTCAGGCGCCGTCGGAGCCGGATCCCGACCCCGGGCGCTGCGGGTGTGCCCTGAGGGTCGGGCCGGGGCCGCTCCAGCCCCGGCCCCTCGCGTTTCCCCGTGGAAAAGCCGCTCCCCGCTGTCCCCAGCCCCGCCGGGCTGTCCCCGGGCCGGGATGCGGGCGCTGCCAGCGGCCCCAGCGCCGTGTCCGTCACCCTTTCCAGCCCGAGCCCCGTTGTTGCGGCTCTGTCCCGGCACAGCCGCGGTCCCTTCCCACCCCGGGATGTCACCGCGCGGCTCCGCTGGCTTGGGGCTGCTCCTGTAAACGGGACACGAAGCCGGTGTGCTTGTTAGTTCTCTTTGAACCGACGGTGCTTAATACGGTCCGCGGCTGAGGTGCTGGAGTTGGGCTTGGAAAGCGCTCGCAATGCAGTTCAGCAGGTTTGTTGTGTGTGCGTGTTCAAGGCATGGCTTGAAAGTATCGGTGGAATTTAGTGTCATTTTAACACGTGCAACTGGTATATTAAAACTAGAAACCAACGGCTAGAACAGATTTGACTACAAAACCAGAATAGGAGATTGGAATTTATTCTCAAACCATTTTTTGTTCCTCTTACAGCCGAATATCATTAACACTGATAGGATTGCTCTGCTATACTCAAATGACAATGTACATTTGTTTCAAGATGAACTCTTAATGAATTTTCTTTCCTATGTTACATATACCTGTCAAAAACAAAAAAAATCTGGATTAAGACCAATACAAGATCTGAATTCCTTTCAAAGCAGTATTTGCATAGTTTGAGGGCTGCCTTCCTCTCCAGGATGATTTATGTAAATCCTGGGAAGCGACTGAGTGGCTGTGCTAATACAAGAACAAGAGGAAGCAGCCCCAAGTTGTTTTAGCAGAGGTTTAGGTTGGATATTAGGAAAAATTTCTTTATGAAACGGATAGTTAAACATCGGAACACACTGCCCAGGGAAATGGTGGAGTCACCATCCCTGAAAGTGTTTAAAAATGTGTGGATGTGGCACTTGAGGACGTGGTGGAGTGGTGGCCTTGGCAGTGCCAGGGAATGGTTGGACTCGATGATCTTGGTGGGTTTTCCCAACCTGAACGAGTCTGTGATCGTAATGGCTTTACAGGAGCTGGTTATGGCAGAGCCATGCCCTCTGTATCCAGGTTGTTAATCCCCTTCTGCAAGATGTAGGGCAGGAGTGTAAACACAGGTCTTTCACCTCCAGATAAGTGATCTGCTCAGCTAGGCTGCACGATAGTCTGAATTGCAGTTAATTAATTAAATGTTCATTGGCATAAACACCGCAGTCCCAGGCTTCCTCTGCCTAGGTAAATACGTGAACAAGGATTACAGACTCCAATGCTGTCGCTGCTCTATGGAGGGTGTTTAATTTTCAACATCTGCTGTAGTCACTGAATCCATTATGTCCTGCTGATGAAAACTAATTTTTGCTGAAGTATTTTGCTGGATGAGACTTTAAAGACAAGAGGGTGTAGCTCAGTCAGGCTCTGTGTGGGTTGCAGTTTCAGTGGTGGAGAAGGAAGGCGCCTAATACAGATTATTAGGAAGTTATTAAAGCAGAAAACAGTAACAAACAGGGAAGTCAGCTGGGAGGAGGCAGAAGTGGCACACTCGGTGCTGAATGGGAGTTGCCAGGGAGAAGCCCTGGGAGGGGTGTAGGACATTCCCAAAGAGTGGATCAGTTGCCCTTTGAGCTGATTGTGTAGGGCCACATAAGGTGAATAATGGACTGATACCAAACTCCCATCTGTGTCTGCTGTAACACGAGAATGTGGGGTTAGTGGAGCCCAGAGCTGCAGTTTCAGCTCTGTACTGCTGGTAAAGCAAAGGAGGGGCTGTCTTGGAGCAATATTTAATTTGCTTCTGCAGAGTTTTAGTGGATTAACAACAACAGACATCTCCATCCCTGTTGATACAGTGCTGCTCTTCAGTCATGTGGCTGGGGTGTGCTCTTGTGTTTATGTACACTTGGAGAATATGAAATTGGTGTGTGCACAGAGCACATGTGCTGGTAACTTTTTGTGGTTCAGGATTCAGGGTTTTTTTTACTTTCTTGGTGTAACTTTGTTTTGTCCTTGGAGTAATTCACAGCAAATTTTGCTCTGCTTGATCTAAATGAGAAGAGTTTAGAATAAATTCCCTTCCAGTGTGGCTTATGTGTATGAATCCCTCCACCATGGGCATGAAAAGATAATACATGAAGTGGCACATGCGAGATGTTTGCAGAGAGCAAAACCCTGACAGGCTTTGCAGGGGTTCTCTGTCCACGTGAGAAGTTTTGGGAGTCGGGTGTTTGTGTACCTGGGCTCAGCTCTGTGACGTGCAAAGGGCTCCCATGGAAATGGTGTAATATTAACCAGCTTTAGGGTTGGTCTGTGTTGTAACAGCCTCAAACACAGCCTGCCATTTCCCCATTTCACCTGCCAACTGGAACTCATAAATTATGATTAGATGACTGGATTGCTTGTAATTAGCAAGACAATGTGTTGTGGATAAAGGCCTTTGACATAAATGAAATTCTCACTTTCATCTCTGGGTTGGCTGAAGCCAAGGGGAACCTGTTGAAAGAAAAGTGAGTGGGCTGATTGTTTCAGCATAAAATTGGCACATGGTAAGGATAAATCTATCAAATGCTTATTCTGAAATTTAAAAATCTTATTTTAAAACCTTAAAGAGTAGCAAAAATATTTATAAAAGTTTTAGTGTTACCTTTTGAAATTCTCCTTATGAACCCCGTGGCAGGAGGTTGGAATGGGGAGAACTTTAAGCTCCTTTCCAAACCTTTCTGTGATTCTGTAAAACAGACCCAGACTGACTGGTCAGGCTGTTATAAATTCCAAACCCAGTCATGCCACTGAATCCCACAACAGCACTGGGATTTCCCTTTGGAATCCCACCTTCCCCTTCCTTCTCCCAGTTAGAAAATGCTGCATCTCCAAACACTGCATCTCCTGACTGCATGGAGAGAGCAGCCTGAGCTATGCCCCTTGGGAATGCTGGAAAATGGAAACAGCCTGAGATCCCGTTCCATGGCAGTGTCCCCACTGCTGGGGGACAGCTCCGGAGGCCCTGGAGGTGGCACCTTCTCGTGCAGAGCCAGGAGCTCTGTGTGGGCAACCCAGGCTGGCACAGACACAGCGTTTCTGTGGTCCCCTCCCAGCCTGTGCCAGTCCAGCCTGCTTGGCTGGAACGGGAGAAAGGGCAGGCAAATCCGTGTTTGTAAAGCAGTTCTTTGAAAATGAAAGAGTTTGGGTATCTCAAAAATAAGCATAATTTTATCCAGGCAAAGCATTCTTAGGTTCTGTGTAGTATTGCATATGCAATGATTCTATCCCTGTGAGTATTAAAAAGTTCTGTTTCAGCTTAAAATGCTCCAGCCTGCTCCGTTGGGGGTTTATTCCTCTGAGAACACCCTGGATGTGTTGTCCTCTCTGGACCGTGAGTTACTTATCCCCTGTGGTTTAGTCCTGGCACGTTTTTCCAGCCTTTCAGCGAATTCCCAAGCTGTTGTTTAATGTCACACAGTGGCCATGCGGTGTCCCCGTGCCGCGGTGCCAGCTCGCAATGAAGCATTCATCCCCTGCTTCCCACGGCTCTCCGGTGTCGCAGCTCCGGGTGCTCCAGCACGGACACCGGGCTCGGGCTGTGCCTGCTCTGAGACCGGGCTGCAGGAAGGACCAGTGGCCGTTCCTTTGTCGAGTATTTTACTGTTCAGCTCCAGTTCTGCAGGTGTCAGTGATGCAGGATTGGGCTGCACGTCCTGCCCTGGGCTGGCTCCTCTCTGCTGGCGCACGGGGTGGGAGCAGCACCGAGCAGTTTTCGTGTTGAAATGTCTTAATTACTTTGACTGCTGCAAAAACAGTTTCTTTTCTGCTCTTGTTTCTCTTTCCTGGCGCTGTTATGATTCACTCTTGGGAGGTTTGGAAAACTGCTCCAGGCTTCCTAAACTTATGCAACAGTTGACAGGAAACCTGACCTACTTCAGAGCTGCTCTCACCTGGCTGAGAATGTGTCTGAGACTGAACTGCAGCAACATAAACTTCCCCCTGGGTTTGGGGAAGAAATGATTCATTATGAAAATTGGAGGTTTGTGCTGTGAGGGAGAATAAACAGTGTGCTGCAAACTGACAAATTGCCCAGCCCTTGGATTGGATTCAGTGGGAGCTCTGCTTGTTTGGGTAAAGACCTGGATGTGAAGAGTTGAAGCAATGTCTGATTTGTTAGAACTGGTGGAGGACAGTGCCTGCAATTGCTTGTAGACAGTGCTGGGGCAAAACCTGAAGAAATCTGTTTGAAAACAAAGCTGGTGCCAGGGACAGATTTTTGTAATTTTAAGAGGCACATCTCATTTTTCATTCAGGAATGTGCAGATGCTCCATGTGGGCATCATTCCCATAGGTGGCAGTTGTGGAGTTGTGTGCACTGGATGTGACCCAGTGGTTGTTGGGCAGCTCTTCTGCCCATCCATTTCTGAGTTTAAGCAAAATCTAAATTCTCATGCCTTGGTGAAACCAGGAGTTGATGATGCTCTTCATCTACACCAGCTGAGCTTGACGTGTCAGATGAAAAACCAAAGATAAAAGAGATGGACTGGGACAGGGACATGGGATCCAGTAAACCTCCTCCAGCTTCCATTTGTAGCCTGTTCTGCTGCACTTACAGAAAATAGGGACTGATTCCCTCAGAGCTGCAAAGAGGGGATTGAGGAAAAACTCAACTCTTAAAATGCAGTGGTGGGTTGTGTCTTGCTGTGCTGCACATGCACCAATTCCTTTGGGGTGGGAGGGCCCTGGATGTAAAATATCTCCTCCATTGTGGCCAGTGGATCCCAAAGGATTTACACAATGTCCATAATCAGATTCCTTTGGGAAGCCATGAAGGCTCTGCCAGGAAAGGTGTTAGAGGCTGAAGTGCAGCAATCTCTGAACCTTTTTTCCTTCCTTGCAGGGCACCATTCGCAGGATCATTATCGAGAATCCAGACCAGGTAGGGAAACTGTGCTGGAGTTCCCTCAGTTCCTTCCCCTGCTGCCTGCCTGGGGGATGATAAACACTTTGAGATCACACAGCTCACACCTCTCAGGGTGAGAGATGGAATTATGAGGGATTAAAAACACTCCCACCTCTCAGCAGTTAAGTCTTCATTAATTTTGATTAATTACTTACTGTTTCCACTGTATTTATTTCACACAGCCTCCATGCAAGCACAGCCACTTTATTGCCAAATGAACACACACTCACATGTACACATCCTAAAGGACATCTCACATGTCTTTAAATTATCTATATTTAGTAAAAATCACATTAATCCCGAGTTTGCTGTTTGACAGGATTGATGGATTTTTTTATTTACAGGTTTTGCAGGAGCCATTATCCCCTTTTCTTAGAGGGGCCAATTTCTGTCCTGGAAATAATGTCATCTATGAAAAGACAATAAGGAAATACGAGCTATTAAATCCCCTCCAAGTAAGTTGAGTGTTTATATTACTTATTGCAAAAAGAAAATTCAGGTGGTAGTAGGAAATTGATGTTTCTGGGTTGGTTTGGTTCTGGATTTTTTTTTTTTAATTTTTTTTAGGAGTAGCTGTCAACTTGAGAACTGTATTGTTGTGATCTAGGACACATTCTCAAAGTAAATGAAATAATATTTAAGGAGAGCAGAAGGTGGAACGTTTGCCATATTTTTTCCTAAAAATTTATAATTAACTAACAATGGATACAGCTGTTGTATCACTATACTGTCAGTCTGTATCTGAATAGTGACTGTGAATTAATTTCTTGCAGTAGCTTCACAATAGAACAACCAAGATAAATTTTTAGAAAAAAAATTAAAAGACAATTATTTTTACTCACTCTTGAAAAAACATATTTGACAAACCTGTCTGAAATTTCATCTTACAGTTGGTGTTTTGAGCATATCTCAGATTGATTTACCTGGGGTTTTATTAACTTTGTTTTTTAAAAATGAAGTTTTCATGCCACTCTGGATTTTAGACAGCTGAATTATCTATGATCTCCAGTCTCTGAAGTGGAAAAGGAAAAAACATAATAGCTTCTTTTTTCTGCAGATGATGTGCAAAGAAAAGAAGAAAAAATTGTGGAGTCTAGCCCAGGAAACCATAGTTTTACTTCTGTTTTTTGTTACCTGGGGTATGTTTAGATTTAGGTCAAATCAGGAGCATAGTTGTGAAGGAAGTTTTCATGTGTGCTGGGACATCCACCTTGGGAAAGGTGTCTCTCCCGTGCTGCTGAAATTGGAGGGAAAATTGGTGAATTAAACCCTGGAGTATGAAAATGTGGGGCAAACTCCAGTTAGGAACAAAAGCAATTTTATTTGGATTATTAAAACATCCAAAACCATCGCCAGCCTTGCAGTCACAGACACTTTTCATTCGATCTTGAGGTTCATCTCCCACGCCGCGGAGATGTGCCCAGCATTAACCAGCCCGTTTCTGTCCCTAGGAGAAGCAGTTCCAGCTGTGCCAGGCGGAGCAGTGCCCGCCGGTGCCTGTCCCTGTCCCTGTCACCCAGCAGTGCCAGCAGACCCAGACCGGCCCCTGCGAGCTGTGCCCGGGGCCGGGCAGCGACGACTGCCGGGGACACCCCGTGAGGAGGGGCACGGTCCCCCCCGAGCTGGTGAGGGCTCCACGCTCTGTTCTAGGGCAGAGACAAAATGCCGGGCATGAAGGGTTTTGTGTATCTGCAGTCGGCAGAGGTTTGTGCTGAACTCTCAGCACCACACCCCTGTACCTAAGCAGGGTCTGTGTGTCTGTCTGGAGCTGTCCAAGGCTTTGTCACGTGCTGTTGGTGGGGGAAAGGCTGTTTGGGGTGTTGTGTTGTATTTCTCGCTGTCACAGACCTGTGCTCGGCTGTGCACTGACTGAGATCAGCCCGTGGTGTTTAACTGTGCTCAGTCTCGCTGGGTTCTTTGGTTTTGTTTCTCTTTACCCATCAATTCAGTCAGGTTTCACCTGCCAGTCTGTACACAGAGACTGAGGGGAGCACAGCCTCTGGTTTGGGAGAAAACACACATTGCTTTATAACCCTGGCAAGCATCAGCTCGGGATTCCTTTCCTCCTACGCCGATCAACCAGGCCTTCAAATACATTTCAATTTGATGCAAAAGCTGTTGACACAGTTTCACTGGAAGCACAAAAGGAGCTTCCTGTTGTACCTGTAGCCTGTTAGTGCAGCTGGGGAGGGAGTGCAGCAGGTCCCTCCTGTGCACCCAGTCGGTGTTTGGGTGACAAACACCCTGGGGACCTCAGTGTCAGACCTGTGCAGAACCTTCCAGAGCCTGACACACCCAACAACCAGATCAGGACACCCAGCTTGGGCTGATGTTCCCATAGAGCTGATGCCATATGGTGACACTGCTGTGGGAGCAGGGCTTTGCCTGTTTCTCGTTCTAAAGGAAGTAATTCCTTTCTGTACAGTTTATTGAAAACCAGCAGACATGGAAGACTCACTACCAAGGAAAATGTAAACAAATTGCTAAGAGCAGCCAGACCCTAATCCATCCAACCTGTAGCATTTTCATGTTCAGCTGGCATCCCGAGGAAGGGATGCAGTTGTGATGTCCTGCCTGTCCCCTGCCAGGTGAGCTGCCCCCAGGACAGCCCCGAGCAGCTGGACTGCCGCTTCTTCGGGGAGCTGCTGGCGGAGCTGCACCGCAAGAGCACCGACCTGTACAGCTGCCTGCTGCAGCACGTGGAGAAGATTGGGACAAGGTACTGCCACTGCACCTGCCACTCCCCTGTCCCAGACAGGCAGCACTGGAGAGAGGACAGTGTTGTTTGTGAATTGGTTGTACTCTTTTCTTCCTGACAGCTAGAATTGATTGGGTGTTTTACACATTCATCTGATTTGCAAGTAACTGAGGACATAAAAGTGCTGTAAGCCAAGGAAATGTATTGAATTTGATGCTTAAGAATTGTATCTCCCCCAGCTGTTTGTACATTGAACAAACAAGTGCTTGCAGCACACTGACATATATTTCATGACACAATTCTATTGCTGTGTCCTGAAGAAACAACCCAAATATCCAAATTTCCTCTGTGTCATGGATTAAGGGACAGCCACCACCAGGCATAAAGCTCAGTCTCTACATCCAAATGAACACTGAGCACATTGTCTGCAGAGCCCTGCAGACCATCTGTGGGAAGAAATGAGAGTCACAGCAGGCTTTCACCCCTCCCTCCCAGTCACCCTCATTCTTCCTCCTCACTCCTGGTCTTGTGTGGTGCTTTCCAAGCTCACTGAATATGGAAAATGGTCCCGTAGCAGGAGAAATGTGAATTAAACCATCACAGAAACCCTGAGAGTGCCGAGTCAACACTTGGGGCAGGGCAGTGTATTGCAGCAGAGTTGTGGGCAAACCATTACCCAGGCAATTAAGGGAGTAATTGGGTTAACTGACCATAATTGGGGGAACTGCCCAGAGAAGTGGGGATTGTCAGCCTGTGGTAGCTGTGCTGCTGTAGGGCTCCAGTCTCCCTGGAATTCCTCCCTGGAGTGGTGTTTAACAGGTCACTGCCTGGCACAGCAGAGGGAAGGGATGATTCCTCAGCTGATTAAGACCTTTCCTTACTCTGTATAATATAATCTTTTAGTGGTGAATGTGGGCCTGAATCCTGAAAGTTCTCAAGCAGCTTTGTGTTAACAGATCCTTGGATTTTGTGTTTTTCAGGAACCATGACATCGAATTCACGTGCCAGGTGAGGCCCAGGCTGTCCCCTGACACCACTGGGGGGGTTCAAGCAAATTAAGCCAAGCCAGTTGAAATGAAGAAGGCTGGTCTTTGTTAGGTAATGGTTCCTGCTTGGTGAAAACATTCAGAGCCTGAAACCTACTGCCACGCAGGTATTTGCAAATGTGATAATACTGAAAGGAAACTGCAAGAATTTGCATTATTCCAGCATGAGAGTCAAATTTTGGAAGTCTCTCCTGCTGTGCCAGTAATGGTTTCACTGGAAAATGACTTGCACAGGTACCTGTATTTTCAAGTGTTTTTGCAAAGGCTCCTTCACTCCCTGACCAGTGAAGCAGCTGCTGAGGAGCAGGTGCTGCACCTTTGAAGGCATTCAGTGTGAATGGGGCAGAAATACCTGCCCAGGGTTCACCTGGCAGGAAACAAATGCCACTGAATCCTGGCAGCATCTCCTGTTGGTCATCTGGGCTTTATTGGCAGCCCATTGACTGGTCAGAAACACCAGATTTTGCCCCACCATAAACTGCTGGGACTTGTAGAGTTGTAGCATCAGCTGTTAATCCCTGAGAGAGGATTGGTTTGAATACTGCTTTTAAAAGAAAGGTTAAATTTAAGGATTTGAATATATGCTTCATGTATCATTTCATCTCACTTTGTACATGCCTCACATATAAAAGACTTTGGAAGTTTTCTGGATAGACTTTGATCTATTTTTGTTCTTATTTGCTTTGTACTAAGGATGTTTTTCATAGCAGAGCTGTGTAATTAATGAAGAAACCACATTACTATCTACCAGGCAAAACTCTTAATCAAGATGTCTCCCCTTTCCTCCCTTCTTTGCTTAGACTGAAGATATTGAAGAATTAATTCCCAAAGGACTGTCTGAGGCAACAAAGCAGCAGATTCGTTATCTCCTCCAGGTATGGCAGCTTGGAAGCCTTTAGGAACTGGGAGCAGTGGGAGTTGGCTGCCACAGGGGGGACTTGGTACATAAAGTACACTTCACTCTGCATTCCCTTATTCCTTTGTTTCCAGAGTGAAGGGCTGGGATGGTGGCTTTAAGGGAAGTGTCAGCTGGACCCAAAGTCCACTTGTGATTTCAAACTGAGCTTTACTGGGGCTTTCCTGCAGTTTCACTGGAAACTGTCTTGGCTTTGGACCATTGACAGGAGAACAGAGACCTTTCATCTTTCTGTGTTGTGTGTTAAGGCTTTATTTTAAAGCGAAACACAAATAGAGGTGCTAAAAACACAGAAGCAGAGCCTGAATCCCACCTGCTCACAGCCCAACCCCGTGGCCAGGCATGGAGCAGGCAGGGAGGGTGGGGAGGGAGCTGAAGAACCAGACCAGGAGGACAAAACCCTTTACACTCGAACCACAACAGGAATGGTTCCGTTTGTTTGTCAGATGCCAAAAGCACAGCTCAGCACTCCGAGCTGCCTTTGGCAGGCAGGTGTGTCAGAGCAGGATCCAGGGCAGCCTCAGCAGGAGTGTCCTGATCTGGGCTCCCTCAGGTAAGGGGAGGGTGATCCTCCCTGGGAGCTGTGCCTTGGAATCACTTCCTGGTAAAAAAAATCCATGGAAATGCAGTTGTGAAGGAGCAGCCTGGTCTGAGCTCACAGCTGCCCTGCTCTGACCTCCCCAGTCCCTTCCACCTGGAGTTCTCTGTGCTTCTCTTACAAGGAAGATGGACATCAGCACCCAAACATTCCACAGCCTCACACTGGCACACTGTTCCAGGGGGCTGGTTCAGCTCTGGGTGAAAAACCTGGAACAGGGATTTCCTGTTGTCTCTGTGTCCAGCTGGTTTTACATCCTCACAGCTGTGACTAACAAATGCAGCCAGAATGGCTTTTGGGGCACAAGGTGGTGTCAGGATACACCCAGAGTGTTCTCAGAGCTGGGAGGGTTTGCACAGCCCAGGATCCCGAGCTGGGAATGCCCAGAGACTCCTCCAAGGACACGGAGAATTCCCCTGGAGAAGCCCATGGCACCGCTGGGATTTAGCAACCTCTAGTACTAAGCAATTGCTGAGTGGGGTTTTACTTCCATTTTTACAGTCTAAATTTCACCATCTGACTCAATTCCTGCTTTTGAACTACTGTGTAGCATATTACATAAAACCAACAAAACCATAAGACAAAACTGAAATTCCACTTTAATTACAAAACAAACAAAAAGGTGAATTACAGTAGGAATGAAGTCTCAGTCACACCACAGCACCAGTGGGGATAAAAAACTGGGCAAGAGCCAATTCCCATATGGGCAGAGAACTCCTTCTTCCAAGTTAAGGGAACACACAGGAGGGTTTCACTTTTGTCCAGACAGTAAAAAACCACAGCTTTTGCACAGAATATTCAGCCCTTCCAGGAGAGTCACAACTTGAGGAGTTATTTTTCTTCTTTTAAATATTACAAATGTATCATGAAATGCAATAATTTATGTTTTCACCTGAATCAATACACAGCTATTAGAGGCATTAAAATTAACATTCCAAAGGAGAACAGTGTTGGGCTGAGGTCACTTCTGCCTTTCTCTTTCATCCAGGTGACTCCTTTCATCTTTGGGATCTTTTTCCTTTTAAAGGGAGGAGTTGGTTGTATGAGCTTTTTTAATTTAAATTTTTAAAATTGTTAATTAAATTCCCTCACCCTTGAGCCCAAAGCTTTGCCAGATCTCAAACATGACTCATTCCTCTGTGCCTTTTCAGGCAGGGCAGTAATTTTTAAAAATCAGTGTAAGCACAAAGCTTTGAAAGCTCAAATAATAATTGTGCAATATTAACATATTTCTTTTTCCCTTTATTAGTGTACAAAGGCAGCTCCTTACTCTGTTGTTCCTTCCACTTTAACAGTGTTGTCCTGTGTTACAAGGCAGAAATTGAACACTGGCATCTGCAGAAAAAAGTGCACTGAAAATATTTCTCATAGAAACTGTGGGCACTTCAAAGGACATGCAATGGTTTTAGAAGTTCCTGTCAGCTGCAGAGCAGTTTCTGTTCCACCTCTTGTCAGGCATATTGTAAACAAAGCTGCCTAATTAATCCCAATTATCCTTTTAATTTCTCCTTTCCCAGATGAGAGCGACATCGGACAAATCCCTGAGACTTGTGCTCTCCACCTTCAAGAACCTGCGTGAAGAGCTCTGCCACTTGCAGGATGACCTGGGGGTGAGTCCTGTTTCCCACTTCCCACGGCTCAGCTGGCTGTTCCCAGGAGCAGCAAGAGCCCAAGGCTGGCATTCCAGGCTGTGGCTGCTCTCTCGGTGCCTCGGGGGGCGGTGGATGGACATGGGTGGCTCTGGCAGCTCCAGAGCTTCTCTGGGCTTCAGCCACCCCAGCTCTGTGGATGCAGGCAGCAGGCAATTCCTGCTGGGGAAGCAGCAATGTTTCCTGTGCCAGCCCAAGTGCTCAGCACTGCTGGGAATATCACAGCATTGTCCTGGAAAATGCAAAGTTGAGGGAGAAGGAGTTTGAACTTGAGCACAGAACAAGGAGTCTGCGCAGTGGGCTTAGTTTTGGGGTGTTTTATGTTTCTTTGGGGTTTTTTTTGTTGGCTTCCATTTCAATTGTTTCTGGGACAGACTGGAAGGGCAGTGTCCAGGATCCCAGCACTCACCACACGGACACTGCAGTGTGTGCTGTGTACATAAACCCCAAACTTTCAAGAAAGTGGAGCATTTTCTCAGTTCTAAAACATCCCTTTACTAATGACTGTGTTGCACTTTATGGGAAGAGTTTACTGAAAAACTGCAGCTTTTGACTGTAAACTTTTGACTTTTGTTCTGCAGAAGCTGGAAACTGACAATGTCTTGCTGAAGAAGGATTTGGCTTTTAAGGATTCTCAAGTAAAAGAATATGAAACAATGTTGGCTTCTCTGAGGGAGAACAATCGTCAGCAGCAGGTGAATCTAGAAACGTTTTCAGTGTCATCCCAGGCAGCCAAAATGGGGGCAGTTTGCTGACTTTTGGGTACTCTGAGTAACTGCTGCCTGCTGTGTGTGTGGTGCTGTCCCTCCCCTGAGGAATTCCATGTGCTCATCCCCCTGTGCTTTGCAGCAAGGGCTCAGGGACAGCACTGCCAAGTGCCGCTCGCTGGAGGAACAGCTCCTGTCCCTGCGGCTCAGCGAGGGCAACAAGGACTGCCAGCTGAAGGAGCTGGAGTACAGCAAGAGGGCCCTGGAGCAGGAGATCCAGAGCCTCAAGCTGCAGGTGAGGGCTCACCTGGCTGGGGCAGGAGCTGAGTCCCAGACTCAGAGGGATGAGGGCAGTAATACTAATGATGAAAACTCTTTGTAAAATACCAACTGGTTCTTTGCTGCAGAGCTGCTCCAGCCCGACCCTGCAGACCACGACGGACGAGCTCTCGAGCCGCTACGTGGAGATGATCAACAACCTGAGGGAGGACAAGGACAGGGAGATCCGCAGCCTCAGGGTAAGGGGCTCTGCTGGCACCTGGCTGTGTGCAGGGAGTTACAACAGCAGAGATCCACCACAGGCACTTTTTGGGTGTCCTCTGGCTCTGCAGTTACCTTACTCACAGACAATGGTGATGGCTTGAAACCTTTATAGTAGAACATAAAACTGTGATTTAAGAAAACCCCAACTGTTCTTTACATGAAGAAATTAGGGATCAATCTGATTAGCAGGCTGGCTTAAAGGGGTATTTTGTGTGTCCTGATAACAAAAGAAATTAGTCAAAAGTCGCCCACTAGAAAACAAAAATAAATCCCAGTCACAGCTGCATGTAGGAAATGTCTCTCATGGAAATCAGTGGTAAAAGTGTCTGGAAGCCAATTCAAGTGGTTGAGTGTTGGTTTAGCTTTACAGAGCTATAAAATAATTAAATTAACACCGGATAGAATTCAGTCCAATTAGCACTTTCTGAATTTAGTGTGTGGCTCAGCTTCCTGATCTGAAACTCCCTGGGTCTCATTGTTGATGTTAATGAAATGCCACCCACCAAGCCCTGGATTGGTGCTGAGGGGCCCTGCCCAGAGCCCCACACACCTGAGAGCTCCTGCCTTGCTCTGCAGTCCCAGCTGTGCCAGTTCCAGCAGGACATCACCAGGAGAGAGGGGAGCAACAGTGACTTGCAAATGAGGCTGCATGAACTGACATCGCTGCTGGAGGACAAAGAGGCTTTTATTAAACAACAGCAAGAGGTAAAATAACACAAATTGTTTCTCTTCTAAAGGTTTTTGTGTTTAAGCCTCCATGTACTGTGTAGGTGGAACCTTACCAGGAAGTCCCTTGTCCTCTCCTGGCTCAGGAATGGGGGTTAGGCTTTGTTTTAACTGAATGCTGTTCCCCTGCCAGCCTTCTGGGAGGGCACATTTTCAGACTGTTCTTTGGGAGGAATTGCTGCAACTGTTTTGTTGTGACTCTATTGAACTGATACTTCAGAAAACACTACTTCACATCAATGTTTGCTTTTGGTTTTCTCAGGAGCTCTTCAGACTGAAACATGAGAAATTATCTGGCAGTCAGTCCCCTGGGGTGACAGCCATCATCACTAAAAAGTAATGTGTTTTTCACCTTTCTTAAAAACACATCCTTTGAGCTTTCCTTTGTTTAGGCTCTGTTAAGCAACCAGTTCAACTCTCTGCAGGTACAGGAATCAGTATCCTATTCTGGGTCTGCTGTCTGATGACTACAAGGTCACATCACCTGTCAATAAATCACAAACAATTGTCATTGAGAGGACGGGAGAGATCTGGAAACACGTAAGTTTACCTGGAGATGTTCCCTCTGCAATCCCTAAGTGTTCAATTTAACTTCAAAGCAAATATTACCCAAACTGAGAGCTCAGAGATGCCCTCGTGGTAATTTAACTCCCTGCAAAAAGCAAAGTGACTGATTGCAGCCAGGGAAGTGTCCTGGCTTTTGAGAGCAGGCAGTAATTAGTGGGTGTGGTACAAATAAAACCTTTTGTTGTTTTCTCTGGCGCATAATTACCCTGAACAAAAGCAGCAGCGTTGCTCTAACACCAGCCCCGGGGTGTTGCTGTACTGGGCAGGTAGGCAGGGACTGTCCTGCTGTGCTCTCAGGTGGGGAGGGATTTGGGAGGGCTGTGCTCCTCTGCATCAGGAGCATTAATGACTCCAAGCTATTACTAAAACATCCAAAGCAGCACATCCCTGAAACTCACCTTGAGCCAGTGCAGTGACTAACCCAGGAATGCAGAAGAGTGGTGACATTTTAAGGAGTGATTCAGAGTAAAAATAGAAAACAGGGCTGCAGAAGCTATTTCTGTTCCAGGCAGGGGCTCGTGGTGCCAGGTCTAGCTACAGAGTAAAGGCTGGAAATGGCAGGGTGGCCAAGGTGTGGTGGTGGCTGCAGGCACAAAGTGACAGCAGCACCTGGACACAACCACGGGGGGGACACAGCCAAGAGACAGGGCTGTGACAGCCTGAGCAGGTGCAGGTAACACACCTGACACATTCTCCAAGGGGACTTTGCCTGCAGCAGGATTAAGAAAGTAAAAGGTTCAGGTCACTGGCAAAGAGCAGAGTTTTATTACTGAGCCCTAAAACTCACCCAGGTGCATTGCAACCTAGTGAAATGTCAAGCAATAGAACATCAATAGAGAAATTAAAAAGTACAGAGGAAAGGCTCACTGGTCTCCTTGGACCCTTGACAAGAGAAAACAAGTAGGTAATTAAATGAGATGCTTTAGGGGAGGTAGTTGTGTTTCATAACAGAAATAGGTTTGTGTATTTCTTCTAACCAGCTGCTTGTTTCTTTTAGGAATGAAAGAAACCTCTGAGCCCTCAGAGCTGCTCCGAGGAGTTCACAATCACTAAACCTGCTTTACTTTCTGCTCTTCTGCATCCAAAAAAAGGTTCAGTCTGATAGTGAGGAAGGCTGGGAAAACATTAAGGACTCACTTTTCCCTTGGAAGAGTGGGAGGCCATCCCTCTGTGGACTTCAGCTGTTCTTGACTAACTCCTGTTCTTCAGCCACTCCTGAGGCAATCTAGGAGACAAAAGGAAGACACCTGAAACCTTTTCCTCTCGTAGCCATGTTCTGTCTCCTCAGGCTGAGAGTGGGAATGTGGGATGTCAGTCCCACCCCTCCCACGGCTGCTTTCAGTGCAGAGTCACTGCAGGGGGAGCTTCAAAAATACCTCACTGGAAACTGCTTCTTACCTTACACCTGCCTCTGTCTGGGGAGCTCGGACACAAAGGACAAAACTTAGAGCAGCCACACCACTCAAACCCAGCTTCTGAGCTGGCAAATGCCAGCAGGACCCAGTTCAGTGAAGGGCTGGGCAAAGGCTCATTTTAGAGAATGCTTCTGACCTCAGAGGTGATGTGTTTTCAGCCCCAAACCAGCTGTAAGTATTTATTTGCTGTGCTTCAAAATTTCAAGAACTTGGTATATTTTTATATAGAAGGACTTTGTATGAAAATAATTATGGACTAAATTTCCTTATCAGACCAACCTGCCATTTACAATTTCTGCTCCTTGCAGGACCACAGTAATTCTTTCAAACTGATTTAGTGTTCATGATTCAGTAGTTGTCTGAGCAACACAGCACAGAGAATCACAGGGAAAGTCTGAACGCTGCAATCTAAAGGTGCTCTTTTATCATGGGGTTCTTGCTTTGCTTTCCTGCTGCAGCCATGTATTTCTGTTCCCAGATAATACAGATCCTAGGCAATGTTTAATGGGGAAAGAATGCTGGAGGCTACATGTAACCATGAAATAAACCCAAGTCTAACTCTCCGGATCATTGTCTGTCTGTCCTGGAAACATCTTGTGTAAGGCTGGAGGGGGGTTAAGTGGTGTCCTGTTCCTCTCCATGAATCTTTACAAGTGAAGAATTAGGGCTGGGTCCCTTTCCTGGCTGCTGCTGCTGCCAGTCCTCCCTCAGGTAATGCTGGATATCCAGCTGGCCTCATCCTCTTCAGGACTGGGCAAAGAGCTGTGAGTAAAACCTGGTCCTGCTGCTGCTCTTTGAGTGTGTCCAGGCTGAGAGGGGCCTGCACTTTCACCAGCCTGGTCCATCCCTTCAGCCTGGCTTTACAGGAACAGGCTTTAATTAGTTAAATACCCTCATCAGAACGAGGAGTGCCTTGTCCCTCCACATTCAGGAATTATTCTCAAACAGATTCTAAAGCACCTCCCTTTCTGCAGAGCAGTGAATGAAAGGTACCTCTACACTCAGAGTTAATGTGCTCCTGCCAGGGCAGGGTCAGTGTGGTAAAAAACTTTAGTTACACTGTCATCAAATGATTTTTCACCTCTGGTGACCTTAACAGAACAAAAGGACTAACAGAGGCAGAACACCATGTTTGTTTAATGCCATCAGAGTTACCTGTGCAGGTGTCTGGGTGCAGGTGCTCCTTGTGCTGCCACCAGTGCCGGGTGTTTCCCACAGCTCGGATGAAGCTACAAAGAGCAGAAATGGGAGTCAGTAATGGCTACAGTTACTGATGGCTCATCCCAGCCATGGATCTCCTGAGCAGCCCCTCAGTGACACCAACCTGTGTCTCCTCCACTCCATGGCACAGCACAGGGCACACAGGGAACTCCCTTACGGCCCATACCAGGAGCTGCTGGGCGTGGTGAGACAATTCCATGGCAAAGGCCATCATCAGGCAAACTCTCTTTTCAAATCCAGCTGATCCATCACAGTGGAAACACCATCCTGGAGCAGCCAGGAAAGCTGCAGCCTGCTTAGAAAGAGCCCAGGTTGCTGCTCAGGCCAGCCAGCTCTCTGTCCTGGGGGTAGCAAGGGCAGCTCCTCAAAGAATCTGAAGATCACCAGACCCTGTAAATGCTACAGAGCAGAGGCTGTAAGTACACACTGTACTCACAGGAAACACAAAGCAATACATGGTTGGCAGAAAGCTGAATTAGACTAGCAGATAAAGCACATGGACATTTATTTATGGGCTGGTTTTGTTTTCAAACCATATTTATTTAAAAAGCAAATTTAGTACTTTTTACTATAAAGTGCCTGTTACTGTGGGCTCAGCTGTCCCCTCTGTGCTGTAGAACTGGAATTGATTTACCTGATGTGGTTTCTGCTGGAGTTGACAGAAACTCACTCAGCTCTGTAAATGCTGGTTAGAAGCAGTTTACTTGAGCTCATTTCCCACCTCAGTTTCAGGTAGGTCCACCAAGACTTCTACATTTTTTTCAGGAACAAACTAGAAAAAAGTCAGACACTATTTACTTTATATAATCACAACAATACACATTCTGCCCTGACTGTCTTAGTTCTCTGCCAGAATGCAGAGTCTTATTTTGCACTGAAAAGGTGAAAATTGTCTTCTGTTTTTATATGACTGACCTTTCTGCAGTATTGAAGTTTCTCTGCCTCAGCTGTAAAATAAAAGCCAATGAGAGTCCTGGCTGAGAAGTCCCTGACAACTCCAGCAGCCACCAGCCCACACCCAGTAACTCACCTTTACCTCCAGAGTTCTGTGCTGCTCTCCCGTGTTCTCTCTTGAATTTATTACCTTTAATTGTGGGCAGTCGAAACCTGAGGAAAGAAAAACACAGCTGATGATGAGGATGTGAATCACTTTTAACTGCACCTATCAGCCCAATAAAAGCTGCACCAAACAAATCTGACATTTCACAGCAAGCCCTGCACACGTTTGTGAGGCTCTGCTTGCTCAAGCACCCCGACCTGTCTGTCACAGCTCTCAGATGTTTACTGAGAAAGGGCACTGAGGAAGAGGAAACTGTCCCTCAAACTGTTGAGGATTCAGGTGACATTTTATCCTTGCATTTCAGAAGATTTAAAAGGCCACTTTCTAGTAAAATATTATGTCAAGAACAGCAACCAAGCTCCTGCGTTGATACAGAATGATTACCTGATGGTTTGTTCTGTCTGCAGGGTGGAAAAAGGAGCCAGCACAGTCATGGGCAGGGTCAGGATCATCTTCAGGCTGCTACAAAGAACTTCCTTCAGTCCATGTATGCAATCTTCAGGAACAAAGCACTGACACTGTCAGAAATCCACAGCTGTAAATCACTAAAATTTTTTCCCTTCTGCCTGCTGGGCAGGCAAGGAAAAGCAGCAACAAAAACCAAATGAATTAATTCCTGTCTGCTTAATTTCTGCTCTTTGAGCAAAACCTATGAGTTCAGTGGCTCAAAGCCTCTTGGAAATCCTCGATGAAGGGTTCATTGAATAGCTCATGTTCTTCTTCTTCAGCTTTTTAATCTGTTACTGATGTTGCAATTCAAGTATTCTAAAAAGAGAGGGAATTTAGGATAGCAGCATTTTTTTAGCATTTCATTCTGCAAGCTGTTCTATTAACACAGACAAAAAGACAAAAAAACCTACCTGGGTTTTCCCAAAGTATGTGAGAAGTTTTTTGTTCACTTGAAGGGAAAAAAAAATTTCAAAGGAATGTCAGTATCACATTTGATAATTATTGCAGAAATGAGCAAAACAAACACAAATACATTACCTGTAAGTTTAAAAGAGTTAAATCAATGTTCTCCCTTTACCACTCTGATACATAGACCTGTTTACTTGAACTGTGATTACATATTAATTAGTGAATAATGCAATTCAAAATATCAGACAAATTTACAGAGAATGGGACTTTCCTGAACACCATAAATGAAAAGGAAACTCCAAAAAATCTGGAGTGCAAGAGATGCGTTTTATTGTATGCCCGTTACGATGAGTAACACATTTAGAAATAATAATCCCACAGAACAGTGACAATCTTATTTTACAGCGTGTACATCATTTTTTACAGCCACATAAAACACTTATTTGTCTAAGAGATTTCCCAAATTTTAACCTTCTGAAGTTTAGAAATATAAAAAAAATTTATTCTCAAGGAACTGATTCTCATCTGGTGCAAAAACAAAATATGAACATTATCTGGAACACAAAGCCACAATATAGCATGAAGTTACAATTTCTCATGTGAACAGCTGTGTGCAAACATGAAGCAACTAAAAAAAGTAAAAAATACACATTATATGCATAACATTTATGACCAGGTTTTTCATTAAATAGCCCTAGACCAGCTCGTTATATAAGCGCCATTGGATTTGCAGCATGCTAACACAAAGCATTTTTAAAGGGATGCATATTTTAAATGTATACACTGTAAACTCAAGATCCACCTCCAAACTCTAGTGGCAGCAGATTTTTCTGGTTAAATACTGCATATATACTTTCTTACAGGTTGAAAATGCATGTTTATAGCATGGTATAGATCTTTTTTTAAAAGAATCGATTAAAAGGTGCAATTTTACGTCTATATGGAAAATTTCATATTAGGAGGTAGGACAGTAACTGTCATACCTCTTAAGAACACTGCCCTAAAGAACCTCTAAGTACTTTGAATTTTAATTAAAAAACCCCTACAGTTTTCAACTGTTTTTAATACTCTTTTTAGAGAAGACTTTAAAGTAGCGAGGAAAAAAATTAGTGTTGAGTCACAACACTATGAGCTGCATCCATTTATATCCTTTAAAAAAAAAAAAAGTCAAATTCAAAGTTAATTTTGTTATATGTGCCATACTGAACAACATTCAACTGTAGTTTCAGATAAAAAAAGGGAAATTATATACATATACATCTTTAACCCTAGCACCAGAACACCACCTCTGAGACCATAACATAATGCTCTATTTTAAACATCATATCCTGCAATAAAATAGGTTAGCAGCTTTGAAAACCAGTAAAAAAATGCTTCTTGGACCTAAACTAATAAAGGAAACCAAAAAGTTTCCCTATGAAATGTTTAAAAAAAACCCAAAAACCAACCAAACCAAACCAGGGACACCCCCCCAAATTTCGCTAGTCCTGGAATTCAATTTCTAGGCACAATTTAAAATGTTGTGATTAAGTGTCTGACTAAAACTCCCCGTTCCAAACTGCACAAGAAGTGAAGAGTGGGGCTCCTTTGCAAACCCTCTGTAGCTCTCCCCACCAGGGATCTGTTTCCACACCGGAGACACACGTTGGGACTGACAGAACGGGTCACACAATCAGCTCTGCCCTGTCCTCTAGACTTAGCAACAGCAAATACTGTTCACTTGGAGACATTCATCCATCCTTCTGCAAATTTAAGACATTCATCCATCCTCTGCATTCTCTAGTGCTCTTTAGGTTCTGATAAGCAACAATCATAGGGCTATGAGATCCCCTGCCAACCCTAATACTTTTTAAGACTTTTAATACAAAGAATGTAAAGTTATGGTTTAATATCAAGCTTTGAAACCAGGAGAAACAGTTCGTGAGATTTATTTTTTTCCCCAATTAGCCTATCACAGTTTCTACACCGCTTCCCTCTGGAGCTCACCTATCACATTATGGCCTCTTTGTGGTGCCTCATTATGTGCTGATTTTTCTCGGAGGGCCTGCGGAAGCCCTTTTTGCAGTACTCACACCTGTGGGGGTAGTCTTTGGTGTGGATGGAGATGACGTGGCGCTTAAAGCCCGACGCGTCCGTGGTGCTGTACTCACAGTACTGGCACTGGTACACCTTCCTGCCACTGTGGGTCTTCATGTGCTTCTTCAGTTCGTTCTGCTGCCTGAAGCCCCTTTTACACCTTTTGCATTTAAAAGGCAGGTCCTTGGTGTGAACGGAGAGGATGTGCCCGCTAAGTACAAAAGGATCGGACGTTTTGAAGTCACAGTGCCTACACTGGTGGATCTTTTTCCCTTTATGGGTCTCGCTATGCTTTTTGAGCTCCGAGGGCCGGTGGAAGCCTTTCTCACACACCTCACACTTGTGGGGAAAATCCTTGGTGTGAACTGAAATGATGTGTCGCTTCAGGTCACTGGAGTTGGTGCTCTTGTGGTCACAGTGGGGACACTGGTGAGTCTTATGCCCTTGGAAGAGCTCCGTGTGCTGCTGCAGCTCCTTCTCGTCGGCGAAGGCCTGGGGACAGTGCTCACATTTAAAGGGCAGGTCGGTGCCGTGTTTGGTTTTGATGTGAGTTTTCAGGTTGGACTGGTCAGCACACCTGAACACGCAGTGCTGACACTGGTATGGCTTTTCCCCCGTGTGGGTCCTCATGTGCTTTTTCAGCTCCGAGGGGTGGCGGAAGCCCTTCCCGCACTCCACGCACACATGAGGGAAGTTCTTGCTATGGACTGCGAGCAGGTGCCTGTTGAGGAGCCCCTGCTCTGCACTCTCATAGTCACAATATTTGCACTTGTGGAGCTTGGGCTCCTTGTCCCTCAGGATGAGTTTGTTGGAACTCAATGGGCTCGCCTCTCTGTATCTTCTCGTGTACTCTGTAAACTCGTGCGTTTTATCAACTTTATTTATAAGTTTATGGCTTTCCAGGTGATTGTGGAAACTTACTTTTTTGTTAGTTGTAAAGTCACAGTCTGTACACTGATACTTCTTCTTGATCATATGATCGGGATGGTTCTTCATATGCCTTTTCAAGAATCCTCTGGATTTAAATTTTTTCCCACAAATATGACAAGGGTAAACTGTTAAGGGCTGTCCATCAGGACCTATTATAACAGCTGTTTTTGAACAAACAAAAACAAGTTATGAAGGAAAAACATTTACTGATTAAGAAGTTTTAAATCAGCCAAGTGCTGTTCAGATTCATGCACTTACACTTGCAGCAGAGAGAGAGTGGCTCAGTAGTTTAAAAACAACCAATCCACAGCACCTATAGTTTATATAGTTCTGTTTTAGAAACTGCTCAAACAGATCAGGAATATCACATGTGCACTGAATATAGCCATGGGTACTTTTTAATAGCTTGCAACATTCCAATGAATTGCATCAGCCCTGAGTGTACTGACTCTGAATAGCAAAATATGACATTTTCTAGGCACAGAACTGGAGGGGGGAAGGACACAGGAAATATGCAAATCATCACTTATAGCTTTTAATTCTGCATCAGCTTAAAAAAGAGAAAAGGAATAGGACAGGAGTAAGTGGCACTCCGTGACAATACCGTAACCATCCAGTGTTTACCTGTTTGCCATTGCCTGGCCTCTCCTCTCCTCCTTTTCTTGGTTTTTTGTTTGAGCACTCTATTAGTGCTAATGCTATCACAAATCTGCAGGTACTGTGTTGCATTACCGTTTTTGTTTTCTAATCGTGTATCCAAGTTATTTCCTAGAAACAAAAATTAGACACCATAAAAAACCTTAAACAACTTGTTTCTTTGGGACTGATGACTGGAATTGCACAGCAGCATTATCTACTTTTTAAAAACAAGCATTGCCCATTCCTCTACCACTAACATACATTAAGAAGAGGTGTGTTAATAGGAACCACTATCTATCTTTCCTGGCAAAAGTCAAGGGTGTGATTGTTTAAACACTGATTCATCTCTAAATATATTCCTTGATTTTTATTTAATTTGGTTTTACTTCTTAACAACTGCATTATCTCTTTTCTGTCTGCAAAACTACACTAAAAACTTGGCAGTGCCTCCCAACTTCCCCATCCCCTCCCAAGGCCTACAGAAATCTAGAATTGTTTTAATTCAAAACAGTAGAGAAAGACCGTGGAGTCCCTCAATATCTAATTTATGGCTCATTCTCTGCATCATCTCTGATTAGGAGCACTGACACAGAAATGTCTATTTTTTCAAAGACAGTTTTAATTTTAATGTTGTTAAAAGTTCTCACCTGCCGCTTGACCGTCTTCGTATCTTCGGGGAAGCCTTCTTTCATCTCCTGCAGAAAATGGTATTTTAGTCATTATAAAATAATACTTCTTTTAAAGATGATGGTTTTGAAAGCCTGATAATGAGAGATAACTAACTTAGCTAGTAAGTAACAGGTTAACACCATCCACGTGGAGGTGTGCAGCTTGCTGGTGTGCAATCAGGAGCCTCAGGAGACCAAATCCCATGTCTGGGAGGAGTCATGTCTGCATGCTCACCCTGCTGGCTCTCCTGCTTTTCATTACTAATATGACTGTTTCTGCAAACTTTTAACCTCATCTATCCCCTCAGATACCAATGCAGGGGTTATCTGAAATGCAGTTTGTCTCTGAGATGGAAGCACGTTATCTCTCTGGAGTAGAAGCAGGCAGATAAGAGGACTTGGCCCTTATCAGCCTCTCAGCACAATGGAGTTCTGGGAGATGCACAAGGAATCCCTCAGGAGCACATTCCTCACTTTGCACTGGAAGTATTTGCTGTTATGTGCCAAAGCTCTGTGGTTCTGAAGCATTTTACCAGTCCAGCTGCTGAGCTCTCATCACCACACCAAGGAATTTTCACTACCTTGCTTAATTAATTGTAACAGAAACTGTGGAGAACTTGGTACCCTCTTAACAATCATTTAACACACCAAAATTCAAGGAAATTATACTAAAGAATAGACAGAATTCACAATATATCCTCAGACACTTCCACTATTTGAAAACAAATCACCTTTTTTTTTTCTCACCTGAAGGACTAACAGGCT
This sequence comes from Orthonyx spaldingii, assembly GCA_013397795.1. Classification (NCBI taxonomy): domain Eukaryota; kingdom Metazoa; phylum Chordata; class Aves; order Passeriformes; family Orthonychidae; genus Orthonyx; species Orthonyx spaldingii. Next base: position 1,477,299 of record VZTJ01000523.1, read on the forward strand.
TAAGACAGGTATACAAACTGAAATTATTAGGAACATATTTACATATTTATTCCTATTATTCCCTTTTTGAAGTCTTTCCCCCTTCCTCCTGGCTAATGAAAAATACTTAAGGCTGTTCTTGTTTAAGATCTTCAACACTGAGCATCAAAACCCACATACTCTGTAAATCTAAGCTGGGATCAGAAACAAAACAAAACTTCTCCTAACAAGCTTTCCTTTCTACTCCATGAAACTCAACACACAGCAATCATTGGATGGCAGAGATCAGGAGCTGTTTCCAAAGCCCAAGGACAAGGTGAGGTCATCCCAGAGATTCTGGCAGCTGGAGGAGGGAGGCAATAATGGCAGGGATTTTCAGGAAAGAAGCACAGGTTCCTACCGTAAGCAGCAGCCCAAGCCACGGGGACAAACGTTTTATTCACGCCAGAGTCCTCAAGCTGGGTGTCTGGAAGGGATGTGGCTTCTTCTTCCCCTACAATAACTTCCATATAAACTTCATCTGCTATTTCAGCACAGCCTGGATTAAGGGAGGAGAAAAAATCTTTAATTTTATTCTGCCTGTCCTAACTTTTCCTTCATTTAATTTGCTCTCACTCTGAATGATGCCCGTTATAAATTAATTTTCTTCCTTTAGCATTTAGGGGATCATTGCTTATTCAGACATTCCTTAAAGAGAGAAAACATGTATCAATAAATACTAATCCAAAACAAATGCCCACAAAATTTCCAATATACAAACTCATAAATTTGCAGCTGATGACGTTTGCCACTTTGTCAGAAAGCTGCTTAATTCACAGTAGGAAAACAGAAAAATAAGAAGTTTGACTAACCTCATTTACTTCATCCATGGACATGTTAAATTTAATATAAATAATGAAATGACTGCACACAGTATGCACAAAGTGCATTATCCACATCACTTTAAAATAGTTCTAGCCTGCTTTTTAGTTTTAGGGAAGATGAGCTTAGTTTTCTACTACTTCAGGCTGAAGAATCCTTCAGAAACAATTAAAAATGTCCTTGAGAAGGATGGTTATATGGGTGTACAAACAGCATGAGAAACAAAACCATTTCTTAGGATGCTTACTAATATCTTCATCTTCCTGAGAAGAGTCCTTAACAGCCATGTAAACCATTTTTTCTCGCTGCATTCTCCCAACACCTCCTTGTTCGATGACTCCAGCGACAGAATGGCCATTGTGAAAGTCACTCTCAGTGACAATTTCTGTCCCACCTGGAACAGAAAGAAGTGACACAAATTAAATCAATGTGAACAAAGCCACTGGTAAGATTAATTTCTGATTTAAGGATTTGCTTCTTGTTTACAACAAAACAGTTTTTCATAAAACTCCAATTAAATGTTTTTACATCCAGCCCATCCCCAAAGGAACAAACTGTATTTTGGGAACAGGGCCTGGGAGTGACCCAGAGGCTTCAGCTCCGAGAACAGCCATGAGGGAGCCTTCATTTTCAACAATAGACACAGGTGAGCTGTGCATCCCCTCAGAGCACTGGGAGTGCTGGTCTATCCATGGGGAAAGGGAACTGCAGAGCAATTCTGGGTCCCTTGGTTCACCTGCAGCCCCAGAAACCCTCCACTCTCTCTGCAAAGACAACCAAAGGCTGTCCAACATGAGGGATCCACTTCAGAGGCTCTGCTGTGCCTTGCAAAGTCAGAGAAAAGCAGCAGCTGAAAAAACAGCTGCAGACACACAACCACTTCTACATTTGGGCTTTGGCTGCCTGAAAATAGCCCTGCTAATGAAAAAACCCTGAGACTAATCCACACCCAGTATCTGCTGCATCTGGGCAGCCTCCACAAATGTCACGTTCTGCAAAATGCTCCAGTCACTGGATGCCGTGGAATGAAGAACAAACAGAAAGACCCTGAAACACTTCACACTACTGGAGGAATAAACAGGATTTCAAGGTACCTATTTCAACATCATCTTCAGCTTCAGCTTTAAATATGTACACTTTGATAACTTCTGAACCAAAGCCATCATCTTTAGCAACATCATCATTTGCAACCTCGGTGCTGATCTTCAAGGGAGTGCTTCCTATATGGTCCAATTTCTCTCCAACATCATCCACTGCAAAGGGAAGAGAATAATAATGAGGTTCAAACACATTTTGAGAAGTCAAAGCAATCAGCAGCATGATTTTCTCCACTATTCTCCCCATGCACAGGAAAGGTTTGTATTCATAAGAGGCCTTTAAAAGCAGCTCATCTCAAGAAACTTAAAAGAGATTCCAGAAGTTCGGTATCATTTTACTGCAACTCAAGAAACACAGCAGGAATTACAGACTGAAGGACACAAGAGGGAGCTTGTCATCAAAGGGAATGAGGAAACTGGTTATGGCTGAAACTATCAATCTTAGAAAGTAAAAACGTATCAGTAAATGAAATTAAGCATATATTGAAAGGTGTTAAAAATTAACCCAGAATTGCCTGTTACAGTCTAAGAGTTCTCCAAAGTTTCACTCTGACACATGGTGACTAAAATTTAGTGGCTGAAACTCTGGTGGAGTGTGACCACTTGGAGTATATTCCCAGCTAAAGAAGTGTGCACCAAAAATCTGACTGTATGTTCTCCCTTAAAGAAATTATGATTTTATCCACTTTATCATTTGAAAACATACACATTAATGAAGAATAATGCATATTATACAGTTGATCAAAAGATGCAGTGACAATGAACCCAAATACTACTATGAGAGATTGACTTCTCATTCTTTACACAACTCACTCGCTGATTATTTGGTCTATACATTCAAAATGTTCATTTAATTTCTAAAAAAAAAAATAAAAACAATACTATTTTGGTAAAAAGGGCATTCACAGGATGTCCATAGATACACGCCAAACTGCCAACACGGAGGGCACTGAGCTCAGCATCTCTCTGACAATGTACCCACACACTTCTCTCTGAGGATAAATTTAGCTCCTGTGCAGATGGTCAGCACAAACCTGTGCAATGCTCAACACCCACTGAAGTCCTCTAAATAGAGGAGAATTCCACAAAATGTAGACAAAATCTGAATGAAACACATTCCAGGCAAACAGCAACTTACTGCACACGTAACATTAAAATATGTGTGCACCAAGCAAAAAACACTCCTTAAAATGAACACTGAAGTGACAGCAGAGCTTCCTGACTCCTGGGGATGCTCTGATCCCTGGGACAGCTGCAGAGGCCCCCAGTCCCCTCTCAGTTTCCTGCCCCCAGGGCACTGGTGGCTGCTCCCAGGAGCTGCTTTAACCCCCTGAGGCTCCAGCCTGGGCTAAGTTGGAGTCAGTTTAAGCCTCTAAAGCTCAGGGCAGTCACGGGAGGTGCTCAGAGCCTGGGGGAAGGAGCAGGTGCCTCTCCTGCAGCAGGGAGGGGGAATCCACCTCAGCAATCCCAAACCAAGCTCTTCCCACTCATGGACAGGATTCCACAGACACCTGCCCAGCTCCCAGCACTGGGAAACCTCATTTCTGTTCACAAACCTTGGACTGCACCAGTTGAGTACAGAAGTTACTGAGGACAGAACTAGATAAAATGCAGGTAACTACAAGTAAATATTTGTTTTCCTTTTAGAACCTCTGTGAAGTCTATGCTTTGATGAAAATTAATATTCTGAGTTCGAAAAGACCCACAAGGATCATCAAGTCCAACTCTTAAGTGAATGATCCATAAGGGGATTGATCCCACAGCCTTGGTCTTACCAGCACCAGGCTCTACCACCTGAAACCTCTTGTGAAAAACATTTTTAAAATGCTGGTTTAGCTGTTTGGTGGGGTTTTGGGGTTTTTTTTGGTAACTAATGGATTAATTCCATTGCTGAAAAAATATCAAACATGGATCAGGAAAACAAATTTCCTCAGGAAGAGAGTTTTTAGATTTTTTTAATTAAAAAAAACTTTCGGTATCTCTACTGAAATCGATGCCAGGAACATCAACACCTTAATGAGTGAGAGTCTGCCATGTGCTGCAGGATGTTGGTGTTACCTGGCAGGACACTGGGAACAGTCAGAGCACAAACACTGAGAGACCCACACCAGAGAAGCTGCAATATTCCTTTGACACTCGAGTTTCCCAGCACCAGGTCATTAATACCCTTTATATCCACTGTGGGAGTGTTACTGCAGCTGCTAATTGACATTTGTGATGCTGCCAGAATGGGGTTGTCAGAAGAGAGAAAGTGAAAATGCTGAAATACCCTTATCTTGGAGTAAGTATTTCCATACATTTACTAAGCATGAATTTATTAAAGACTATTTTTTTTTCCTGCAAGGCATTTAACATTTATAAAAGTTTCTTAGCCGTGTTCTGGGAAATGATAAATAGAAGTTTAATTGAATACAAAGATCATTCCCACTGCATGTCTGAGTGTTGGAAGGACTGGAGGTAACTCCCAGTACAAGGAGGGATTATACACCCAGCTCTGTGACTACACATGCTGCCAAAAAGAGCATTTCAGAGCTTACAAACCCTGTAAATTTAGAATTGGGAGGCGGTAATGAAGTTCTTTTCAAATCTGCAACTCAAGCAACACCAACTTTTTCTAAACTCATGAATTTTATAAACAAAACACGTTACTTGCTTAACAGAAGTAAGTATTTCTGTCCTGGCAGGTTATTCAACAACAGCAGCTTCCAGCTGGACAGGGGAGTCATCACATGTGTGATAGGAAGTTTTCTTTATGGCAAGATTTCCAACTATTTAACTAACATTGTGTGACTGTGCATTATGGAGCTGGTGAACATAATATAAGGAAAAAAAATCACACAATTTAAGATAGTTACCAGAACATCAACTGCAATGGAATAAACATTACATGAAGGGAAAAAATGAGGAATTTTTCAATTTTTATAAGAATGTTTTCAGCAAAAAAACCCCCCCAAAACATGAATATAGCACATATACTCGCATACTGTGTTTTAATATGGCTTGTAAAGCCCCCAAATCTTCAATATCCTTTAGAGAGTCCTGTTTTAGAGGGGCAAACTTACAACAGTATTTTTAACATTTGTGGTTACTTCCACACCATCAACCATCCTGTGTATTTTCCAAAAAAATTCAGTCTTTACAATTTAAGCTAAAAAAATGGAAACCTATCAGGAAGCTTGTGTATCCACGGCCTCTGGGATTACTCTTCTAAAAAAGCAGATGTGTAATATAGCAGAACTTGGAAAATATCAACTAGGCTGAGAAAAAGACACCAATACAGACTGCTATCTGTAAGATGTTGCTTTTGTTTCAAATACAACAAAACACACTCAACTGGCAACTGCTTTTGCTTAAATTATCTGCTGCTTTTCCCAGGGATAGCTCAGGGGAACAGGGAATGCTTTCTGTCAATGGAATACCAAAGTGTCTTCCAGCTCTGACTCATCCACCACAAGCACTACATGTTATCATCTCATCCCTTAAAATTAACTGAAAAAACACAACAGAGAACCTCCACAAACAGATGCTGAAGCCTCCTGAGTGAACAAGCTCTAAAGGAAAACTCAGCACACTCCCAGTGTTAAACTTACCTGGCTTGGCTGTTTTCAGGTGTGTGATGTCCAGATTCACCGTGGATTGCCAGCTCCCAATCCATGTGATGCCTCACATGCACTATGCTGGTGATGCCACAGCCACCAGAGGAGCAACACGAGGGCAAGGTAAGTCCCAGCTTTGACAATTCTCCGGGTTTTTCTAATGCCTGATCTACTTAAGTCCCATTGGTTCAAATAGAGGAGTAGGAATCCTAAAATGTTTAGCAAATGAGGCAACAGTGTAAGATGCTACAAAGGAGGTGTTGGTGGCACAGTACCTTACCCCAGGCCAGCTGCAGTGTGGTCAGTGGTGGCTTTGGGGTCACCAGAATAGTGCATGGGGCCGGCACGCGGAGCGGGGGCTGGCAACCCGCTGTGGGTCTGAATATCGCAAACCTGAAAAACAAAAGAGGGGAGGCTTCAGCTGCACTGCCCACTGCCCCTGCAGCACGGCACCACCAGCTGCCACCTCACTCTCACACGGGGTCAGGGGCCCACCACTGCTTTTGGGATCCACTTCCTTTTTATCCAGGTGTTCGGATGGTTTAGAACAAAGGATCGTGAACACCCTGTGGTGTCTGTGTTGTGAACGTATCAAAAATACATCCCGTGCTTATAAAGCTGGTTTGAGAAAGCTGAATTTATCTGCAGGGTGGTGATAGTCTTCCAATGAAAATTTCCAATCACTAAATCATACACAGGTAGTCACACCACTATCAAGACGAACTTAACTATTGTTCAAATAGCATTTACACAAAAAAAGTGATTACCAGAAGTGTATGAAGTACTTGCATGGGAGTGTCACCTCAAAACGGTGAAAAATCACCTTTCAGTAAAGTCCCTTCCAACCCAACCCATTCTATGGTTCTATCATTTAAGTTATAACTCCCAACAAGAGTAAGGGAAATTAAAATTCCACAGTCAGTTCCGTACCCTAAAATGTAGTATTTTGGTAGTTCCCAAATGTATTCCACAGAACAACTCGTGGTATTCCCTAAGGGAATATCTGGCATTTTATGTAAAATCTCCCCTTGTTAGATGCTATATTTCATTAAAGACAGCTAAGTATTTTGAAATTCTTTAAAATGATCCCTTTGCTGTGATTTACATTATAAAACAGTTCAACAGTCCTTTATATACACCCCAAATGAATAAAATTCACTTTCTACAATATTTACAACATTTGACAACTGAAAAGATGTAAGTAAATAAAAAGTTTTGACCTGCTTGATAAATTGAGGCCTTTATCTGTTCTACACAACACATTATCTCCATAATCAAAACAAATTCAAGGGTAATATTTGAATAATAAAAAAATCCTAAAAACTGTGTAAGAATGATTCATTTCTGCTGACAAAAACACAGTAGCAGACACTTGGTGGGGTCAGGCTGGCATCCCCAGCACAACAGAGGCTCAAAACTTAGGAAACACAACAGAGCCCATCTTTACCAATGATCCAGATGAGGGGATCAGCTTTGCAGGTGGCACCAGGTTGGGGGATGTTGTTGCTGGAGGGTGGGAAGCTCTGCAGGGGAGTCTGGACAGGCTGGACCCATGGGCTGAGGCCAGTTGTGGAGTTCACAAGTGCCAGGCCCTGCCTTTGGGTGACAACAACTCCATGGAAAACTCCAGGCTGCGGCAGAGGGGCTGGAAAGTTGGGAAAGGCCCTGGGGGTGCTGGTGCCAGCAGCTGGACACGAGCCCAGGGGTGTCCAGGCGGGCAAGAGGGCAGTGGTACCTGGCTGGGATCAGGGATGGTGTCAGTGGGATCAGGAATGGTGTCAGTGGGATCAGGAATGGTGTCAGTGGGATCAGGGCAGGGCCCATCCCCTGTGCTGGCACTGCTGGGGCACCTCCAGTGCTGGGGGCAGCTCTGGGCCCCTCAGGACA
>VZTJ01000523.1:1492792-1601741 GCA_013397795.1 Orthonyx spaldingii
CCCCCCGCACGTCACGCGCGCCCCCGCGCGCCGAGCAGGCGCAGCCGCCGCCGCCCCCTCAGACCCCCCCGCGCCCCCGGCACCGGGAGGGCACCGCGGGGAGACCCCGCTCCGGGCCCCGGCACCGTGAAGGGACCGCGGGGAGACCCCGCTCCGGGCCCCGGCACCGGGAGGGCACCGCGGGGAGACCCCGCTCCGGGCCCCGGCACCGTGAAGGGACCGCGGGGGACCCCCGCACCCACCCTCAGCACCGTGAGGAGATAGCGGGGGTCCCCCACACCCGTCCTCGGCGCGGTGGGGGGGGATCCACCACGTACCCGTCCCGTGAGGGCAGTGGAATAATCTAGTGAATAAAACACCCAACATTTAAATAGCTCGGGCAACAGTTTCAGGTGTGTGGGTCTCTTTTACCAGCGTGAAAACCCGATTTACCTGGTTAAATATGACAAGTAAATATGAAGTTGAACCACTGTTTTAATACATAAAAGCAGTTAGGATACAGACACGAGCCTTCTCATAACAAGCATAACAACTTGTTTTGGAAACTTTGCATTACTCTTTGTCACAAGATTAAGAGCCTGCTGTACAAATCTGAGCAAAGGAGAACTTGGGCAATGCTTGGTGCCTGTTCCATGCCTTCTATTCCTCAGAGGAGTCCAAAGGCGGAGCTACCTTTCGAAGTAAAGTGTAAAGGCAGAAGCAGATTCCTGAGAAATGTGACCCAAACCCCTCAGATGCTGAGAGGGAGTTGCTCAGAGCTCCCTGAGGGAGTGCAGGGTGCTCCTGTCTCGGGGGTTCAGGAGGGCAGAGCCACCCTGGGGTCTGTGAGTTGGAACAACACAGGGTGGGTGACCCAAGGGACATCCTGAGGTGGGGCTTCCCAAGGTGACCCTACTGACCACAGCTATAGTGCTGTGTCCAGTTCTGGGCTCCTCACAAGAGAGACATGGAGCTTCTGTAATTCTCAAAAGATTCATCCTCGTGGACTTTCACCTCCTTAGCAGAGAACTTGGAGACTTTTACATTTGACCCTCCTCCCCTTTGTTTTTTTGTTTTAAAGGTTAAAGCTACACAACACAGCACACACCAAAGTAAATTCAGTAGGAAGAACATTCCAGTCGTTTTGTCTAGCTCTAGCAGGAGACAGACATTTTGCAACAAAATAATTTCAAACTGCCCAACGAAATTAAGGAATGAAGGGAAAAATATCTGAAAAAGGTAATGACAAAACTGAACACTTGGGGAAATGGTGAGAGAGTCCCAGTTTAGACAGCTCTGCTCATGCCAGCACCATGGGTATCGACAGCATTGCCTTATCTGTTTTTCCTACTCCTTTTCAGAGGAGGTGTGGAATATCAAATTGAACACTCAGATTCTGTGGTCAATGTGATGGTACAACAGAGCTGGATCGAGGTCAACAACCAGCACAGTTTGTCAGATTGTGGCACTACCTGAGGCTGAGAAGTGACAGCAAAAAGCAATTCACAGAGAATTCTCTGACACCTTTGGATCTGAACTTCTGAGGTCAAAATGGTTTAAACTGATAGTCTGGGATCTAAACAGATGTGCTAACACCCTTTCTGTGTGTTTCTGAAGATAAGAGAGGGAACCAGTCTCACTTCTTTTATTTCTGACAGAATTTGCAGCAGTAGACGTAAATCCAGTAAAATTTGCCCACTTTGCATTTTTGTTACATTGAGGGAAACCCAAATATCAAAAAACCCTTTCTAAAATCCTTAAGATTCTGGTTTTGTCACATAGTTTTACACATTACCTAATACTCAGGAAAATAATTCAATATAAATCACTTCAGACTTTTTGGAAAATGGGAAATAAATCCCAGTCTTCAGTCTCTTTCATTTACTTAGTGGCAAGGCAGTCAATCTTCCATAGCTTCATTTATTTTCCTTATTTACAAAAAAGTTACAAAGCAAGCCAGGGCAGTTTTAAAGGCAAACCATTGCAGCTGTTTGGATCACCACAGAAGGAAGACCAAGCAAAAAAGACAAGGGACGAGGGAATGGGCCTGTAAGTATTTGATAAATCTCAGGACAGAGGGAGGCCAAGTCCTTGGCTGTGTTTGTACCACACTGCCCGGGCCAGACCCTTGTGCACCTGCAGTATCAGGGATTCACAGAAAGCTGCCATCAATTACACAGTAAATAAATCAGATGTTAATATCATGTTATATCAGGGTTTCTTTTACAATTACCCTCTGTACCTTCTCTTTGCAGTAACTTAGTGCTCTCTAATAAGAATGGCAATTTCCTCTGTGCCCCACCAGGGTCTTGCTGTTCTCTCAGTATCTGGATTGTCCAATGATCACACAGCATTCCAAGACATTTCTGATACAGGAATCACTTGTTCTCAGTATCTCTGAAAAGAGATCAGAATTAAATCAGTAGCATGACACACACTCCCCAGTATGCTTGCTATTAAAATAAAAAAATCTGTATCTAATCATTTATATATATTTGTTTTCTTAGTATGTGCTGCTTCTGAGTGTGCACTCCCCAAGAGCTTTGGGAGATGATTTTCATGCAAATAACTGAAAGCATTACCACTGTGTGCACACAAACTGAAACAGCTTTGGAAATATTGAAAAACATTTCAGCAGGGTCTGTAATATTCCTGAAGGAAACACCTGCACAGTGAAAGGTGACTGTAGGCTTTCTGTTAGCTCACATCTTTACTCAGTGACAAATACGATCAATTTAGTGATGATTTGTATTCAGTACCAGGATAGATGCTATAATTAATATGCAGCGTGTGTAATTAATATGCAGAGTAGGTAATTAATATGCAGAGGAATGTAATTGATACGTACCCGGTACTGTCTTGCCTCTGGATAAACTGGATAGGGCAAATCCTTCCTGGGATAGTCAAACTCCTCCTGCTGGGCTCGGGAGTGAGGGAAGTAGTCTGAGGCTGGATCTGCTGTCCTTAGAGGCTGAGCATACATGGGACTATGCAAAAGAGAAAAAGGTTATTAAAACCTTATAATATATTGCAAATTGCACAAAGGGTTAGTTCAAACTGAAATAAAAATATTAAAGCTCACTAATGCATGCATGGTATTGAGGCAATAACATCTAAAAGGTCTTTTAAGTTCATTTTACTGTGAAACCCTCATCCTGCAAACAGAGAAGAGTGAATTTATAGAAGCAATATTCTTTTTATGCTTTTTTCTTTTCACCGTCACAACAAACACTGCCACAGTATCTAATTTTTTATATTGCTACAATTATTTTCAGAATGTCTTAAATTCATGATAGCTATACCTTCAACGTTTTCAACATTTATTTTAGAAAAAAGCAGACCTCCTTGAGGGATTGAAAGGTCAGCAAGCTCCAGCCTGTCTCTGCAGCAGAACCCTGCTACATGTGAGGAGACTGTTGTGCTCTCACTGAGCTGCACCCTGGCAAACAAGTTCCCTGCAGAAGTTGCAGCAAGAGCTGCAGCAGCTGGCTGGGTGCTGAGGGGGATTCAAGTGAGCAAGCACAAGTAGGGAAGTTGTGTTTCTACACAGCAATGAAATGAATACCTCTGGGATTAGAGGAAAACCAGAGAAGCCTCTGGATAAAGCAGTATTTCAGGATTTGTGTGTGAATAACCCAGTCAAAAGTGTTGCCATTTACTGGACCTTTGTCGCTTGCTGTGCCACTGACAAAGCTGCAAAGTCATTCTGAGTCTCCAAACCAGGGTGTAAAGTGAAAATGAGCACAAAAGACAAAATATAGCAGCATACCTGTAATCCTGCCTTTGATTTGTGATTGAGGCATCATTAAAATCTTGTCTTTTCAGTACGACTTCTGGAATTTGTCCATCCCAGGTATCCTGTGTGTAGGGGATCAGGTGGTTACACAGAGCAAAATGACAACAAATTAGAATAACCAGCTCTCCAGGTACAGCATATTAGAAGGTGTGAACCAATTTTGCACTTACGAAATAAAATGTCTGGGCTGCAAGTCACAGTCTGGGGTGTGAGAAAGCCCCTAAGTCCTGCAGCCCTGACCCAAAAAGATTCCTTTTACAAAGGGTTTCCTTTCCTACCAAACTGCAGGACTGGGTCTGATTCACACCTTGGGAACAACAGCATCAGCAGGACTAAATTCTGAATTAGTTAAAAATTAAACAGCACCATCTCCTGGTAAAGACAGGCTCAGACCTGCTGCACTGCCAAGCTATTGATACTTTACAGATGGATTTAACAGAAAATAATATAGCAAACTAATTTTCTTCCTTTTCTCAGACAGCCTTCAATGTCTCCTTCTCACACAGTGTGTGCTCCTTAATATGTAAAATAATCCCTTGAAGTACCAAATGAGGAAATGAACACACACTTGCACACAAATATTCCCTTTCAGTGACTCTTTGTATTTCATATTAGTTTTTAATCTTTTCTCTTGACACCCACTAGTTCAAGCAATGATCTTGCCTAATGGAGAAAACTGGCACAGCAGAGCGTGATCTCTTTTTAATGCTGGTCTTCTAACTGGCCAAAAATGGAAATATTTGTTTGAACATCCTGTAAAAACAATCCCTAGTTATTTGTTTTCTCCTATGCAAATTAGATTCACTTAATCCTTGAGGAAGAGTTTCACCTCCTCACGTGCATTCAGCTGATCCTGGAAATCAAATGCGAGGGAGACTTTAAACTCAAATTCCCTTTTTTTGTTGCTATTCACGTCCCATTGTGCTGGATCACCAAGTGCTGGGGGCTGTGCTGTGCCCCTCTGCCACCCCTTACCCTGGCTGGCTGGCGGTGCCCGTGCCCCAGGCTGCCAGCAGTGTCAGCACTGAATGCAGGGTTGTGCTGTGCTCCACTGGGTTGAGGCTCTGGCTGCTTCCTGGTGGGGGGAACAATGGGAATTTAGAGCATTAGCAATGGTGAGGGCCTTGACAAATGTTTTTTGTGCTGCAGATTGGTTCAATAGCCATGTCAGAGCTTTAGGTGTCCTGTGGCCATGGCTGTACAAGAGCTGGGTGTTATTACAGCTTTTCTAAGTCATAGGAAGTACCAGTGACACACTACTGGGGCTCAGGGAAAGAAGGAAAAACCCACATTGTCTGTGTGCTTGGGAGAGGTGCCACTGGGAAAAAACACTGAAAGCACAAAGCAGCTCAAATTGCCAATATCTGAGACCAAAGAGTGGGAGGAATTGTGCTTAAACACCAAGCCTCTTGTCAATGCTCATTGGTCTTACTCCCTTTTTTTTTTTAACCTGTGGGAAAAAAGCCAATCCTTAAGAGCAAATAAATCAGAAATACACATTTGGTAGTGTTGAATTTAAGTAGTAAATGTACTTATCAATCTTTAAAGCTTTCCTAGTGAACCCTAAAGAAAAGCAATGACTGAGAGTGAAGTTCTGCATGCAGTGGGTAAAATGCTGAGTAAGTGCTGAGTGTTCAGGTAAGAAGCTTTGATTTAGTTTTAAATTGTATAAATAGTATTTTGGCAATATGGCAACCTTGTGCTTTTGAACACACAGAGGTTAAAAGTTAACCAGAATACCAGACTCCTTTTGCTTTATTTCCATTTTGAGTATAAAACTCCTTATAAGTGCACCCAGAGTCACTTACCCAGCTTTTCCCCTTTTCTTGCAGTAGACATAGGAAAATATTACAACCACTATGATAACCAGTGTCACTGCAGGAAGAGTAGCCACTAAAATGAGTTGCAGAGTGTTCCAAAGGTGGTTACATCTGGGGCCCATGTACCAGTACTCCTGCCCGCCCATTCTGAAGTAATTACATCTGCAAATAAAAATAATCATTTTTAGCAACAGCATTTTAATTCAAAAGTAAGCAATACCAAAAAAGTATAATATTTTGCTATATAATTATTTAGTATTCAACACTGCAGGGGCCAAGAGATTCACTGTTTTTCCTGCTTGTTTAAAGGTGTTTTTTATCTTAGTTACACCCATCTATTTACAGGTTTGATGCAAAAGTACTTTGCCAGGCTGTGGGGTAACCAAGTCCAAGTTGGCATTTCAGAAGCATTCCAAGATAAGATATTTTGCTGGCAACAGAGTGCAGTACCCAAGTCGTGGCCTGGCTCAGGTCAAAGGTCTCTGTGTCAGCTGTGAACATGGCAAAACTGAGTGGAAGTGAAACCTCACATTTCTGGCTGTCATTATGACGTTGATTTTTTAAAAGGAAACAAAAACCAACTACGTAATGGAAAATAGAACATTAAGATATCTTTTTTTTAACTCAAAATCTGATCAACCTGGGAAAAAAATGAACTTGCAATTACACAGCTAATGCAGTTCTAAAGTAAAAGAGCTGAGAGGACAGGGAGCATGTAAAAACTAAGGATTACAGTGATTACCTACGTTAGGAATGACATGGCCTACACATATTTTTGAAAAGAAAACATTGCACCCACATCCCAGATCTGCTGCTTTGTGCCAGAGTTATAAACTTATGCAGATTGTGAATGAAGATCAACATCTATTTTCATGGATCACTTTTTGCAGGGTCTGAATTTAGTTCATCATTTAGAATATATTTGACATTTACATGGTGTATATTTAAGCAAACAAACCAAGCCCACACACTACCTGCAAAAAGCTTCTTCATTTTTACACTGACAAGGAATATCAGGAGGACAGAATTCATTTGTATCACCCAGACAGGCCTCGAAGTCCTTAACTCCAGCACAGCTGGCTATGAATTAAACCAAAACAAGTATTTAATGCAATTATACAGTCACATACTGTCAGTGGGCTGTGTTGCTAATTGCACTAGAAATTTAAGCTTCATGTGTACTCTGTAGATGATACTAAATCTTACTTTCCAGTGACTTGTCCCTTGAAAATTTTGAAGCTGTTTGAGAAATGAAAATTTACCTGCTTAAATTACTTTACCCTGAATGTGTACCCATCTTCCAGTTGGCCAGGAAATCGTATGGCTTGTGTTATGATTTTTATCACATCATTTCAAGTGTGGTTGTGTCTGAATTCCACTATATTTTATCTCTGGATTGTTGGCAAAGACTAAAAGTCATGAAATTCATTAGAGATTCCAACCTTCCAATTATAATCCAAATTAAAACCTTTTTGTGTGTTTTGCATTGGGATTATTCCTTGGTTTAGCCTACAAAAGGATCTGGTTTGCATTAATGTTGGTTCTCCTCTGTCTCTTTTGTTGTGTAAACACTGTGGGCTGTAAATGATGTTCCAGAATCTGTGTTTCCAGTATTTCACAGGTATTTGGCTGGCTAAGAACAACTCCCTCAGCAGCCTTAATCAGCCATCAAATTCCAGCACGTTTGGCACCCCCACCCTCCATCCTTTTCTACCTGTTCTCTCCTGCTCAGGACTCAGTGCCAGGCACCAACCTGAACACCCAGAAAAGCCCCCAGACTGCCACTAGAGCCCAGAATAATTGTGCACAGCTGTTCCCAGGGGAAGATCCACATTTGGAATGAAGCCAGAGAGCCAGAACTGGCTGAGATCTCTGAGCAGACCCTTCCCAGCCCCCAAGCTCCTGCTGGAGCAGCATCAATGTCATTGCCATTGTAAGAGGGACTGCACACAGGAACAAACTCCTGACTAATGCATTATTAGCCAGAGGAACTGTGCTGGGAGCAGTCTTCATCTCAAAAAAAAGGTGGAATTCCATCTAATTCAACATTTACTGCTAATCAGAGATAAATCTACATGATTACAGTACATTTGCATACACTGCAGCCTTTTCTCTCAAGAGGGCATCAGCACTGAAACATTTTCCAAAAAACCTAACTACAGGTCACGTGTTCTGGCTATAAAGTACAGAACAATGAAAAATCCCAAGTAGCATTTGGCATGGTTTATGTAGGAGATAAGCAACGTTTTTAGCTTCCCCTCTGATCAGTAATAGAATTACAATTTTTCTAGCAATGATACAAAAAGTACTAAAGCAGCAGAAAAATCACCAGTGGTGATTCTGCTGGGAGAGAGGGAGTGTGTGCCCTTTGGTATTAGTGCTCTAATATTCCATGTGAGAAAGGAACTCACTGCTGAGCCCTTCAAAACACTGTGATCTACATAAATGCCAAGTTTGCCTTCGAGTGGTAAGTTTTTTTGGCAATTGAAAGGTTAGAGTAGCATAAAACAATTCCTCGGATCACAAACCAAAACTCTGTTAAGAAAAATAACAACTGCAGCTGGTTTACATCACTATGGGGTTAGGAATATCCAATTACTAGTAACTGGTAGCTACCAGGTAAAGAACAGTGATGATTAAATAAATAAATAAATAAATAAAATTTGTGGGAAATCTTCCCATAAAATAATTGCAGGCCAATATTGTTCTACTCTAACAGAACCAGAGACAATTCCATTACTTAGCTTCTTAAAATAACCTTTCTTTCAGTGCATTCTGGTTGTCATGCTCTTAATTATTGATGATTTTCTCCCTGTTAGTATCAAAAAATCTAAGAATACTTGCCATAAAAAAAGGTATTATTTTTTAAACTCATGTACCAAGGGTTTTTCCCACTGAAAAAGAACCAAACTGTTTAATTCATTTAAAAATACCCCTCTGAAATTCAGAGACTGACTCCAAATGATCCCAACCCACCAGGATACTGAGTTTTCAGGTGTAATGCATATGGTTGTAACCTTGTCCCTGTGACCCCAAACACAGGACAGCAGTTGTCACACCAAGGTTTTCACATTCACGTTGTTTTCCTGTTATTTAAACGAAACTCTCCCTAAAGCCTGAGGAGAATTCCCAAGCAGCAATCCCTCCCAGTGGGGCTGCAGTGCCCCCCAGCACTCCCCAGGGGAGTGGAATGGCCTCATCCCTGCTCTGCCAAGCCAGAGAGCAGAATTCCAGCAGGAATTCCAGCAGGAAGCCTTACGTTGTGCAGCTTCACTCAGCCAGGGGCTGCCCAGGACCAGGACACACAGCAGGACTTTCAGAATGGACATCCTGGAGCCAAAAGAGCTTTTCTTCCAGACGTTGCCAGCAGCAATTCTGCTGAACTTCCCTTTCTGCTACTGTGGATTGTGGATTTTGAGCTTGTTTTACAGCATCCTTCTCTATAAAGAATTACTAATTAACTTAAAACTGATACAACGTCCTGATAACTTACCCACCATATTTTCCCTTATGAAACTGGGCAGTTCCATAGAAATATCTCATTAATCTTGCTATTTCTGGATTTTTGATATGTGATATGAGGTATTCATTTAACAACCT
This sequence comes from Orthonyx spaldingii, assembly GCA_013397795.1. NCBI lineage: Eukaryota > Metazoa > Chordata > Aves > Passeriformes > Orthonychidae > Orthonyx > Orthonyx spaldingii. Next base: position 1,501,988 of record VZTJ01000523.1, read on the forward strand.
ACATTTCAACACACTAAGGTGCCTGTCAGGAGTGTTTCTCTCTTCTGGTTTTAGGCTTATGTTACCCTTTACAGATAACAAACTTGGGATGTATTTGCAGACAATTTCCTGGAACAGATATTGTTTTTAAAGATAGGACAAAGCCATGGTCCTGAAGCCAGCTAAGAGGGATGAGATGGCAAGGAGGGAATCCTGTAATTGGATGCATCTACCATTAAGTTTTGTTGGTTAATTTTTCATTTTTCTGAGAAAATAATAGAAAATACCTGTCTGTCAAGGCTGAGTGATGACAGAAACTCACCCCTCAGCACACCCCCTGGCATCTTGCCTCTGTTATTTTAAAGAGTCCTTAAAATTCTCAACACTAACTGCACAAGAAGATCCTGACTATGGGGTCACCCTGAACACTACACAGGTTACACCCAGAGTTAGTGGAGTTTAACTGCATTGAAGCTGAAGGTAGCACAAGCATTGTTCTTAGAATGGTGCTTTCAAAATTAATCCATAACTGATAAAATCCCAATGTGGATTTCCTGATTTGACAGGAGCTGGCTGCTTATGCAGATGTGCCAACCACAGTTACATTAACAGCAAAAGGTAAACTTTAACCTTTGCTTTTCAAAGGATAAATAATGATCTCTAAAAATCAATGCCTAGCAAATTCTTGAAAGAATACTGCTTTGGCTAAAGCCCAATAGCACTTAATATTATAGCAGTAGATAAGAGATCCTCTGCCCTGCCAGAATATTGCTTTATGACACACCAGAACAAAGAAATGAATATTTACCTCAGTGAAAGAAATTGCATGATCCTTCTTTAGATGTAAGGCAGAGGTGTGAAGAAGCAGCCCCTGCAGATGCTCCATTCTGGCTCACAGGGAATTCCCCTCTGGCTGCAGCTCCCAGCTGCTCAGTGCTGGTGCCTCACGTTGTCTGATGAACAAACACCTTTACCTGGGGCTGCCAGATTTGGTTCAAGGATGCAGAAATGCCATTGGCAGTTTTTCCTGGGGTGAGATGTTTAATGAGGCTACAAACCCCAAACTCCTGACTTTGTGACTTCACTGGCATTTATTGGATGCAGCAGGTTTGGACCTGGCCTGAGGAAGGGCTGCAGAGGCTCTGAGTTGGTTTCTGTTTTCAGTACCCACTTGGGAAACAGCAAACAAATCCAGTGCCAGCAGAGCTGAACAGCTGAGAGCTTTGTATTCCACAGCACACCCATTTCCTCCTCTGATTGTCTGAGTTTCTGGAACTCAGTGCCAAGTTATGCATTCTGTAACGACATCCGGGCTCAGTAACTGCTTCAAATAGAGACATAGAACTGAACCAAAGTTACTGACCAAAATTAATGGTGGAGGATGGAACTGCTCATGGTGTTTATCTTAATTCATTTCAGATCTGGTTCAAGATGGCTTTGGAGATCACTCTCTCCTCCTGCAGCATTGAAGGGGTCCTGAGGGTGACACAAACAGAGCACAAGCTACTGATTTCCTGAACATTGGTATCAGGACTGCTACAAATAGAGCCCAGAAAACGTTACCAAGGCTTGAAACCATGACAGGCTCGGTTTGCCCCTATTCCCTGGTCACAGCAATGGAACTTCCTTCAGTTATTGCAGCAAAATCCATCTCCCATGCCCATAAACAAAAGGACAAAGGACCAACTGCACCTTGAACAAGGGAGCTCCGCCTCTGCCCACAGTGAACCCAGGCTTCCACTGGGGTTTGTGCTCTGGCTCTGGTCCACAACAAAAGCACATCAGTGCTGGGGCAGGATAAAAGATACACTGACTGCTAGAACAGCTTCAATCACAGCCTTTCTTGGCTGCAGCTTACCATTAGCACATGCTGAGCTTGGCTTCTGGGAGTCCCTGCAATTTTAAATAAAAACAACATACAAGCCAGTGCCTACTGATTGTCCTCTTTAAAAACTACTGGCTTTGTAGGACCCCACTTTCCTTCTGGATTTAAAATACATTTTGGGAATTTCACTGTGATTCAGAAATACTCCAGACTTTCACTACAAGGTAATTACAGTGCTGCATTCCAATACCTTTGCAGTGGTTCCCAAACTGTTCCAGAATCACAGTGACAATGTGCCATGAAAACAGCCACATTACTCATTCCCACAATGTTCCTCCTTTCGAGTAATTTACTCTTTAGGTTACACCATGTATTACATCATTTATGACCCTTGGCTGGCAAATTACCTGACCTGGAAGATTGGCACAGAGTCCCACTGAGGTAAACATGTTTACTACCTGCTTCCTTCTTCAACAGGGTCATTCCTCCAGCACGGATAAAAGCTTCAGTTTTTCCAAGTCCTGAACTACACCATTCTTTAGAAAAAAATACCAACAAAAGAAAATGGAAGCATTTCTCAAAATTTAGGACACTGAGCATTAATCTGTCCTGTTGCTTCAGTGATTTCTTCCAGGAGGGTTTCAGTATTTCAGGGGTGAAGTTTTTCCCCCAACATTAATAAACCAAGTGTGACTCAGTCATTACCAAAATGAACTCTTAAAAAATACTTGAAAGGGAAGGAATTGACAATTTTTCTATAGATGAAACAACAGACAAAAGTTGAACTTACTTTTTAAAAAGTATCTTATCACCCTTTATTTCCAGGTGCTTCACAGCGATATGACAAAATAAAGTATCACAATCAGCTTTATGTAAATAAAAAATTAATATCAACAAGTTCCAAATCTCTCTATATTGAATACAATCAACCATAAAAAAAAAACATGCATTACATTAAAGCTATTTCTGTATTATAAAATACCATGTGACTCCATTCTTTAAGACATTGAAATTTTCACCAATATGTAACTTATATAAAAATTACAATATACATCCTTACTTTTATGATGTCACTGTATTATTGCACTGTGAAATAAACTTTGACTCTTAAGGATACACTGGAGAGGCATTTTAAAGTGTTTCACTATCAATTAATAAAACCATGTCTCACAATAAAACTTTTCCCATGTTTTATGGTAATTTTTCATTGCAATAGATTTTTCTATTGGGTCTGAAATCTTCAGAAGCCCCAGTGAGGCACATGGTTACCCAGGACTCACAAGCATGGCATTGTGTAGATCTGAATTTGCTTTTTTAAAGCCATTGCATAGCACCTTTAGTAGGAATTATGAATACATATGTGTGGCTACAGCTCCTTGCAGTCAGCTGTACAGTGTTATATAACCCCTGGAGGTTCAGATGGCTGAACTGAGAGCAGAGAACACACCCAGCCAGAACACAAAGCTTTCCATACTTTTCTCCCCCTTTCTTTGGCTGCAGTGAGGGAACAGTTGTCTGTAGCTGTACCTGTTTCACAACCAAACCCCTCTAATTTTAACCTCACTTTGTGGGGGTAGTAAACAAAAATTGGTGATAAAAATGAAACAAACAGAAAATTACCCTGACTTGAAGAAAAAGAGAAATCTCAGCTGATGAAAATAATAAATTAAAAAGTAACAATAACAGCAGCAACAGCAGCAGTGAATCACAGACTGGTGAGGGTTAGAAGGGACCCTAAAGCCGATCTTGTTCCATCCCCTGCCATGGGCAGGGACACCTTTCACTCTCCCAGGATGATCCAAACCCTGTCCTACCTGGCCCTGGACACTTGCAGGGATGGGGCAGCCACCTGGCAAACCCTGAGCTGGAATAATCCTGTGCTGCTCACTCCTCTCACCTTCCACAAATCAGTGACAGCACAGGGACTCCACTCTGTGAGCTCCAGAGCTGCATCCCTCATCCTGTTCATTCATCAGGCTGGGCAGAACACTCATTTTAAGTTGTGTCCCAGAAGATGTTTAACCCTGAGGTTTAGTTCTCTCCCAGTGTTGCCCTGAGGAGTAATTTGTGACTGAAATACAGCCCCAGGCCAGCTCTGTGTGCCAGGGCCATGCAGAGCACGGACAAGATCAGGGCTGCAATGGAAGGGGTTACATGGAACACCTGACTCCTGCCTGCCCAGCCAAGGGACATTCTGCACACCAGACACCCCCACCTGATCACCAGAGTTGAGTGGAAATGCCCTCAAAGCCTGGGAAGTCCCAGAGGAACTTCTGGCACCATGGCAGAGGCAGCCTGCTGAGGCCTGCTCTCCTGGGAAGGGCAGATGTGCTGGTTCTGTATCAGCAACCCAAGGCAGCTCCTCCCCCTGCTCCCAGGAGACCAATTCCTGGGCAGAGCTTTTCACTGTGTCCTGAAAAATCTCACCACAGTAAATCCTGCAAAATCCAAACAAATCTGCATCACCTTACCTTTCCTGCTGACTTGCTGTGGTAGCACATCACTCAAAGTTAGCACTGAACAATTCAGGAGTAGAGCAGATGGATTTTCCTTTACGTTTTTTATCCAGAATGTTATCAAAGGGAGACAGATAATACAATTTCTGGCATCCAGTCATGCACTTGAAAATGATCATTTCTTCACAATTTTCACTTATGTCTTCATCTGTTTCCCTGGAAATGGTATATGAAGCCCAGCCATCTAATTTTTCTACTCCTCTCTCTGTGATGAAACACTAAATGTGTCATGTCCAGGAGCTCTCTGAAGACTGATTTAATATCCTCTGATTGCTGCCTGAATTCTGACAGCTGCCTGGGCCTTTAAGAGATGATTAAAGAAACAAAACAGATTAAATCCTGTCAGCTGTCCCAGGCAAGTTTAACTAATAGAATTCTTCTTTTTAAACTTAGTGGTTTTTGTTTTCACCTTGCACTGGACTCAAAGTCCAACACTGCCTGAAATTTGGATTTTAAAATATCAACTTGTTTCTGAACCATCCTAAAAGCTTTACTTCTTCTTCTTTTGGTCATTCACCATTTGTGCCTTGTGCACATTCCATCCTGCAGCATCTCCTCAACTTTGCTAATCCCACAGGGACACTGGGAATTCTGCCTGTATTTCTCTGGTCCTTTGCCTTTGCATTATCAGCCTTGGAGAAGGAATCAGGTTGTGAAATCTCTTCCTCTGGAGTGCAGGAGCAAATATCCCATCCCAGTGCTGAGAACAGCAGCATTTCAGGTTTTAGCCTTCCAACCAAACTATCTGTTCATGTGGTTTCTCTTGCTTCCCCCTCAATTTTACAGCAAAGCCCACATTTTCATTAATTGAAAGGTAACAGAATGAAGAGAAACAGAGGATGAACAGAAGGACAGTGATATACACCATGATAAAAGCAGTGTTTGAAAGTTTCATCCTAGGAAACTTAATTTCTAATGTCATTCTTATGGAAAACCACAGGATTTCACAGAAATCCTACCAAAATCAATGAGTATTTCATACAACCTTGTGGGAAGAAAAAGCTGGCTGCTTACCTTCTGCATTTTTACTGTCTGTCAGCAGTTTAAACCTTGCAACTACAGACTTCCAACTTCCTCAACATTTCTAATGGATTTTATATAAATTCAGTGTCAATTTCATGGATTAAGCAATTTAAACACAGTTCTTTAGAGTATCAGAAGTAGGTGAAAACTGATGCATAGTCTAGAAAGGATGTTTAGAGATCAGCTGTGTGTTTTTGCCCAACTTCAGGGACATTTGAACACATCAGAAGCGTGCAGGACAAGGAGTTGTTACCATTCACCTTTGTGGAAGAGGCAAACAGTAGCAAACTATTTTATAATGAAAAAAAAGTGATTCTTTTCCACAAGCATTAAAGCCAATGCTGTTCACATGATACAACCACGGAGATTTTGAGGGTACTCAGACCAGCAAGAACTTGCACTTCATTCCAGAGCTGAAAGATAAAAGACAAAGAAGCCTCTGCAAACCCCATCCCTCACATTCTTCTGTCAGATCAATGAACATCTGAGCCAAAGCAGAGATATGTTTGCATTTTCAAATATCCTTTGTGAAGTGACATTTATTAGCAAGTTTGGCACAGAGAAACCTCATTGGGAGAAGACACTGACAAATCCTGTTTTCTCAGTGTCTCACTAATGACACTGACAATGAGTGAATTCCCACTGGAGTCAGGAACAAAATAAGCACTGAACAGAATCATGTAAGTCAGTAATACAAATTGGGAGATAGGAAAATATCTGATTAAATTATACCTCACAGAGTATGTATTGTAAAGATTATTCTTCCCTTCTTCCCTCCCCCTTATCAGTAACATTTTGCAGTTTGTAAAGTAGACTTGGCTTAGCTTCTGGTGCTATACATGTCCACATCTTCTGGGCTGGACTGGCCATGGTCCATAAGTTTTGGATCAGGCTTAAATTTTGATGTCTTCACTGTTCCTGTTAGAGACAGTAAAGAAATATGGTTAAAAAATATGCATATATTTGAGCTGTAGGGAAAAAAAAGCTTAGTGATACATTTTGAGAGTTCCTGTACCAAACACTATTTGGTAAAACAGGTAATTTCTGTTACCAAACACTTAGAAAAGACCAAAATCTGTCTGTTCTAGTTCAAAGTGTGTTAAGAAGTGATGGAGGAGGATGAGGACATGTTGGAATGCTGAGCACAGCAGTGGAAGGAGAGCAGGACCTCCTCCCACTCTCCAACACCACCTCCTAACCTGGCAGAGTGACAGGAGAAATGGTGATGCTTTGCCCAACACATGGAAAGGAAGGGAAAGTTTGAGTCATGGAAAAAAACCTCCAGTGCTTCTTGCCCCACTGCTGCCAGGAGCAGAGCTGGCTCCCAAAACCAGCCCTGCCACATGGCAAGAATTCCACATGAGGACAAACACTCTCACCTGGCTTCCCTTCATGACTTCCAAACCCATGAACTGAGCTCAGTAAAACACTGAACCCTCCCATTCACCCTGAAGGGCAGAGCACAGGCTGCCAGATTTAATGGTGCTGCAATTCCAGAGCTCTGAGGGACTATCAAGGCAGGTTTGCTAAGGCTGTGTCTCCTGTCCTGATCTGCTCCTTTTCCAGCTGGTTTAACAAAGGGTGTTACATTCTCCTGAAAGCTTTGCCCCATTTGGACTGAGGAAATAAACATCTCTGACAACACACATTCATTTAGGGCATGGATATTTCTGGCTGTATTGGGGACATGAACTAATTCCACCTATGAAAGCAAAGACAGATCTATATACACAAACCCAATAAAGACAGTTTGGCCTGGAGCAAATGCAAAAAAAGATCAAAGCATTCCACAAACTAAATAAAAAAATCAGATGCAAAGTAAAGACGTGAATGAAAATAAAGGGAAAAAGTATTAAAACCCTCATTCAAGTATGTTCTGCTTGCTTTCCAGAAAAAAAAAATCTCTAACAATTCCTTCCTTCCAAGTGATTTCCTTGTAACAAATAAAATTCAGAAATTGCCCTTAAAAAAGGTAACAATATTTTAAAACAAATTTAGTTCATCTTTAATAGGTAATGCCACTATTTTCTCTTTCCAAACTTTTGTCTGTTAAATAGGCTGCTACATGATCTAGTTGATTATCTCAATCACTTCAGATGCACAAGGAACCACTGCAGAAAACCCAGCAAAATAAAATTCAATATTTCATTTCTCAATTACACACTCCTCTTTCTTTCCACCATGGATCATCTCTGCATTGTTAGCAGAGGCTAAAAGTAATGAAATCAATTTGAGACTTCAATCTTCTAATTATAATCCAAATTAAAACCTTTTTGTGTGTTTTGCATTTGGATTATTCCTTATTTTGGCCTACAAAAGAACCTGGTTTACATTAAAATTGGTTCTCTGACATTATTGAGAGAGAACAGCAACTAGATAATTCTGATACTGTGACTGGGTCCACAGTGAGAAAATTATCACCTCCCTGAGGCTCTGAAATATGTATTAAATGACAGCATGTAAAATATGCTCTCAAGAATAATATGCACTGACAGTCTGCTCCAGTTTAGAGCAGGAGTACAAAATTAAGTCAACTAATTGGATTTGCAAGTTGCCCTGAGATTACACTTGAAATGTTTAATTCACCTGATGAAGGCACTGGATCTTCATTACTCCAAGACTCCACTGGAGAAGATTCTGTTCTGTTAAGTGATCTTGACTCAACAGCAGACTCAGGTTTGGTACTAGAAATTCCTTTCTTTCTCTTATCTTCTTGCATAATTGGTTTTGACTCTTGCTGCTGCTGTGAACCAAACATTAATAAAAGAAAGCACATGGGTATATGCTTAACACATTATTGCAAAATAAAGCTTTCAAGTCTGGGAGCTTATCTTTTATGAAATTATTTTCAGATACGACATCATACAGTGATATTCAACCAGTCAGCTGCACACAAGGGACACAGCTGGAACAAGTGAAATGTGTGAAAGAACCCACAGATGAGACAGAATAAATTCAGGGAATTTGTCATGAGTATATCCTTAGGACTGGAGCTGTGGTTTTACCTGAGACCCTCCAAGAACTTCACAAGTTCATTTCCAGGTGAGGAGCCTTTAGCCTTCCACAAGACTGAAACAGCACTGAGAGTGTACAGAACACTTACTAGCCCTGGTTAGCAGGAGATGGGAAGAGAAATCATGGTAAAACCCTAGTAATGAAAAATAATATGTCTTGGGAACAGGCTTCACTCAGGGAAACAAAATGAAGTTAATAAAAGTGTCTGTACCACATCAATTCTTGTTTCAGTTTAATGACAGTTATCTGAATCTCATTTTCAAAACTTAGAATTCCATTTGTGCTTCTCAGAGGGAATAAAAGGTGAGGGCTGCATGCCAATGAGCACTGTAAATTTAAAGCAAAATACTTCTACATGTTAACATAACTGAGAAACTGAAATTTTCTTTGAAAAGAGCAACAAAACTTTACTGTGCAAAGCTGAAATTTTACTCAGGAAGTGCTACTTTTGTCAAGGTTTTATAAATTTCCACTAGAGATAAAACCCTCTTGGTTTGGATAAAACCCATATATAATTCTGGGATTCCTAACCCAAATTCCATATGTAATTCACAGAAGGTTCACATTGCCCTCTGCTCACTGCTGGCCAGGCCTCAGCTGTTCACTATGTCCTGTTTTGACCACCTCACTTAAAAACCACAAACAACACACACCACACACAAAATCTGCCAAAACCAGAAAAATCAGAGAAACTAGATGAAATGCAGAGAACAGGGGTTATGTCAGAGTTAGAAAGCCTGCTCTGTAAGAGAAGGTTATACTGGAGAAGAGACTATCAAAAGTCATGGTAACTTTTCCAGGTCAATATAAAGAGCTAACTGATCATTTATTCACTATGGCTGCAGTGAGGCCAGGACAAGGAAAAGAAATAAATCAGACATGGACAATTCATCACAGGGTAAACAAGCCTGACTTCCTGCTAGGGTTGTAGAAGAATAAGCCAGTCATACCTACTGTAATCCTGAGTGTCTTTAGCCTAAATTCAGGGGCTGCTTAAGACCAAAGTTTGAATCAGAATGGATCCTTTATGCAAAGATAAAAATGAACTCTAAGAGAAACTCATTCTTCTCTTGTGCACCTGCATGCATTGTGCACTGCAGAGGGGATTTCAATATCTACTGGTGTGAAAGGTGTCAAAGCAATTAAACACTGAAGTGACAAAAAGAAGACAAAAAGAACAGATTGAGGTTTGTGCCTTGCTTAACACAACCAATAAACCTCAAACAGCACCAGCAAAAGAGTCCATAACTTTCTAATTGACCTTCTTCTCCCTCTCAGTGTGTGAGTTATCATTACTTGCCAACTCCTACCTTGGTGACAGTTTCCTTTTCTGCCCACAGTGACCTCACAGCCTCATAGGTCTGATGACTCACACGAAGTAACTTTTTCCCTGTTACCTATTATTTTAGAAAAACATAATTTAACAACAGCTTTAAAAATACGAAGACACACAGGCCATTCAAATGAAATTAATCATGAGTGATGAGAACATGCTTGACCCCATACTAAGGCATCTACTTTTCAAGACTGAGTGCATATTTCCCTTACATCAAGCAAATTATAAATAATGTTTCAATTGGTATTAGGAATCCACAGGAAACACTCCCATGCTAAATCCACCTACTCCAAATGAAATCAAAATCTGATCAGCAAACAGTGTTCTGGCAGTATTGGTACAAGAGACTGGAGCACCAGTTTTAAGGGACCCAAACTTGTCTCACTATGTTGGAACTGACCCCAGATAAACCCAGAAACTTACCTTAGCCATGACCACTGACTGAGCTGGGTAACAAACAGAATATCCTACAGTAGCAAGTCCCAATGGATAAGCAATTTTCTTAAACCTAGAACCTGTACAAAGCCAAGTATTTTGAATAATTAGACAACAATGAAATGCAAACTAAGTCGTTGTAGCAATTAAATGCAGGAGATATTGGTATTTTGAAAGAGAAATAATCCCAAACTAGGTCTCCCAATAATGTGAAGAATGAGAAGAACAATTGTATCGTTATTCTGTCTAATCCTGCTCTGTCAGCTCTCAGCCAGCTCCAACAGCAATGAATGATGTCCCTTCAGTTTCCCAGGAAGGGTGGTTTTTGTCAATGTTTCAGAAGAGTATTCTGACCCCTAGAACTGTTCCCTGCTCCACATCCCACAGACCAACAACGAAAACAAGCAAACCCTACCTTTCCTTGCCAGCACTACCCCAGCCAAGCCTGACACCGTAATTACACCAGCTTTGGGAAGAAATTCTGGTGGGGGGTTGTTCAGGTAAATATAAGCATCTAAGAATTGGGAAAAAAAAAAAAAAGACAAGAAAGAAGCATGGCAATTCATTATTAGTAATTTCATTTTATTTCCCACTTAAAAATGAAAATTTTGATTTTACTGAGCATTAATATAGATGAAATGAGACAGATATGTGACTTGCCTACCTTTTCCAAACTGAATTGAATCCATTATTCCATTTTTAACAAAGACATAAACACTCTGAAGAAAAAAGAAAACAAAACCAGAAAGTAAAATCTCTGCAAAAGTAGCTGTTCACATATGGCTCAGCACAATGAGACAAAGAAATACTGTGTAACTTTAAAAAACCCAAACCAGATCAGTGACCTTCTAGAAAGGCTGTGCAGAGATCTACCCTCTTTGTGACAAATATATTTATATTTTTAATACTTATACTGACAATTAATTAAAAAAAGATCTCTAATATAAGCTCACTTTCAAAACGGACATCTCAGGAACTGTAGAGTAGGAAAACATCGGAAGGCCAACTGCATAGTGTAAGAAAATTCAATTATAAAACACAATCTTCTCTTCCCTAGAGACTTTCCCAGGAAAAATGTTTGGAAGAGCAACAACGAATTTGTACCACCAGAGGTCACTGCTACTCAGTGTCGGGAACTCTCAGTGATTAATGGCAGGAAAAAGTTTGGTACAGATTTATAACAAGAGTACTTCAGCCATGCAGTCACCGACAACATTTTCACAGAATGGAATCATAATTTACAGAAAATACAGGAAGACATTTTGATTTTTCTGCTGGTTTCAAACATGAGGGCCCACTTTATAAAAGCAAAACACCAGTATAAAATCTCCTGGCAACAGCCAGGGTGAAGCTGCTGCTTCCCAGCAGGTACAGGAGCAGTGACAGCACCACAGTTCCCTCTCCACCTGGAACACACAGGAACAGAGCTGGGAGGCGTTTCTGATGCCTACTGAGGAACAGCCTGCTGCAACAGGTACATGGGATGCACTCTGTTTGTCTGTTTTTGTCAGGTACTGCCCTTTGGAAGCAGCTCCTTCTCCCTGGATGCACCTGGAAATTCAGACTCTAAAACGCCCTCAAATTCTGCCCGCAAGAATTCACCGACGTAACTCCTGCTGCAGAAGGAGGGCTCATTTTTCCATCTTACATTACCTCATGCTAAGACAAAGAACTGCCAGAAAACCCTGCAGGGGGAAGTAAGGTGTTTCTTCAGTGGTTCAGTGCAGAGCTGTGAGGGAGCTCCGGGTGCACGCTCCTTACCTGGCACCAGCCGAAGTAGCGGCCGGTCGTCCGCCGCACGGCCGAGAGCTGCTGCTGCAGGCGCCCGGGCTGCTCCTCGATGTACCTCGATTGCAGAGGGGGGGCACTGTAAATTGGGAGCTGCAAACAAAGGCACAGCTGTACAGCAGGGAGAGCTCTCTGTTCTCATCAGCTCTTGCACTTGAAGGGTGTTTTTCCAGCCCGCAAACCCTCAGTGTTCCCATTACGGCAAACAAAGCCTCGACGTGGCATTATGAACTTTTAGAGTTCCAAACTGACTCTACTCAAGTGGGACTTCCCTCTTCAGAAATGAAAACTGAAACAATTGTACAGGTTCTAAGTAGTAAAATCACTGAGTATGACAAAGTATCTTTCATTCAGCAAAGGCATGAGCAAGAACAATTAGAAGAGATGTACTACTACAAATTGCACATTAGAAAAGGACTCATCAGTGAGTATTCTATTTTTACCTTTTCTGACTTCATTTTTGAAATACTGTAAGAATGAAAATAAAACTTCACTAATTTAGTATTGTAACATTTCCTGTTTTATTTGAGCTATACTGGTCAGTTATTTATTATCCCATAGCACTTTGCTATGTATTTTAGTTACTGGGTTATATAATTCAATAAGCTGCTATTCAGCATTCTTTTAAAGACCAAAAAAAAGGAGGATTCATACCTGATCTGGCTTCACCAGCTGACTTTTTGATTCCTTTTCTGTTGCTGCATATACAGTAATACATACAAATGGCAGCCCAGAAGAAATAGCTGCCAGCTTTGCCACCTAGGACAGAAAGAGGAAAAAAGGGGGACTTAATGCTGAAATAAAAATTTCTCTTGGGCTTGATCAAATATGGGATTAAACAAGTCACTTTCAAAACCTTTATTAAGCATTATGCCTTTTAGAAAAGTCTACTGACTTACACAAAGATTTTCTCAAATTGCAACGGTAAAGAAAAAGTTAAAGATCCCTGACAAGTTTTATGTCTAAAACACCAGGAAGAACTTTGTGTTGAAAGCCACACTGATGCCCCCATCACCTGTTAAGGTAAACTCAGTTGAAATTTACTCAGCATGCAGGAACTCCAAGTCAATGAATGACTCGTTCCAGCAAAAGCACGTTGACTTTATTTACTGCAGAGACAGAGTGAGCTCCTCTTCCCACAGAAGCTGCCAGGCAGGGCAGTGAGCCTGGGCAGGAGTTTGTGAGAGCTCTGCCCCTCTCCTCCATGCCCAGGTGTGTGAGCAGACACAGAACAGTTGAGAGAGGAGGGTGATAATCAAAGTAAGTCCCAATTTACACAATAATTGCCTTTCTGATAGAGTTTGCTTGGAGCAAAATGCCACAGAGCTACAGAAGATTATCTATAAGAGGATGTGTGTCCTCAAAATAAGTGTATTTTTAAAGAATTACTAAAGAAAAACTATTTAAAACCTATCATAACTCAGAGTGCTTATTTCAGTACAGCATGCTACCAGAACAAGATACCAGTTTTCAGTAGACACTAGAAGGAAAACTGAATTTAAAGGTGACAGAGCATGAAAAAGTTGTATTGGTCACTTTAAAAAAATCAATATATTTTTAGAAGTCACAATGGAGTTCTGTGCTCAATGTAAAAGAGAAAGCTATACAGGGAATGATGGAAGTGGTCCAGCTCCTGACTGACAGTAATTGCTTTACTTTGGGTGTCTGCAGACAAACACATAAATGTTTAAAGATCCCAGGAAACAGCTGTACTGGCTAACATTTACACTGGCACAGTTATTCCAAGAGGGTTTCACTCTTTTCTGCTGAAATCACAAAGAACTGAGTGAAAGGAAAGCAACATCTCCTCGAGTGCACTAAAGAGGCTTCACTGATGGAAGAGGCATGGAGCTGTTTATCCTGTTCCTTATCTAATCATGAGGTGCACTAAAAAGACTCAATCAGCTGTCATTTCTTGTATTAATTTATTGAAATTATTTTATTAAAAGTTACTTAAGAGGCATTATGTATTAAACAAGGAAAATCATATATTGTTTAGCTAAAAAAATCAGAAAGTATTTTACGTATGAAAACTTCTACAGAAGTTACTGAGAATTAAGAAATGGCAGGATCACATTGTTATATCAAACTCTAGGAAGGAAGCACAGAAAAAAACACCTGCAGCACGCTGGAGCTGTGAAACACCCTGGAATTCCATGGTCATGACTCCAGAACATCAGCTGATAACTGACTTATAAATAAATAAAAATCTTCTTTTTGAGGAATCCAGGAAATTGCTGCAGCTAAAAAAGCCACGAGGCCAGGTGACATTTCTGGAGATGAATTCTGCATGGACACAGAGCTAAACACTGCCAGAAGGGAAGGTCAGTGGCCAGAGTTAAAATATTCCCTGTAACACCACTGCCATGCTCCTGACCTGCAACACAGATAACCTGAAGGGTTTTTTTTCCCCAGGCATAAAAAGCACACCAAAGACAAACACACACAGAGTGATTTCCGATGAGAAGCCTGAACAGCAATAATTTAATGAAGAAATGCATTCTATGGTCTCTAGCAGAAAATTGTTACAGCTACATCTCTTAATAGTAGAACTGGAGAAGACCAATCAAAATAGAATAATAAAACTGTCAAATGTACCTGGATAATTTTGGCTTTAAGTCTTTGCATTTCAAACAATCTGCTTCAAAGTGTTGGAATCTTATCAATGATCAAAAATATAGATTCTATTTTAAAAAGTTTAAAAGCTACATCCCTACAAAGAATTCACTATCTTCCACTCAAAAGATGCAGAATACAAACTAGACCATGATAAAACCATACAGTTAATTTATACTAATCTCCAAGACATTGTTTCCAACTGAAACTGCAAATTCTGTGTACTTCAAGAACTGGAGCACGAGTCAGGAAACTTGCCCTGAAGGCAGGAACTGCCTCAAAACAAATGGAATCAAAGGAGTGCAAAAATCTGATGCATGGATTCATATATAAAAATATATGAGTTCTCTATCACAAAATGGGAATCTACTAGCCAGGTTAAAGTAAGATTAAAACTGAGCAGCTACCTGATGTCGTATTTTCCATGGAAAAAAACATTAATTAAAGAATAAGAGTCACAGGTTTATGACTTTCTCCTGTCACTCAGATGTCTTGAGGTGGATCATAAAACTGTCTCACATCCTTTTTGGTTTATTTTTCCCAGAAGTTACACGAGACATGACAATTGCTAGGAGCTTGTAGGCCAAATTCAGTATTCTAATTTGGGTATGTATTTATAAATCTCCAATAACAACTACCAAAAAAAACCCCACACAAGTGGAACAGAACATCGTTCCACTTCAACTCAACTCACTGATACTCCATGGATTTGGTTTTAATCCTGGTCTGCCAGAAATTGAAATCTTAAGAAGAATAAAATTCTTATTAATCTTTCATAGTAAATAGTAAAGAACACACATAAGATTATGTCACTTCACTAAAGGTACTGAATCATTCAGATTTATGTACTGAGCCCAAGTACTTCAAGATCAGACAGCAAGCTAAAGCCATTTTCTTTTTCCATAACAAACTAAGGTAAAATACTTTATTTTCATTTCTCTGGCTGTCCTCCTTGGCATCATCTTTTTCTTTGCAGATATATACACATTTTAAATGTTTTTAAAAAGTAATTACGAAGATTCATGTGAGAGCAACCTATTCATCAATTTGACTGTGAACACTGGAAAACCTGTCTAAATATTTGTGAGAAAGCCTAGATCTTTACATGCCCGTCTACCTCTGTTTAAAGGCGCTGCATTATTTCTACAAGTAGAGATATTTTAGGTACTAGTAACCCTGTTAGCTCGCAACAGTGTGATTTTAACAGCCTCGTTTTAGTGATGTACAGCACCCCTAGCACTTTACCATGTTACTACCAAACTATCAGCTCGATATTCCTCGAGTTGAAGGTGTTTCGGGCGCTGCGAGTAGATGGAGACCAACCAGACGAGAAACACTGCTTTTATTCCCCGTTGCACCATTTAACCGCCTCTCGAACCAGCTCGTTCCCCGTCAAGCCCCACACCACCACAGACACCTCTGGCTGCCCCACTCCTCCACCTGACCCCGGCTTCCGCGGCCCCCGCGGCTCCTTCCCCCCGGCAACGCCGGAGCTGCGGGCGGGCCGGGCGCTCCCGAGGGGCCGCACGGAGCCGACCCGGCTGCCCCGAGCCCGCGGAGTCGGCGGGGGAGCGGGAGCGGAGCCCGAGGGGCAGCGGAGCCCGAGGAGCAGCGGAGCGGCGGGACAGGGGCAGCGCCGGCCTGAGGGCGGGCGGGCGGGCACTCACCTTGGCCGCCATGTTGGACAGCGCCGCCTACGGCGCGCGGGAAGGGCCGCGCCGGGCGGGGCCGAGGGGCCGGGGCGGGACCGCGCTCAGACCGGGCGGGATCGCCCCAAGGCGGGCTGGGATGGGTATCCCTCAGCCGGCATCGCCTCAAAGCGGGCAAAGCTGGATTCTCCTCAGCCNCCTCAGCCGGGGATGGATTCCACCCAGTCGTCATCGCTCCAAAGCGGGCAGGGCTGGATTCCCCTCAGCCAGGGATGGATTCCACTCAGCCGGCATCGCCCCAAAGCCGGCAGGGATGGATCCCCTTCAGCCGGCATTGCCTTAAAGCGGGCAGGGATGGATTCCACTCAGCCGGGTTGGGGTCCCCCTCAGCCGAGAGGGATGGATCCCCGTCAGCCGGCATCGCCCCAAAGCGGGCAGGGACGATCCCCCTCAGCCGAGATCGCCCTAAAAGCAGACAGGGATCCTCCTCAGCCGGGGCGGGATCGCCCCAAAGCGGGCAGGGATGGATCCCCCCTCAGCCGGCACAGGGATCCCCCTCAGCCGGCATCGCTTTCAGCAGGGATCACCCTTAGCCGGGTTCACCCTCAGACCACACAAAATCCCCCATAAACACACAATCTAAGTGCAGGTAATTCGTTTATTGAAGTCCAAATTTACAACTGAAGTTTACAACTTTTTTTTTTTTTTCCTTTCCCCCAAAACAAAAGCTTTCTTTGAATTTAGGAAGAATAAATGTTTGTTTTTGTTTTTGTTTTTTTAATAATGTACAGACTATATCTCTTAAATAAGTTAATATCTTTGAAAAAAGAGCAATATGTTCCTTTTTTTAATGTTGCAGTGCAACTTACAACTTACACGTCTGTGCAATGTACCATGAGGTATATGCCCAGTGAGCAACACACAGTGAAGTTTTCCATTCATAAATTTTCATTGTAGACACACAAAAAGTTAACAAGTTGTTAATCTGTGATAGAAAAAACGCAGCCGGTTACAGTAATTCACACAGAACTCATCTGGAAAGAGGGGAAAAAAAGAAACCTAATGTTCATTGCCTATAGAAACTATTGGATCATCTCTTAACATAGACAAGTATAAAATTAAAAATACTGTTGTGAAACTGAAGAAATACTGTATTATCCAGGGGTTGAAACCTCGTTTGACCTGTATTAGTCTAGAACCATTGGTTTTCTCTCTGTAGCATCCACGAGCTGAGGGATTTACTGCGGTACCGATGGAGCATCTGCTCGTCAAAGCGTTAAGCACGATGGGCATTATAGAAAAGTTGCAGAATGCTCAAAAACTTACAACTCCAACGTTTTACCTGGCATGGACAGGTGGTTTTCCATTGCCTCCCAGTTCATCTCCCAGCTGATTAGAAAAACAAGGCTGAAACATGGAAGATTACTCGTATTTGAAGCTTGACACTTCAAACTTCTCAAGATGGCTCTAAAATACTTATTTTTCTTAATGACAGAAAACATATATTTATTTAAGAAAGAATCATCCACAATATAACTTTGTGATAAATAACAGTTCTGCCTCTAATACATATATACATACTGCTTGTAAACAAAAATGCCCACAGGTCATGGAGTCTCCATGATTTTTATACAAGGCGCTATAGATTTTTATTTTATTTTATTTTTTGTTATTGAAAACAGTCCTAGTGAAAGTTTGGTTTATAACCTCCTATTGCTACAGAAACGGTAAGAATGTTTATATTTACAAAGAAACAAAGACCATGGAGACCCCATAGCGTTATTTGCCAAAGATTTGAAGTTGGTGGGGTTTGCAAAGTACACGTTGTCAGCACGTTGGACAGGTTGAACACCAGCAGTACCATACTCCAGTGCTTTGGTGTTTCAACCCCTGAATATACAAAGACATTACTACAGCCTACTTCACAGTTTAATGCAAGTAAAGTGCAAGCCATAGTACAAGGGTGTCATACATTTCCATACATGTAAGCGTTATCTAAAAAAGGCTCTATACAAGGTTTATTAGCTATTTAGTAACCTAGACAGAAGTCACCTATGGCCCAGCAAGTAATGGTCTTACAAGGATATTGTCTTTGTAATACAGTATGTGTCAAATGTAAAAAGTTTATTAATACTAGTGCACTTCTCTTATATCCTAACCTGTTTTCTTGTCAGATTTTTCAGCTGAAATCCTTGTTTCTCAGTAAAACAGAAGTCTTAACTGGTAACAGGGTCTTACTGGTATTTTGCCCAGTGAACACAGTTTGTTAAGACGTATTTGTTTTGTGGTTGCTAGTGAAAAAATGCAATAGTTAATATGTATAATGTGACATCCTTAGTTAAACTGCAGCATTCGGACAGATGCATTTACTGTTTGTAAAAAGATCTGTACTGATACCCTCACCAACGCCCGAGGATGAACAACATTCTAGAAATGTGAGGACAGAAGCTACAGGGCTTAGCTGGTCAAACAGCAGGTTGTTGACATATTTGATCATTTTTACAACATTGCTTTCTTTCAAATACTGCTCATACAATGGCATTACTGCTTAAAGTCCCTAACTGTCACTTCTAAAACATGTATGTACTCAATAAAAATAAAGATATATCTGTCTGGCCTGCATTAAGAGTGAATATAGTTCTTTTCCTGAAGACAGTTTCTGTCTGAATTATTGAAATACTTTTATTAAGATGAGGTCCCAGTAGTATATCACCTATCTTGAAACCTGATAAAAGCTTAAACAATATTATTTATAAACCTCCTTCTGAATGTGCAAGTGTGATATAACCCGTAAAATATAGAAAATAAGCTTAAAAAAAAGTTTCTTTCTCTATTAGTTATATCCAGAGTAGAGAGTCCCCTGCCCACAGGTTAGAGAGTGGAACTGATCAGAAACACCACATTTCGCTTGCATGTAATGGGAGCAAAGAAAATAACTATAAACCACAGCTAAGGAAATACAACTTATTAGTTTTGGTTTAAATAGCCATGTAAATTCCATACATCAGAGGATACAGCTCAGGTGGGATTTTCAGATCTGTGCCCATGTAACACCCATTGAGAGCCTCAGCCACACGGTGTGAATTCATCTGAGAGAGGAGGGGGAGGCCTTTTCCCCACAACATCCTGCCTGGAAAACCTACCCTGAGCCTCAGCTTTAATGAGGGAAACATTCTGGAAGAAAAAGAGCTGTTTAATACTGAATATAAATGAATAGCTCATATTGCTTCTCCAGTCTTTCCTGTTATTACCCATTTTTTGGCCTAGTGGTAAATAAACATCCTTTGGCAGCAGGGAAGGTGATGTGTTGTCTCAGTGGCCTAAGGCATGTGGTGCATGGAAAATCTACCGTGGAGAACCTGTGCCCTTCTGACTGCCCTAAAAGCACCATGTCCCTACTGTGAAAGCTGAGGAGAGAATAAAATCCTTTGTGAGACCAAGCCAACACTTATTTCTCTGATATTAAATGTGGGGAACCTGGGTGTGCCATCAACGGGGTGTTCAGACTGAGGCCCAGCAATGCAGACAGGCCTGTGCTCCCTTCCTGAAGGAACCTCTCTAGGACCAGACCCAGAGACAGTCAGAATTTCTGTAGAGACACAAGACTTGCTCATACTGACAAACTGAGTGTTTAAACTGTAAATTAAATTGTCTGGTGGTATCCTTTAGTTCAGGGGCAGCTGACAGGCATTGCAGAGGGGGCTGGGTTTGTTGTGCTGCATGGTGCCCTAGCCTTGTCATTTTACACAACTCTTTAAGGGATTTTGGTCCCCACTGCATGAAGAGTTTGTACAAACTGTTGGTGAATTATCACAGAATAGCTCTGCTGGCAGAGCTGTCCCTCCTCAAGGATAAACAGCCCCCAGCTATATCACCCTGGTTGTAAATACTGCTATTTTTTGGCAGAAAAGAATGCTTTTAACACTTAGGAAGACAGCAAGACCACATGAGGAAAGAATGTGGCAAATAAGGTATCTGATAATTGTGGCCTGATTTGTATCACTTGAGACAAAGATAAGAAGAATTTTCTATGTTCTCCTCAGATTTGTGTTGAGTTAAACTATTTCTACCAGATTGTTCATTTTTCTCCCAGAAGCCCTATTAACATTTAAAGTGAAATCTCCGAAAGGTCAGCAGCAGAATTCTACAATTTTTGGGGAGGCTGAAAAGTAACTCCTTCAAAGGTACCTGTGCTGTCCTTCACAAGACCTTGGAGAATGAGTGTTCTGGCCTGGAAGGCTGTAACTGCTGAGAGTAGTAAGAGTAGACTTAACTGGCCATGTACAATTCTCTGCAACACTCATTTCTTTTTCCTTGGAAAAAGCCAGTGGAACACCACATTTCCAGCTCAAAAGGCAGCAGCTGAGAGCTGAATATACTGATAACAACCTCCTCCTCCTCCTTTGATATTTGTTCGTGTCAATTAGAGCGAGCTCGGGGTAGTTTTCACTTAAAATAATGAAACCAAGAAAAATGTCTTGGTTCTCTCAGGAAGTGATGCTGAGAGAGCTATTAAGACACTTTCAAAGATCTGACATGTCGCTGAATACAGAACAGTATTAAAAAAGGAGGGGAATCAGTAGCTCAGGGGGAGCATTAAATCAGCTGTAATGAAAAATAGCCAGTAACAAAAAACACAGCTTGTGGAGTGTCAGAGAAAATCTGTGGGCTGAGACATTTTACCTGCAGGAATTCTGAATGGAGACACTAACTTTAATAAGATCCAGTTAAATAAAACACATCCAAACAACATTTCCATGTTGTTGTGTATGTTCAAAACCAAGTTTTACCTGAGAATTCAGGCAGGAAAACTGGTAAATTAATGAATCTATTGTACAGGTGCTGTTTATCTCCCTTGATGAACTCAACAGCCAAGCCTTGTTCTTTTCTTATTTAAAAATGTGGCATCAAAACGACCCCAACAATTCCAGCTGCTTTGTACAATGTGTTTAAGTACCTGTTGGTCCAGGAGAATTGGACATATTTTAATACATAAGCAGGATTTGGTGCATGAGTTTTTAAACACAGTATCTGTATTGCACTTTGCATTCCAGTAAGTTCAGAGGTGGTGAAATTCCAAATAATTGTGCTGTGGTGACTGTGCACATTACTCTCTGCAGGACATTTAGATTGGCACCTACATCGAGAAGGAAGAAACCTGTGGCAGGGAGGGAAGGGCTGGATGGGTACCTGTGCCAGGAGTATGAGAAGTTCTTGTGAAATGGCTTCCAAATGCCAGCTGACATTTGGGAAAGAATAAAGTCTCTGTATTGCTTAATTTAGCAATTAGATTTTGCTTGCTCTAAGGCACAAGCAATGCCAGACAAATGTTTCAAACTTTTCTCCCAGTTAATATTAAGCCCATTAGAGGGAATTTCTCCAGTGTATCTCATCTCATTTCATCTCATGAATCTCCTGGACAATTTATTTGGCCTATTCAGTGCAAATCACATTTGCTGAGAGCTGCTCTTAGAGCAGAATGCAGACTCACAATTCCAAGAATTTCAGAAGCAATGACCTCATGACACTGAAAAATTTTTAAAGATAAGCTGAGCGAAAGTATGAACTCTCTACTATTTATCTCATCTACTTGTATTTCAGAAATTGTATTTAAACTTAAAACTGAGATAATCTATTTTCCCTACTACTTGTGTTTTTTCTGAGAAATCTATCTTTCCAATTATATTTAAAATTTTCAGCTGTATCTATAAGTAGCATTCTCTCTTTACTTGTGGCTTCACTGAATATGCTCAGTTCTGTCTTGAGTGGCAATACAGTGGCATTTGAAATCCTTTTGGAAAGCTATTTGAAAATAATATAGATCTTTTAATTATGAAAGCACAAACCATCTTTTGGGTTTGAAACAAAAGGCATATTTCAAGTTCTTTAGGAATATAAAAAGTTCAATCTCTTTAACGATTTCATGTTAAATGTAAGTTAATTTCTAAATGGGTTCTGTAATTTGCCCCGTTGCTGGCTGGTAATGAAGAAATGAAATTGAGACTAGAAAGAAGGGAGGAGGCAAGGGAAAGGTGTTTTTAATTTTGTCTTTGTTTCTCACTATGCAATTGTATGTTAAATTGTTAATAAATGAATTTTCCCCGAGTCAGGTTTGTTTTGCCTACGATGACCATTAGTAGGTGATTTCCCTGCTTTTATCTCAACCCAGAAGCTTTTCCATGACATTTTTTACCCCTGTCCAGCCAAAGTCAGCCCCCCCAGCTGCTCTGTGGAGACAGAACTAAACACACAGGACACCTTCACCTGAGTCTGGCTTTGAGAATAATTAAATCTCTTCCTGGATACTAGGACCTCAGTGAGATAACATTTTCTTCTATATTATATTGAACTGCGTGGATTTTACAGTCCTGGATGTATGAGAGACAATTAGGTTTATCTTGTGAAAAAATTATCAGTGGATATCTATTTCAGTGAAATGACATCAGCTGTATTCATATCCCCTTCGTTCTGCCTTTTAGAACTATTCTAGCAAGCAGAGTCAAAGCAAACTGTGAATGTCTTTGAAATTTATGCTCAGTAGCATTCTGAGCAATCTTTTTTTTCCCCCCAAGAATACAAGTATTTTCCCCAAAATCTGATTCTTACAAACCTTTCTCAGCCAGGCAAGGAAGTGAAATACACTGTGTGACTTGTGTGTCTTCTCAAACCAATCAATACAGATTGGTTTTCAAATGATGTTTTGAATAACTTCACCCACTTGCAAATGTACTGCTAGCAGTCAAAAATTATTGCCAGACATTACATAATTTTGAATAATTAACTCAGCTATAGATGTTAGTCTATCACAGAATGGAATTGATTAGTTCAGGAGGCTTTTTTTAGCTTCTTTCTCAAGCTTTTTTGAATTTTGTGACTCACAGTCATGTGTCACTTAAATTCACAGTGAAGAAACGATGAAAACCTGCAGTACGTACCTTACTCAGTGCAGATGTTTTGTTTTTTTCTTTCACCATGAAATACTTCAAATCCTATTAAAACCAGTTTAAATTGCAGCATTAGTGAACAACCAATATTGTTCTACTCGTATCTTACCTCTGTGCCCAACCTGCTTGCTCGTGTTCCTTCGTTTGAAAGGCAGGCACAGCACGTTACAAACACAGTATTTAAATGGCATGTACAGAGTGCCCATAGGGCCAGACTGGGATCTATTTCTTAGATGTACAGTGTACATTTTAAGGCACACTATAGGGATTGAGTTTACATTTTGATAACTCTGTCCTTTTATTTGCAAAGATGGTCGCTACCTGGAAATGTTGCAAAAATAAATGTTCATCTCTAAGACTGGCCAATGTATTTATGTCCTCGTTTTTATATTTTTTCTCAAGAAAAAAGGTGTGAAAATGTGAACTTCAGGGCATTTTAAAAGGAAATGTCAACTACCATGTTACATTTTATATACATAGATATGTGTTTGTATATATCTAAATATATAAAATGATTGTAGGAGCTCATACTATAAGCTGAGTTTTAGTACAGTACTTTAAATATACTGGTATTTATTTTCAGTTACACTTCTGCACCACTTCTTTCTAATGCAGAGCTTGATACGGACATTGGTTGATAATAGCAAACAAACAACAAAAAATTCATAAAGAATATTATTGTCTTATCATGCAATGTAGTAGGCATCCTGTGGCACTATTCTCTTACCCAAGTATTTACAGTCCTGCTGAGTACCTTAGCAATAAATACGACAGTGTTTGTCTGGATCTTTCAGGGCCCCCAGCAGCGGCCCAGGCTGAGTCTCCTGTCACACGTGGGTCTCGATGAAGGAGTGTGTGTGTGTCAGCATTGGGGCTGAGCTGGCCAGTTCAGAGGCTCTGTTTTGAGACTTCCCAGCAGCACTGTACTCACAAATGTCCAGGAAAAACTCATAGTTCTTTAATTTCCAATCTTTGAATTTCTTTGATGTTAAGTTGGGATCATCCAGAAGGTTGTTGATGACTGTGAGGTCCCCTTCCTTTGCCTGGCAAGTTCCAGAAAGACAGAGAATGTGTCAAAATGAAATTTTGTATTTCAGCACTTCTTTCACTTTAATGCAAAGTGCCAGAGAAACTACTATGGAAACTTTAATATTTACTTAAAATCAGGAACTGTTACAGCATAAACTGTTTGACAGCTCAGTCTGTGGTACAACTTGCCTTCACAGAATGACAAATAATCTCTTGTTTTTTCTTAAGCTGGAACATGGTTGCTTTCAAGCATTTTTAGTTTCTTTGAAACTTAATTGTAAAGCTACAAAAAAAAGGATTAACAATAGAAATGTAAAGAGATTAAGGACATGGAGTGACAATAGGGACAAGGGGAAATGGCTTCACACTGCCAGAGGGGAGTGTTAGCTGGGATATTGGGGAGAAATTGTTCCCTGTGGGAATGGGGAGGCCCTGGCACAGGGTGCCCAGAGAAGCTGTGGCTGCCCCTGGATCCCTGGGAGTGTCCAAGGCCAGGCTGGATGGGGTTTGAAGCAGCCTGGAACAGTGGAAGGTGTCTCTGCCCATGGCAGGGGGTGGCACTGGATGGGCTTTAAGGTCCCTTTAACCCAAACCATTCTGTGATGCACAATTAGACTTTTCCTAGTTTATCTTCCTTACTCACAAAATCAGTGATAAAGCCTTACTTTTAAAGTGCTCTTGAGCACTCGGATGTGGTGCAGCTTTTCATTGATCACGGGGTTGTTGCAGCGCTTCACGAAAGACTTGCGGAACTCCTGCTTGGTGGAGGGACGCTGCTCTCCGAAAGCTGACAGGCTGGCTTCTTCCAGAGTTCTGTAGAGCTCTTGCAGGCCATCTGGAATTTCTTCCATTTCTTTTATGTTTTCTGAAAGAAAAGAAAGAAACCTAACAACAGATCTGATTGTTCAGGTGAAGTCTATAAAACCAGCAATACTGCAAATTCATGAATATATTAACCCATTAGTCAGTTCTGCAATGGTTGGTTGGATAAGACAAGAACATTTGGATCATCCCAAAGCTCAATTTTTAGCACTACGTGATGCCGTTTTGGTTTTTTCCTGTTTGATTTTAGATATTCTCTGTATCCTTTACACATATGTGTGTAGCTTTGTAGCTTCATATTATAGCTTAGCTTCAGCATTTTCCTAGGCAGGAAGACAAAACAAATTCCAGGGCCCCTGGAATCCTATCTTGGTTCTCCCTGACTACCAAGGTTGAAAACAGCTCTTTGAGACACATTTTCATCAACAAAGTACAGTCCCATCTGAGGGGGGGAAGACTTAGAAGGGGCTTGACCTGGAGGGGAATTGCATCACCACTTGTGCTCCTAATTGGTGCTTTTTTGTCAATTATTCTAATTTACCAAACATATAAAACTGTATGCACCCCTGTGGGGGGTGGGCTTTTGTGGACACTCTTCCATAACTGCCCCTGGAGGCCTCCAAATAAAGATCCACCTTTATATCACCTCCTATACTAAAAGCTACCTCGAGTTTCATTTCCAGGTTGGGAAAAAGGCAACACATCCTGGCACTTCAAGTACAAACTTCTCTGTTTGCCAACATCCAGCAGTTCAACCATAAAACCCTTGCTGAGAATAGTGGCAATACTCCTCTGGAGCTTGATGGCAGTGAAGTGGGTCAGAATATCTCCCAGAGTTTACCTTCTGCACAGAAACTATTGTGCCTTCTGATAGGAACCTTCTCTTCCAGGCTGTCATCGGTGCCTTCGATGGGCTTCCCGTGTCCCTTCCCCCGGACGTCCCTGTTCCGGGGAAGGCTTTGGCTGCGCTGTTTCTGGGGCCGGCCATGGGTGCTGTGTCCTCTGGGACATTCCACCAGGGGAAAAGGCCCGTCCTGCTCGAAGTTGTGGCGCCTCTGGACGGGCAGCGTGGCTTGTCTCCGTTTGTCCGGTGACATCCCGGGCCGGCCGCTCACGTAGTCGGCCTCGGGAGGGACAGTCTGAAGGAAGTGGAGCCCTGAACTGGTTAAGGGAGTCTCTATCAGGTCCTGCCACGAGCGCCGTTCTCGGTATGGGGGCCTGCACCCCGAGGAGTGAGTGCTGCCCGCCACGTCCTGCCGGGAGTCCTCGGCAGAGGAGTGGGAGTATGTGGATTCACTGGAAAAGTGTCGACCTTGTTTGGCTTCGGGGAATGGACTGGAAGAATTCACCTGGAAAGATACAAAAACGTGGTCCCATAAGACAATGTTTTCAACAGAGCCAAGAAAATTACTGTAGTGTAAAACACTGTACGATATCTAGTAATCAGATAGACTGATGGGTTTGATTTGTCATAACATGAACCTCTGTAAACAGAAGAGAATTAGCAGCGACAACTTTTATACAAGTGCTCTTTTAACCACTCCCTATTCTTGTTTTGCACATTCTCTGCCCACGAGCAACTCCTGATGGAAAGAACAGTGTAATTCTGGTGCAGGTTTCCTGAAGACCTGTCCAGCTTGCACTCAGTCCAGCTGAGGACAGTGTGAGTCTCCAAAAGGAACCTTAATTGAATTTCTTTTATTTTTTTAAGGGTCGAACAGAAAAAAAAAACCAAAAAAACAAACCCAAACAACAAAAACTTCAGCACCCAGGAAGATTTTTGGCTGGGGGACTGTTGAACTTGTGAAACGATTTGAATGAATTCTGCTGGGTCTGTGTATAAATTTAATTCAAAACAAAGAGAAAGGCAAAAATGTTGAAAAACAGAAAGGGAGGGGCTTAACCTGTATCCCAGTTGATAAAACAGCATCACATGGGTGAAAATCAGTCTGAACTTCACCCATGTGATGCTGTTGTCTCAGTCACTCTTTCTTTGGTTCTGGCTGTGTGAGGATCGTGTCATTCACGCTGAAGAAAAATCTGAAAGAAAAATAGAGAACAGTCCTATCTGTGCTTGGAATTATAGAATAATTGTCATAATTGCCTGTGTTTTGTCTAATAGAAATGTTCTATTTGCAATACTGTCACTACTATGGTATTGTACACAATCTTGTAAAAAAAAACCCTTTCCTAGAAAGATTTGTTCTTCAAAAAAGAACCAAAACATGATTACTGCGTGAATGTGAGCTAATCTTAATCTTTAACATCCAGTATCCAATACTGATAAATGAAAACCAGTCTCAATTAATACAAACTATCCCATCCACCACATTCTTTTCATATTCTGTAGTGAAGCTGAAGTTGGAATATTCTGTTCCTATTATGATATGTACTTTCACCAGTCCTACAAAAAAAAGGTCGTATCTCCAGTCTGGTGACAGATCTGTGTCAGGACACATTTACCTCTCCTTCCTTTCTAACTGATTTGCTATGGAAAAATCCAGGTCTTGGCTCATGAGGAACAGCAGTAATTTCATTCTTACAATCACATTCGGCTTTGTTCCGCCGCCTTTATGGTATTTAAATATCCCAAACCAAGGGAAGGGCAAGTCAAGGCACAGAGATGTTTTTGGTGCCCTGCAGTCACATGCAGTGTCTGGGACTCACTGAGGGTGTTCGGTGGTAGGAGTCACACAGCGTGGAGGAGCCCTCCTGCTTCAGGGTGAGGGAGCCGTCGATCTCGTCCTGATCGCTTTCGCTCCAGTAATCTGCTGACAAAGCATTCCGGGTTTCACTCGGCTGCTTTTCCACAAGAAAGCAGATCCCACGTTTGAACAACATCCTTCCAGGGCAAGGTAAACACTCCCCAGTCCCCTGCAGGGCTCGGCAACTGCTCAGGAACGGGCTGGTGGAAATGTCTGGCACCTCAAGCACACAGAGAGTGCAGAGACCTCCAGATGCTTTAGGGAGAGGTTACAGAAGGCAGTCTGGGCACCTGACTCCCACTGCACACAAAACCAACTCCTGGTCACATACATTCCAACAGAAACTTCATTCCAGATGCTGAAGTAGAGCCAAGCCTGAACGCTTAATTTAATTGGGCATAACCGGTTCCACTGTGGGTGATGGGGAAAGGGCAAGCCTGGCACCTGAGCTCAGGAGGGGCAAAAAAATAATGCTAAAGCACACCAAATCTGTGATGTCTGCACTGGTTTTAGGGGGATGAGCATCCCTGAGGGCTGGGCCCTGGGAGATCACACCTCACCCTGAACCCCGCATTCTCTTTATCACTAATTTTAAATATTTCTTACAGCTCAGCATTTTATTTTCTTTGGTAGTGGCACCAATAAATGTAGTTCTTCAAGGAAATGTATTCTCATCAAAATTGATATTTGAAAAGATGTGGCCATATGTTGATAAAGAAGTCAGTTATGACCTCTCCAGCTTTGTTGAAATACTGAACAGATTTGTACTGTCTGCTCTCTTCTTCTAATTATAATCACTGAAGCATTACCTTCATCTGGGTGAATATCCTTGTCATCAGGTGTGTAACCAATTGCTGCGAGACCCAAACGATTCATCCACCTAACAGAACAATAAAAATGAGGAGGAGAGACATTTAAAAGAAGCATCTCATGTGAATCTGAGGGCATTCTTAACATCTGGACAAGTCAGAGACAACACCTAATGCAAAAAGGCTGTTAAACTCACAATTCAGATGTGTTGGGTGGAAGTGAAGGATTTATCACATTTATTCTGATTGCTACTTCTATTTATTTCAAGAACTTGCCTGAATTGCCAAAATACTAGAAAATAAAATACAATTATGATAATTACTGTCTGAAAACCTGTAGTAGGAAGTAAATTGTATTAAATTTGTATCCTCAGCAAGCTAAAACAGCCTGTGGCAGTTTTGCACTGGTTATTTGCTAGTCTGGATTCACAGTGCTGGTGATAGAAACATTTTGTCTTGTGAAGCTGTGATATCAACATTATTTTCCCTTTATTTGTTTAATACAGATTTTTGGGTTTCTAAAACAAGAGTTAATAAATTGAAAGTACTTCAATATTTGCGTTTCACATTGGATGTGCTGGTTTCTTTCTTTGTCCCCAAATTATTTAGTTTGATAGAAAATAAGATTCTTTACTATATTAGGAAAATAGTTTATTTTAGGAAAAATACCTTTCAACTTTTCTTTATGTAAAATTACTGGATGTTTATATAATACATAATTGAAAAACTAGGAGAAAAGGAAATTAACACACAGAGGGGAAAAGTCACTTCTTAATGTTCAGCAAATGGAAAATCAAGAATTATCTTATTTTCATCAACAAGGAGATATAACCAAAGAAAAAAGCCCTAATAGTGACATCTATAATGCCTGGGATGTTTTTAACCATTCCCTTACTCGGTGACTAAATTCTTTACTATGCCATTGATTTCCCAGTATGTTGGTGTGAGCGTTTATCTAGAAGCAGCCCTTTTTTCCATTTTGACATTGCAACACCAAATTTGTTAATAATTATGTTCTCGGTTAATGAATATTATAATGACAGAAACATCTTTCACAGATCTCAAGTCAGACATTAGTGAGTAACACATTATCAAAAGGATGAGTTGTTTTGCAGACTAAACCAAGAAAACGATTCCGTGTAATTCTTTCCCACTTGCACTAGAGGAGATAAAAAGCTTTTAAGGACATATGTGACTGTTATTGTCCAGGAGAGTGGTGTGTGGGAGATGGTAGGCACAGCAAGGAGGCAGAAAATGAAGGAAGAGTGAACTCTCCACTAAAAATAGCGCACAGTTCAGCACGTATTGATCTCCTGGTCTCTGCAACTCCGCAGAGGCTGCGAGCAATGATCTTAATCTGTAATATTGGACACGGCACTGACTCATTGCACGGCCTGCAGCAAAGCCTTCCACGGATCTTATGACTTTCCTAAGTAGCCAAAGGAGACAACAGCCTTTACTTCTTACAGGCAATTGTGAGAGGGTTTAATTTACTTGCAAAACGATGAAAATAAAGAATTGTACAATCATGGTGCTTTGCCTCTCGATATTAAGCCAGAAGTGAGCAAATTGGAGATGAAGATGGAAATGATGACTGGTTTTCCCAAATACCAGCTGCAGGGATAGGACGGCTCACGGCCATTGTTTGCATCAGCACGTCAATAACTCACCTTTATCATGAGGGAAGTACACTGAAAATGGATGAACAGATTTACAGCAGAGCTTTTGCACAGTGCTCCCCAGCATCATTTCCCTCAGCGCACGGCGTTGATCGCCTGGCATTTGCTTCCCTTGCAAAGCAGATCCTTTATTGCAGGATGGCAATGACATCATTCCCTGCTCGTTATTAAGCACTTGTGTTCGCCAGTTTTTCCTCAGTTTTTCCTGAATTTCTACACTCATTAGCATTGGAGCAAAATAGTTTTAGTCATACTTTGCCACATGCCTTTGGCAATTAAGCAGAATGGCTCAGTGCCTTCAACTGAGATTCTGCTTAAGCACCAACGATAAATGAGGACTAATTACCATTTTTCAAGTTAAAACAGACTCAGCCATTTGTGTGGTCAGTGCATGGAAATTTATATTGTCTTAAATTTCTTGCAAAATTTCTTTTGTTGCTCATTGTTAATTTGAGGGTCTCAGATCTTGGAAGCAAATATAGACACCAGTTGAAGTGTTAGGATTAACCTTCCAGAGCACAGGGGTGTTCTTAGGATACCCAGAGTATCAGCTTTACACATATGGCCTCAATGGTCAAATCTGGAATTAGCTGAAGTTAATCTTCCTTCTCTAAGGCTGCTCAGGCTTTTCCCTTCCAAAAGCCATGATCATCCCCAGCTAGAGCTACAAGGACTTTCTTACCTCATTTACCACAATTCAGAGTCAGCTCTTTGTCAAGCCAACATAAAGAGTTATCTGATGACATTCAGTGGCTTATCATGGTAAAATCTCTTCTGATAAAAGAACTAGAATCTCCATTTTAGGTTTTGTGTTTTTAAAGAAAGTGTGAGTGAGTGTTTTTGAGGTTAATCAGGAGGTATACAAGTGCTGAGATTACAGCTCATTTTCTTACAGCTAATTTTTTTCCCCAAGGAAATGCAAACTCCGTTCAAAAGGAACCCTGCATAAAGTTGATGAATTTCCTTGATGAGCAAACCACTTTCATTTTTCAGAAAACTGCAGACAAGGTTATAAAAAGCTCTTTGTGGAGAGCTTGGAAACGCAGGCAGTTGGTTCTGAACTCTGCCCTGAGTGCCCTGTGGGCAAACATTGGGGTCCAGGCGGGCAGGGGAACCCCCGAGGGATGGAGGATGCACATCCCACTGAGGGTCAGGCACTGCAGGGCTCCGTGTGCTGCACCTGGCCAGCACCACTCCAGAGCTGAGCCCCAACAGCTCCTGGACTTCCCCGTGCTCACAAGGAGACCTGGGCTGTCCTGGTGGCTGCACCTTTGGGATTTCACGTGCACACCCCTCTACCTTGACTCCAGGGCAGAAAGCTGCACTCCTTTCCCCCCAGACCCTGCCTTTTTACTCGGATAATTTCAACAACTCATTCCTTTTGATAATTAAACCACTTAACCAGCATGTTTCTCTGAGCCTAGGCCACCCAGCAGAGCACGGGGTTTGCATTCTAGATGGAAATGGTGATGACATGGAACAGCACTGAATATCCCACAGATCCTCTGCCACAGCATTTTACCTGCAATATTGTACAAATCCCCATCAGATATAATCACTGCCTTACCAAGGCACGTTGTAACAACCTACAGGGGACCAGGCAGTGGGTTAATTGTTTTTTGTTGCCTGTTCTTCAGTGAACCAAAGGCAGGGAAAGGTGAACCTCAAGTAAAGTCATTGAAATGCACAAGTAAGTTTTGTACTTTGTCTCAATTAAATTCTAGATAAATCAGACTTGCCTTTAATTAATTCTGTTGGTTACGAACAGGCACTGTTGTCATTGCTTTGGGATAAAATAGAGCTGCCTGGTGGTATTTAAGTTAAATTTACTGAGAGAATTCTGGTTCTTACCCAGGGATTACAGCCCAGGGCCTCTTCTGAGAGTCTGATTCTGCCCAGGCCTGGGCTGTGATCAGTGAAGGCACCAGGGCAGAGAGGAGCTGAGGAGCTGTTGCCAGAGTCAGTCTGATACTGAAGAGTGAATTGTGTCTGAAATGCCCCGAATTGTCAGGAGTTGGGAGCACTTTCAGTCACTGACAGCAGCACTGGGAAATGGCCAAGTGGGCCAAACAACGGGAAAACGACTGCACATTGCTTTGCTCTCCTAACACTCTATTAAAACCAAGAATATGCCATTCCTCAGTGTACAAATTAATAAATTTCTGTTTCCTGGCTGTTGTAAGGGCTGAGCCAGTCCAAGGTCAGTGTGAGGTTCTGGAACTGAAGATAATTAAGGTTTCCTCAGTGGCATCACACTCAGCCCCTTGGTTTGTTCCTTTCTACAGTCCAGATTGAAAAAGCACAAATAAAAAAATAAAACAACTTGGGCATTCTCAGTTGTCATAAATTTGAGAGAACTATTTTGTTTAGTGTAGGAGAATGAAAACCAAGGGCAAGAGGATAACTTCTTATAAAAAAGGGATGAAAAGTTACAATTTTTAGGTTATAGTTAGAACTGTTCCATAAATCCGTGGAGAACAGGTCAGGAAGAAGTGAGTTTCTGTGGCTCAGAAAAGTTTTATTTGCTAATATCCTCACTAACTGCACATACCAGGTGGCTGGTTATAAAAGAAACTGTTTAATTCAAATGAAAATGTAAATGAAGGCTACATCCTGAAAAGGTGTAAATTCAAGAAAAAGGCAATCCACTTTCACTATTTCTCTCTGTTAAATGTTCCATTAAAAATGAAGGCTATGAAATCCTGAGGCATTAAGAGGTAGAATAAATAAAATATATTTCCTATCTTTCTTGCATCTTTTCCTCATCAATTCTTGCCCTTCTATGTCGCCTCTGCTTTGTGTTAGAAATGTTTCAGTGCAGAAGTATATCTTTATTCATTTTTGAGATTGCATCTACTCTTGAGATTATTTGGTTAAAAGGAAAAACTAGAACTAAAGTGGAAGTTAAATTTCACTTGAATCAAGTTATCTTTAAGTCTATTGAAATAGAGATTCTCTTGAACCATTTACTTCCTACATAGAATAAATTCTGTGCAGTTTATATTTAATATCTGATTAAAAGCTTTGTATTATTTTTTTTTACATCAGGGGGATAATCAGGTTCCAGAATTCACAGTAAAATTCTTTGCAGTACAGAATTAGATTTAAAAATTGATTTTGTACTTCTTATGCTGACTTCTTTCTTACTGAACACCTGAAAAATCAATGCATTTCCCATTTGGGTTCCTAAGGTACATTATTTTCACTATTTTCTACAATTATGCAGGTAATACATTCATTTAAGAGAATAAAGGTTGCTGTAATAGGGGTGGCTGAAATGATGCCTTGATTTTCCTCCACACAAAAGAAGCCCCAAACCACCTCCCAGTGAAATTTAACCCTGAGCAGCTCCCTGTCCATGAGCTCATCCCTCCCCGTGTATCAGCCCTCAGCAGCCTCTGGTTCTGCTGTTTGATTTGTCACAGTTGCTGGGATTTGTTAAGCAAAATCATTCATGGGATGAACTCTGAGTACTCTCTGATTTGATAATTTGACATGACTGTTGATCTTGTTTCATGCATTGTCTTCTTAGATTTGTCAGGCTGGAAAAAGAGGAAAAAAGCCCGAGACAGCTTAAGAATTGACAAGTGAACCAACCCGTGTCCCCTTTGCATGTGCATCTACTTCATGCACTTAATGGGATTTTTTCTTATTTGTAATTTTTTTAACTTTATTCTGTCTCAGAAATGCACAGTTATGCCTCTGTACTCAGAAGTCTGGTTTGGTGCAAGTTTTGTTTGTTTGTTTGTTTGTTCGTTTTCCCCAGTGGGTGATAGACAAAAGAAATTCACTGCCTCTGTAGCAAATAAATTACCCTTCTGGTAACAGCATTTTACTGTACAAATATAGTCGTGTATCACAGAGAATAAAAGCACACAGTAACTGATAGGCTGTTATTTGATACAGAACCAATAATAAACCCTAAGGAAATCTACCAAAACAGTCACGTAAACTCAGCTGGAACTTCTCTTTACTCACTTACTCAAACTTTTAACCCAGCTTTCACCAAATGATTGGCCCAAAAGAAACCTCTGGAGAAAGAAAACATTCTTTACAGGCAAGAGAACTGAGCTTAGCATGGCCTGAATTATGGGTGGGGTTTTGGGGCTTAGGGGGGAATTTTTAAAAGAAATGGGATGATTTACTTGTGAAATGATGTAATTCTGCTTCCATGTAGTTTTTGAAAAATCAGCTCAAATAGCCCAAATAATACTGTTAAATCTCTGGTTATTTCATTATGATGTTACTTATTTCTATTGCTAAATCTTCTTATTTGCCAGAGTTAACTCACATCACAGCATGGACTGTGACACCGCCTTCATCTCAGAGAGGTGCAGGGCTGGAATCGCTAAATCTGCTCCATGAAACGCAGCTGAACTGCTTGGCTCCCAGAGGAACTCTATCGATTCACACTGGTACTATTTACAGCAGAATTTGATCAAGTTAACTTCGTAATTTAGACTAGTGCAGAAAGCCAGTGCAGATCCTGCCTCCTGCACGAGGGATGAACTCCTCCCCCAGTGCTGATTTGGATGGTGTTGGAAAATCACAATTGTGCATTAACTCCATCAGCCAGCGGGGCCCCAGCTGAATGAGGGGAAAATGGTGCTTCACAAGCCTGGAGTAAATCATTCAGAAATTGTAGACAGGAGGAGCCAGGGAAGGAGATTTGGAATATTCCAGCTCACTCCTAGGAATTCCTGGTGCAGTGTTTTCCCCTGACAGGGCACAGCAGCTCCACCATCACCCTGTTCCCTCCCGTGAACATCATGGTTTCACCCAGTCCTTGGGGCCTGCAGCTAATTCTGATCAGAAAATTGTTTTACTTGTGCAGCAGCTTAGGAGCTTTCATGTGATAACAATAAATTAAAGGGCTGACGTGGCCTCGGGCACCAATCTGAAACAAGTTTATGGGAACATAAAGGAAGAAGGGAAAACCTGCTCTTTATGTTTACTTACAACACCATTGGGAACCTCCATTTCAGGGATTTCTGTTTGAAAAGTGCCTTTCATGTTCTGCAGAATTATCTCCTGGCTTTTCATCAGGTAAGGGGCTGAGAGTGAGAGCTCTGTAACAACTTACTCAGCTCTGCTTGATAACGAGCTGTTAAATTAGGCCAGACAGATCTGACCATCTCCTGTTCACTTGTCCAGTTCAAGAGAGGAAATGTCTAATAGGGGCTCAGGGCTGCAATTTTTCGTTGCCAAGAACTTTTCTTTGGTGTTAGTTTATAAAAAGTGGAGATAAACTGCACTGAAACTGTAAAAGATGTATTAATCCTGGCTCACCATCTGATTTGGCCAAGACCTGTCAAGGAGACAGACCAACATGTCCAAAATTAAAGGGGGAAAACAGAATTAACTTTAGTAATAAAAAGGATGATTTAGGGCAAGTCTTGAGTAACTCACTTGGTTATACTCCATACATAAAAGTAGATAGGAGACAGCATAAAATTTGCTTATAATCAATAGAGAATTAATTCAGAATACTTCAATTTTCAAACAGTTCTATTTTAAGAGAAATATTGTGCTATAATCTTTCAGGTCTTGGAAAGGATAGACAATATTAATAATAAAATAAAAATCAATCATCATTCTGTTTCAGTAGCAATTATTTGTTATATTTTTCGAATGAACGCAAAAGATTTATGGGAGTTATTAAAATTGTACAGTTAACCCAGTTATTCAAATCAAATGTGATCAAATTATTCAGCCTAAAATAGAAACTTTTAAAAATTTAATATTTGGGGTCCATGACGAGATTGCAAATGCACTGCACCGCAGACTTCAGTGGGAAGCAAGTTTTAAATAAAGTAGATATTGTAAACTAACTGAATATTAAATTCAATGCTAATTAAAGCCATAAACAGGTTATATGTGGTGTGGTAGGAGATGAAGCACTTCTGGGAAATAAGGCCTTTAACAAGCTTGGAGCACCAAGCCAGAGATGAGCTCATCAAGTTCATTATTAATTCATTTCTAAGAACATGGCTCTGCTCGTGTAAGACCTGACAAAACAGCATGAGCATGAATTCTGCAAACTTGAGTAACACAGCAGGCAAAACTCAGCCACAGCTGAGTGCCTCGGTCTGCTACAGAATAATCCATCCCCACCCACTGAGGTCCAGCTCTTCCTTCAGCAGTGTGGGGTTAAAGGCACATTAAAATATTCCAGAGTGGAAAAAAGTTATATAAGCAGTGAATCTGAGGTAAGGAACCCTAAAAAGAACTGTTAAAATGAAAGCTGGTGGTAAAGGCAGTTGAAGAAAGGATAAAATTCCCCACATAGTGAATGAAGAATGTTCCTTTCCATGCTGGGACTCCTTCACTTTTCAGCATGAGGGATCTCCCCTTCTGTCAGCACAGCAAATCCAGTTAAATTCTGTGCTCAAAACAGGAGTGGGAGATACCATGCAAAGCATTTGCCCTCTTTCCTCACATTACAGGGTTAGCAACTTGCTGGGAAGAGAGAGATTTGTGAAATTAGTATTTTAAATGCATTTTTCATCTCTGAATCTTGCTTCCTCATTTCAAATTTCACACAGGATCTCTGGGGGAAGCCTGTAAAAGCTGCAGGGATGCCCAGGGATTTCACAGAGGTAGCAGAGTTATCCATCATTTGGGTGGGGAGGGAAGTCCAATTGCTCTACAGGGACAGCATTGCTGAAGGGAAAATACTGCACAAAATACCTCAAGTAGAAGTTCACCCTTTGCCTTCTTCCATGGGAAGCAGACCCAAAAAAATCAGGAAAAAGGCTTTTGTAAATTCCAAAGTAAATGAGGTGAAGGATGGCAGGGTATGGAAAGCCATGCTGGCACCTTCCCAGCTGCTCCTCTGCTCCAAGGCCTCACTGCCATACAGGCAGCTTCCTGGGCTCCCCATGGAAAAATCAATGGATGTTGTAAAAGCAGCTTATCGAACTTATGTCAAGACTTCCTGGTTTTCCTTGAGTCAGAACATTTTATGTATAATTTATAGATATGATCAATGGCACTTCAACAAACGAGAGCTACCCCAGCAACTGAAATCAAGGGAGACCAGGCAGAGCTAAACCAACAAAATATCCTCACTTTGGTTTTGTCCAAACAAACCTGAACCACACTACTGAGCAATGAAACATTAACAACCTTGAAAAAAATATTTTCCAGCAAACTTATACCCTGTAAGTATCCCACTGCTGGTAACTGAAGCTGATCATCCTCATCAGTGGATGATGAACAGGCCTGAACAGTTTCACTCTGGCCAGACTCACACACCAATATTCCTGAAGGGCTGGATAAGCCACAGAATATAAACATTCAATAGAATAATATTTTTTAGGCCTTAATATTCCAAAGGAAAAAACCCAGCTGTATCTGTTTCTCCAAGCTGGCAAACAGTAAGAATCACTGTAAGTAAGAACATCTTAAAAGTTTTAGTTCTCTGTGCCAGGAAAGATTTAAGACTTTCCAGTATGGTGACCTTGTCCCAGGTGTCCTTGTGCTTTCCACCTCAGCTGGGAATAAACAAATTTCTGGTGTAACAGGAGGAGGGAGGACATCTGACTCTGCCTTTTGGGATCTAAGGGCCTGTCCCACCTTCACCCAACCTCTGCCTTCACCACTGAATCACAAAGGAGAAGCACAGAGTGATTTGGGTTAGAAGAGCTCCCAGGAGGTGTCTGTTCCCACGCCCTCCCACGGCAGGGCCAGCTTTAATGTTGGACCAGGCTGTCCAGGGCCTTGTCCAGTCAGAAGTTTGGAATGCCCTCCCAGCACGTCCAAGGACATTTAAAAACTCACTGCAACACCGAAAATGGAACTTTGCTTGTCTCTGCTCTGCGTTGGGACAGTGATGCAGTGAATAAAATTAATTACTGCTGATTTTCCATATTGTTGGGTTTTTTGGGGGGGGATTGGAAGGGAAATATATATATAGTTATATATATATATATATATACACACACATACACACGTCCCACCATCTCTGTGAGCTTTGGTGTCGATGCCCTGTTTTATATACCAGAAACACTGATCCCACTAAGACTTCCAGCTTTTACCAACAAAACATCACAAGGGTGATAAACCTTAAGCCCATTAACAAAAGAAAAAATTCTAATTAACACAGATGAGACCAACACAAGTAACTTTCCTTTGCAGAACTAAGACGTGTCATGGCAGGAAATGTCAGCAAAGTGAGGCACAGAATGGAAGACTAATTATTAAAAATTAATGGAAGATTAATTCCTGAGGACACCATGAGCCAGCATTATGTCAGGCTCCAGGAGTGTACTCGTGTGTGGGATGAAATATTGAAGCACCAGGATAAAGAACATCCCACAACAAAGGGGACACCAAACTCACCTGTTCATCTCTTCAAGGCAGTCGGTTGCGAAGTAGAAGCTCTTTATTTTGGGGTGACAGGCTTTGAAGGCACTATAAAAAGAGCACAAAGAATAAAAGCCACCTTTTCTTTCAAACAATTTCTCTACAAATCCACCAGACTGTCCTGCTCTACAATTCTTCAGCATGTTACAGGTTTCACAGGCATTCGTAATCTTCAGGCTGAATTTTGCTGCCTAAATTTATAGATGGGTTCCTCCTGATCTGATTTCATCTACATTTGTGAGCCTCATACTTTGTAAAAATTTCAAAAGCCCTTGAATGACTTAAAAATATAAATCCTTTTGATAACCATTGATGTTCCACATCTAAAAAATTCTTGGGTGAATTTGAAAGTCTTACTGAGTATATTCAAGTACATCTTAGTTTTATTCCAAAAATCAGCTAAAGTGATAAGTGTTTGATGCCCAGCCTCTTCTCATATATTTAGATGTCTGTTTTGTGTTCTACAAAAAGAAATATAGAGGGGCTTCCAAGCTGAGCTAGAAATCACTGGGATAATAGATAATAATCAGATGGCATGGGTGATTATAGTTCACATAAAATGCTTTTTATTAATGCTTTTATGTGGTCTAATCCCTGAGCTCTTCCTTGGCTGAGCAGTTCAAAACTAAGAACAATAATCACAGTTTTTACAAATTTTTTTATGTGGGTATAATGACAAGGAGTTTTGCTGTCAAGGGAATCAGAAGGTGCCAGCATTGAAGACTATTAATTTGATTAGCTGGGAAATGTTAAAAAAATGCCACACTATCATTCATAACATTTATGTTAAAATAC
Organism: Orthonyx spaldingii; assembly: GCA_013397795.1. Classification (NCBI taxonomy): domain Eukaryota; kingdom Metazoa; phylum Chordata; class Aves; order Passeriformes; family Orthonychidae; genus Orthonyx; species Orthonyx spaldingii. The sequence goes on from VZTJ01000523.1 coordinate 1,541,320, forward strand.
TGACATTTATGTGGTAATTACCAGATGTAAGAATTAGATTAGGAATGGAACACGTGGAATTATGAAGAACCTGTGATGCAACATTTCCACTATTAATAGCTTAAATGCAAATGAGTGTTTTATTAATTACTGTGACTTATTGCAGTTTTCAGAGACAAGATGAAAGCTGAAGAACCTTCACCTGGGCACAGTGATTTTTTTTTATATTCATAATTAACACAAATGCATCCAGCAACAGCTTTCCTAACCAAAGTCCTACAGCAGAGTTGTATTTCTGTGCAGTTTCCTTTTCCATGAGGTTAGGGATATAAAGGGTAAGGTTATCTTTGCACAGAGGGTTATCATTAAATATTAAATTCCATAAAAAGAGACTGTTGAGAAAGTGTTGTTTTGGCATCTGGACAGTGATAATTTCCACTGCAGAGCCTCACTGCCCTGGCTACTGGTACTTGGCAAATAAAAGCAGTGAGTGCCTGTGAAAGCCCGCACAGGGATTTGTGGTGCCCACTAGATGGCACAGGCTTGTTAATTATCTCCCTTTTGATCATTACATAAATGCAGTTTCAAGTATGCTCTGATCAAATTTATGCTTTCTTTTAACTGATTACTGTGATATAATCTTAGTGTCAAAAATTCTTATCATTCTTAGTCTTCTGCTTTTAATGTGGAATTTTTTAATCTCCATATGGTGGCTGAGTACCAGGAACTCCAGCTGATCCTGTGGAAGCAGCTGATGCCTGTCTGTGGGTGAGAAAGGTGAAATAGTTTTGTGTGTGTTTTAGACACAAGTGAATTAGAACAGTACATGAAATATCTATTTACACAGTGATTAGCAAATACTGCACCTTCAACAGGAATTCCTTACAGTACTGAATTGTTAATGCTCAAAATAGAAAATCAGGACTAAACAAACACTCCTGCATCGTTACACTGCTGGTCTGAACTCTCTGCAACATCTGCACCTTCTCCTCCAACCATCTCCCAGTGGGATTGGCTCAGATTGGAGAGGATTATGTGGTGGATCTAAAGATCCTGATCCTCTTGGCTAATCCTGAGAGAATATCACATGATGGAGTTTCTGCTTGTAAATAGGATTATTTTCCTAGACAGGAAATTTAAATACATACAGGCATTCAAATACCAATATTGGGGTTTCAAGTCAATGTCATAATGGGTCAAAGTTAGTGTGATAAGCAGAATTTAATTTGGCTCCACTGTGCTCTTGTAATGTGATATCATCTATGATTAGTGGTCATTTTCTGGTGGAAGGTGTCCCTGTCCACGGCAGGGAGTGGAATGGGATGATCTTTAAGGTCCCTTCCAGGCCAAACCAGGCTGTGATCCTGTGATTATTTGAATATTACATTCTCACAGGAACCCTGCCTCAGTTAAGGCACAGAGAGGTGAAATCAGGACTATGCAACAGGTCAGGCACTGCCTGCAGGGCTCCTGGCTCAGTTGGTACAGAACTTGTGAATGTGTCATAAAATGCAGAAAGAGCAAGGATTTTGTCAGGGGTAAATCAGTTAAATGCTGCAGGTCTGGCTGCCTTTGCAAAGGAGTTCCCATGAGCCAGGTCCCTGCAACCAGACCTAATTGGTTACTCTGTGAATGTTCCTTCAGATCTTTCTGCCTGATGTTGTGATGATTTCCTGAGATAGTGACCATTAAAGCTGCAATAATTATTGCACTGTTAGATATTTGCAAACTGCAGAAAACAGATCTTTATTGCTATGAAATGGAGATCCCAATTCTGTGCAAACTTGTGATTTAGATGTATTGCAGTTGTGTGTCAGGCTGCAAACCACGACAATAAATCCATCTTCATCTCCCAGCTGTGTCACTAAGATTGTTATTAGGGAAGTGTTTAGATGCATTCCTAGCATTAGGAACTGGAGTCTCCAGGGAAACAATTTGAGATGTATAAATATGAATAATTCAGAAGAATGATATCTGTATATTTACATTTGGCTTGGTTTGGAGGGCCCCAGACTGGCTGCAATAATCAAGATGTGGTGTAATGAGTGCCAGTTTAAGGAATAATCTTCATCCATTGGCTGCACTCCACTTAACACAGCCCAGAAGTTTCTCCCCTGTGGGGGCCCACTGGTGGCTCAAGGGGGCTTTGCTGCCTGCAAACACTGTCAAGATCTTTTCAGAAGTAATGAAATTACAGAAACTGTAGTAACATTTAAGCTGTACCTTCATGTCTGCCTGTACTACATCAATGACATTTGTATAGAGCTCTGACTGCACACTTTCAGTATGAAGTGCCAACACTGTGGCATATCCTTGATAAATTTAAGACCCAAATGTGCATTAACTAGGCAATGAAAATTTTCACTAGGTGGAAATTGTTGAAGGTTCAGGCAAAGCACCAGTTGATAAGGATTAATTATACCTGTAGCTCAATTAATCTTTATACTTGGAGATCAGTGTCATCACAGGGCATTATAATTATCAGTACCTTTGAAAATAACGTGATATTCATGTCATGCCACAGCATACAAACTCAACTATAATTTCTCATACTGTATGATCACTTTCAATCAGGAGGATGCAGGTGTTGCCTACAAGCAGTGGGAAGTTTTTCAGTGCCAATGCAAAAAGCCTCCTTTCACAGGGACAAGGTCATTGCAGGTCCAGCTATAGCCTGGAGAGCTGAACCAGTCTGAGCTGATGCCATGGTTCCTGTGATAATCAGGGTACCTTCATTAAATGCATTACTGAGGCAAATCATCAATCCATACCGACTAATGCATTCAATTAGAGATATTCTTGTGAAAGCTTTCTTAAGGCTATTCCATCACTGTGTGCCATGGACATCAGGAACAGCAGGCTGGGAAGCAGAACTCCCCCTCTGACAGAACAGTGGGAGAGAGAAATCCATTAATTATCCCAGTAAGACTCCAAGTCCTTTTGTTCAAAAGGGTTTGAACATTTCACATCAGTAGCTCTGAAAATAACAGAGATCTGAGGGGAAATCCAAACTGGGTTCCAAAATGTTCTTCGTTTTGCATGGGGAGAGTGAAGGAGATTTAACACTGGGATTTTGGCTTTTCAGGGGGATCAGGCAATGGAATGATGCTCACTCCTGTCCTTGTAGGACAGCCCAGAAGAGGACAGGGAAGTGCTGTCCAGGTGTGCTCCCAGGGGCTGTGGGTTGGAGCTGGCTGGACACAGGCAGGGCCCCCATTCCCACATGCTGGATATACTGAATTTCACTGCACTCCCTTGCAGGTAAAACAGTGGCCAATGTAAGGTGCAGTTTTTATGGTGGGGGAAATGTATAAATGGTAGTCCATGAAGGAAGAAATCAAATGGAAATTCAGCTCAGGAAAAAAGGGAATTACTATGCACATCTTCATTATACTTTTACCTCTGGACCTGCCTCTTTTTGAAAGGATTCAAAGCCTGAAGGTTCTCAGCTTTCAGTCGGGTGCAAAGTTTTAGTTAATCGGACTTTTCCCTGTGCATATACCCTACAGAAATCCTTCTCTAAGCTGAGTTCTGAGGGATTGTGTTCTCATGCTCTGAGGAAAGCTCTGGAAGCTATTTCTAGCTGTGCACAATGACCTTCTGTTTGATCTTGGTTAATTCACCGAAATCTGTTAAGTGCTTTATATTCTAACAAAAGGGTATTATTTTTCCTGTATTTTTGTTCAATATCATTATTAATATCTACTCATTGCTCTGAGGTATTTATAGTGCTCGGTTCATGTTTAATTTCTATAGTGATACCCTCAGCTGAAAGGAGAAATAGAAGTATAAATTGCACTGTCTTGTACTTCTCTGACTCAGTAATAATATCCCCAGACAAGAACAGGCAACTGAAGAGGTTTGATTTTCTGATGAGCAGTCTCTATTGTAATTCATATCTTCAATATTTCTATTGTACATGTGCTCATAGTTGTAGGACTTGTTTCCTCAGACCAAAACTGCATTCAGCCATTGGAAAAGCACAGGAAAAATCCAGGATGCTTAGTTAGAAGGAGAAAAGCATACAGAAGACAAATGCAAATCATTCAGGAGATACCAGCAAAGTGCCACTCTCAGAGCACTGGAATTGTTCTGTTAAACCTGTTGATTCCAATCCCAACCCTGTTTGGAAGCTGTTCCCAATGAGTGTCTGTTACTGAATATTCCTTAACTGTGGAAAGCTTATAAGATGCTTTTTACTGGAGCAGAATGTGGAAGTAGCAATATGCACATGAGCAATAATGCAGTGTTCATTTTGCATATGGAACCTAAATATTTTAGCAGTTGAGAGCAACACAATATTGGGTATGCAAAGCTTCCTGCATAAAAGAGAAAATTGAGATTATATTCATCATCCCCTACTATGATATTTGTTATACTATTTCCTATGGGAAAATGTGGCCCTACTGAACCTGAGAAAGTTTTCTCTCTTTACTAAAGTATTCATTGCTTTTTTATTTCCTTATTTAACTGAAGCTATAACTGGACTATCTGGCAAGCTGACTGAAGAGTTATTCAATTGATTTTAATCCAGTAAATGGAATTTACATTACATTGTATCTTTTATAATAAAGAGAAATACTAAAGCTTAAGTGGATCTCTGATGATATATTTACAGAATTCAAGGTTTTTCTCAGTAACTTCCTCTCTGGGCTTTACAAGTTTACACATAGCAAACTTCCAAGTGCAATCCTTTATAAACATAATTGGCACATTACTTACTGTTTTCGTCTGCATTCAATTGCTCTGTCTATCCTGAACTCAGGTAAACTAATGAATCCTTCTGCTTTTTCATCCTGTTGAATGAGAAAAAAAAGTGATGTTGAAAAAGAACATAGAATTAAAGAAGAGAGAAATGAGCAGCAGCTGTGTGGGTTTTATACAAAGAACAACCACCCAGTCAAAGGAAATACTGAATGTATTTTGCACATACTGTTTTTACTGTGAAATGGATTCAGTTCATCACACAATGTCAATGACCTTTATGAGGTAACTAAACTGATAATTTCTCAAAGGAGACCCAGCCATCCTAACCCCCTTTGCTGGAGGTCACAGAAAACCTTTCAGCCCCAAACACGGCACCTAAACAGAGGAGAGCTCTCAGATTCTTCATCATAAATCTACATTTTACAGCTGTTTGGTGGATGTCTCTCTTTAAAGTCACACTTGTCAGACCACGTGCCCTGCTGACAGTCCCTGAGGAGATTCCTTGGCGAGGTCACCTCTGATTAAATGGAGAGGTAATAACCAGGAAATGGATCCTGTCACTTTTTGCTTCTTTTGGAGCAATTCAGCAGGAAAAGCAGGGAGATATATTAACACCAGTCAGGTTTTTGAAAATTATTAACCAGTGCACAATGAATTATGGCTTTGCTGTGAGCTTTGCTGAGAGTCAGGGGGACATACCCAGAGCCCCCCACCTGGCACGGGCAATGTCAAAGAACACAAAACCTCCAGGTCTTGATCACCCACAGCCCGAGCAGCCCTGTTTGAGCTACAGAAAACCACAAAAACTGAGGAGAATTGTGCTGCTAAACTCATCCTCTGGAGGAAAATGGGAGAGGTGGAGTAAAAGATCAGTAACCAAAGCAGGGTGCAGAGCTCAGCTCGAGCCCTGGGGCTGCTGCACACAAGTGGAGGAGCAGCACTGAACCATTCTGGGCTTCTCCCCTCTGTTATTTCCCCCTACATTTATGCAGATTGCACCAGCACAAACCCAGTGGTTTTCAGGAAAATTTCACCAAGAGCAGCATTTTACACACGAGAAACTGCAAACTCCAGACTAATTCAGCAAAAAGCAAGAGGAACATCTATATAAAAATATCTTTCAGATAAAGAGATTTACAAATTCAGATTTTCTCATCTGCTGCACATAACGCTTAACTAACACAAATGGTTACACTTTACACATCCCCCCCAACTGAAACTGGGGAGAGCTGAGTGTGAACACATTGTTAGCCCAAATAAATCTGTGGAAAAGGATTCACGACAGACATATTAATTTCTTAAAGACTGCCATGAACATCTGCTATTTTATTAAGCTTGAACATGGGCTTGGAGACTTTAAAAAAGAATTTCAACTGGAATATTTCCAGCTAGAATGCCCCAAACCTGTCAATTGAAGTGGCAGTTCATCCAACCACGCAGTAAAAATAGACTTTAATAGTAAAAATAATTATAAAGCTTCAGGTTTCATTTTTGCTTTCTCCAAGCATGCTGTGTACTTACATTCTGGTTTGTGTACCAGTACAAGGAGGAATCCTTCAGAATGAACCAGTACTTTTTCCATTTCTGGGTGAAATATCCTTTGGCATCCTTTTTCTTCCAGAGCCATCCCTCGCAGTCCCCGTGGCCCAGGTCCTTGCAGGAAATTCTCCTCCTGCTCACGCTGGAGAGGGAACTCCCTGCCAACACCACGGGGAGTCAGAGAGGGGAAAACTCTTCCATTTAAACACACCACTGGTTTTGAATTCAAAACCCTCCAAGCCAATTCCTTTCCAGTCTCGGAACGAACCATTTCCAAATTCAACAATGCCCTGCAATTTTGGCATCCCCATGAACAGAAAATGGAAAGGGCCTGGTTTATGCAATGCTTTATTTCATCTCTAGAGGGTTCATTCCTCTTAGGGCTGCATTTTTTTTTTTCTGATTAAGATGGACAGCACCGTTCCAAAGTGAAAATGTATTTATTTAGCCTCAGCCAGGAACTCAGAGCATGACACAATCTGTACACAGATGCAAACACTACTTTTTTCCATACATCTTCCTTTAGCAGCAGAAGCCCTGTCAAATTATGGGAATTTTTAAACCAAATTTTTATAGTCAATAAAAAAGAAAGATTGTTCACTTCCATAACAATGCACATGCTTACATGATTTTTATCCTGAAGTGAACAACAATATTTTAACTTTACAGCATCCTGTTAAAGGCACGGCAGCAGGAATAGGTTTCTTTTCTTGGTATTATTTCAATAAATCTTAATCAAAAGGCTTAAAAATTTAGAGTGCCTTGTAAATATTAATAAAACCAGTTTTTTAATAAATATGGTATAATTTCTTTTCCTGAAAAAATGCTGTAGGAAACTCCCTTAACATATCATACTTTTTTTCTGTAAAAAATCAGGTTTATAATGCTACAAGAATTACATTTGTCCTACACCTGTGAAACAGGGAAGAAATTTAGAGAACATAAAACACCATCCTTTGCTCTGCAGTGTTCCACAAGCAAGTGCTCATGAATTTGCTCATAGATGCCACCTGCCTCCTTCCTAAGGCAGAGGAAGTTTTACCACCCAGCCAAGCAATATCATACCTATAACACATTTATTTTGGTATTTTAATTTGGTATTTTCCTTTATTGTTTACTCTCAAATTTAGAAATATTTGAATTAAGCTGAACTTTTGATACAGATCCCTTATTATCAGAGAAAGAGCCCTATTTTCTAGTCTCAAAATGTTAACTGAAAGAAGTTACCTTTGGACCATTTTCTGCTTTTTACCCTGAGGGAAGCGTAATGGAATGACTGTAGGGAAAAAAATAAATAAATTATGAAACACCAGTGCAAGTAACAGCAGTAACATGTAAGAGATTTCATTCACTCCCCTCTCCAGGGTTATCACAGGATCTCCCTTCTGTCTTTTTTTTTTTCCCACTACTGTCATAAACATCATAAAGAAAACAACACTCTGCTAAATCTGCAAATTGAAAACCCTTTAAAAAAATATTAATTACAATTGCATTGGAACCATGAGGGATTCTTTACATTAACAGCTGTGCAGTAGTTTGAAAACTAAAGATATAAACTCCCATGAAAGAGCCAATAAAATGACTGGTATTTGAAGTTGGTTGTATCAATTAAATAATTATACAAATATGCATTCAAAAAGAAATATCCACCACAAACATTATGTGCAAAGTCCTTGCTCAGTGACATGTCAAAGTCACACTCTTCCCACCACAATTAAGTTTATTGGGTTTGTGGTTGACAGAATAAGTCTCCGGAGGAAAAAAAAAAATAAAAATCTTTCTTTCTTTTGTGGCAGCAGTAGAAAATTGCTACAGATTCTGACAAAAACCCCTAAAAGCATCTCTGTGTTTAAAGCTAAAACCAGGGGTAGTACTCAAAAACTGGCAAGGATTTGCTTCCAATATAGAAATGCTTAAGAACTCTAGAAAATAAACAGGTGAAAACAAGACTCCAGCTCCAGAGAGACAAAGTTTTATTTTAAATGGAAGTGGCAGAGGGAGGAGTGGGTTTGGACATTCCTTTGTAGCCCTGGTGTGATTCAGGCTCTTCACAACGAGGAACGTTTTGTGGGGACGGCAGGAATCAGCAGTTCCTGACTCCCGAGGGAGGGAGAGCACCAGCTCTCTGTGCTCTCCTGACCCCTGCCCGTTCTCCCAGCCAGCCCCAGGAGAGGAATGTTCCACAAAAAAGGGGGAATTCTGGCAGGGAAAGCTCTGTGTGTGTGCGCGCAGTGTGTCACTGACACAGCACATATCCCCCATTTAACTTCATCTCTGCAAATGTCTCTTTGTTCTGAGCACGGGAGAAGACAAAGATTAATGCTCCTGTGCTGGAGGAAATGTAGCAAAATACAGAAAATGAAACAGCAGAAGTCTAAGAGAAAGTCTCAAATGTGCACAGCAACACTGGAGGTTTTGTTGATGTATTGCAAATCACAGCAGCAATATTGATCAGCCCTGTCGTGTCAACTGGAGTTCTGTGGTGACTGGGGCTGAAACAACCTGCTCAATGCTCCTCTTTCCACAGAAATGCATTAGGGCAAAGCAGGTGTGTTCCTGAAAAAGACATCACCAAATTTCCCCCCAATTTAGGCTAGAGAAATGCAGTGATGGAATAAAACCCTCTAATGAAATGTGGTTAAATTTAGAGAACATCTGGACGAGATAGTCACTAGAAACTGGCATGCATCATTCAATATAAAAGTTTTAAAAAGAATATAAAAACTAGCACAACAAAGCAAGGAGAGCTGAAAATATCCTTCTAAAATAACAGATACCTTTCTTCTAAAAAGCTAAGTTAACCATCCTTACTGTTTTGTTTATGCACACATGGAATGTATTCAAAACAAGGAAACGAGAGAAAGGGAAAGGTTTGCAATACCTTGGGAATCAGTAGTTAATTAGCACTGGTAACGAAAAAAATTCAAGCTCCATATTCTGAGAGATAAAAGAACCACTATAATATAATTAACTTGGTGGCAAACACTGCAAGAAAACAGTCAGAACTCACAACTCCAAATGACTCAGAGTTGCTATGGGAGACAGACAGATGATGTGGAACTCACTGGGGCTGTCAGCTTTTCAATTCTTATCTCAAAACCACAACACAAGGCCAAAGTCAGAGAGCGCACACCCTGCCACCCCCACCCAAAAACCAGCGCAGTGGCAATGGTAAAAAGTGTTAGAAATGAATGGATGCTACATGAAGGTAAATTAAGGAGATCTCAGTGTAATCAGGGGGTAGGAGAAGTGCTGTCACAGAAACACCAAATGAAAAGCAAAACTGGTTGTTTGCACCTCCAGTGGTTTGAACCTCAGGAGCTTTTAGGGAAAACTATTTAGAATTGAGTCATCACAGCCACAGAAAGGTTTGGGTTGGGAGGGACCTGAAAGCTCATCCTGTTCCAGCCCCTACCATGGGCAGGGACACCTTCCATAGACCAAGTCCAAACCCTGCCCAACCTAATCAGTGTAAAAAGTGCTAAGTCAGAATGAAGAACTGACCTTCTACAAATGAAGGTTCTGTTGTTTGTCCTTTGTATGAAATAATTGCAAAACTAAATAATAAAAAAATGCACATCTATTTTCTGTTGAAAATGGAGCACCTCGAAGCTGGTACCACAAAAATATTTTAAAATATTAATCCCCAATCTCTCTATCATAATATTGCTACTATTTAAATATTCTAGGAGTTTTAAAGCTTTTCTTTACCTTCAGGGTAAGCCTCCCTCCAGAGGTGCCTGCCAGCCTAACGGGTGTGTGATTCTCCTCCCCAAACCAGCACATACTTCAGAACAAGTACCAAGGTGCCTAAACCTAACTAAATTCCCAAGTTTCTAACTAACTAACTGACTTTTTTTAGTTAAGTTTCTAAACTTAACTAAAAGTACTACAGATGCACTGGCCTGTTGTGGTTGCAGCAGCCAATTTTCTTAACATGGAAATTATTCCTAAATTTCTGTTTTCAGCTCTTTCATAATGCAGACAAATGATTGAAGAGTTAAGGAGTTTTTTGCTATTCAAAGCACATTTATAACTCATTACCTTCCTCATGGATGTGCTTCCTGGATGGTCAATGGCAGAACTTGCATATCTAGGACAGAGAGAAGAAAGATGTCAAATAACCACAGGGAAAAAAAAAAAATCTGATTACATAGTGCTTACACACACTCTGTGCATTTCTAAATATATCCCCAGCATCCTGCAGCAGAAAGTTCTATAAGATTTTGCTACAGGATGCCACAGATACCAAAAATTGACATTTTAAAATGCAAAAATACTGTCTCTGATATATGTGAGTTCTCTTAAGACTGGAGAACACAGCAGGGCAGCAGCACCAGAGGCCTTTCCTCATGCAGTGCAAACAGTGTTGGACGTGATGGAAATAGGACACTGAATCAGGGTCAGATTTGTCTGATCTGGCACAGAAATTCTTAAACACACAATTCCCCTTCATGCCCTCAAAAGTAAGGAAAAGGAGAATCCTTAGAACTGTGGATGGTTTTTGTATATGTCATAGAAATAGAAATGGAATTCAGAATTGGAAAAGCAATTGAGGGGAAAAATTAAAAAGGAATGAAAGGATTGTGGACATTTTTAACATATTGCCAAATTCTGTTGGTCATAATAACAACAACTGTCTTAAGTCAGCAAGGCAGGAAGTGGCATTTTCTCATTTGAAGATTTCCTTTGTTAGGAGAAATCAAATTTACCAGCAGAAACAACTTTTGCATTGTGGGTTAGAAACATCTATCAGTCCTGAGGCAAAGGAGATTTCCAGACTGCAGTAAAGTGATGGAATACATAACACTGAAATTAAATTCATAAAAGTTAGTAGGCAAGACTTCGGTGTTCTGAGCTGTCTGTAGGTGACACGGATTGAAAGAGACAACAAAACCCAAACAAGTTCAGCTTCAGATATTTGGGAAGGGAATGGAGAGGTGCTCAAAGTGCTGCAAGGCCAATTGTGTCATTAACGCCCCATTCCTGCCTGTCCCTGGCAATGCCATCAATGCTGTTCCATGCTTATGGGCATTTCCTGCTGATTTTGGGGCTGTTCCTTTTCATCCCATCTGGAAAGCATCACTTTTGATGCTTCCACTCTCTCCCTCAGCCAATACACAACCTGAATTATGCATCTGTGGTGGTATCTAAAATGTCCTGAGTCAAGTTTTATCTGCCTCTGTGCAGCCACAACAATGGCTCTCCTTAGGGTAATCACAGACTCTCAGCAGCAAAAATGCTGTAAAGTGAGGGAAGCAGTCTGGAATTAGTGACAGAGGCAGCCTGCTCCAGGCTTTTGAAACCCTGGCTGGGAAATCAGGTCAGAAATAGATGTTTTAGTGTGCAACAAGTGTCATTTTTTTCAACTGGCAACAGTTTTCAACAGTCTGCAGGAGGTTTGTTTCTTAACAGATTTTATGTTTATCAGACCCTCCCTCCCCAAATCTCATTATTCTGAACTATTCAGGTGTACAGACCACAGAAGAAGGAAATACTCTTTTTTCTCCTCTCTAGACTAGTAAATTTTCTGCATGAAAGTGGCAGAACCAATTAATTTAGACACAGAGGAACCCCAGGATGTTGGGTGTTCTGGTTGAAATATTCTGTATCATATTTGGTTGAGTTATTCCTCAGCTTTATTTTTAGGAAAGCTGTCGTTACAGAAGCAAAAGGGAAAAAAAGGGGGAAGATGTGCAGTGATACAGGTTATAAGCACCTGGACTAATATTTCTCAAACCAGTTAAAACAGTTGATCTACTAAATACTTGTTCATGTACAATTGTGCTTTGGAAACAAACTGCAGGATCTAGAAAAAGCTTATACCAGTTAAAATAAACAGAAAACAAAAAACAAATCAGTTATTTCAGTATGTTTGCAGAAACATTCTTTGCATAATATCACATAGAAAAGCCAAGATTTAAGAAAATAACTGCAGAAATTTAAATTACACTTACAGGCTCATTCTAAAATATTATCCTACCATACAATTTCCTCAAATGGATTTCTGAGCTATTCCTGTTTGACAGAAACCTGAAGGACTTAAGCAATGTCTATTGAGACTTTGGATGTGTTCTGCCTACCAGTGGGGCATATATTGAAATTTCTGCGGATAAAAAGGTCTCCCTTTTATCCATTTTTTCAGAACTTGGACTAACACACACATGTAGATTTTGGATTTTTCCACCTGGTCACAGGAATGCATTTTTAATCACCTTACCTGGTCTATGATTTACATTTAGGTTACTAGAAATTCCATCTCGTATGTAATATATTCCTGTTACACCAAGTAAATTCTCACTGCAGATTAATTATTGAGTATTTTGTAGTGAGGTTTGAAATCTCTCCTCAGCTCCACACTGGCTCAGGGACGGCTCAGGTCTCTGCTCTGGGCTATTGATGCTTCGAGCAACTCAGGTGCACCTGTAAAGCTCTGTGGCCTCTGAACATGCAATGTTGACAGCAAAATGTCAAGACTGAAGGTTATTTTTAAAATGTTCATCTTTTCTTATCTCTCCAGCATTAACCACAACTAAAAAAAAAGTAATTTCCAAAGCACACCGCTGTGGCTGTGACTAAAATAATCTTTAAGCATTACTTACAAAGACAAAATGTGTTATGAGAAAGAACCTGAACAGTGTTTTCACATGAAAACGAAGCAAATATTCAGAAAAAGTGTTTATTCAAGTGGCAGCTGTGCCACGTGTGGACGATGCAGTTTTGCTGCCTCTGTCCCCCTTGCAGGCCTGGCTGCTGAGCGAAGCAGAGACCTGCTCCCAGGCCTCCACAGGGATGTCACGGTTCCACAGCCAGAACCCACAGGTGTCAGGGGTTCCTATTACTGGAAAAAGCTCCTCCTAAAGTGAAATGGAGATCAAAGAACGCAGAGAACCCTGCTAAGCACCGAGTCAGGTGTTTGTCTGCAGGAAAGCTGCAGTGACTCCACACTGGGCGCCTGTTACCTCCTCCTCCTCCTCTGTGAAACAACCACCAAGGGGGAAAAGGCTCCTGGCAAATGGGGACAAATCAGCTGCTGCTGCAGGAACAGGCAGTTCAGCTCGCCTTCCTAAAACCTCAGTGCACCCACACATCCAGGGATTCCACCTCCAGCTGCAGGCTGCAAGTCCCCGAACCACGACACCTGCTCAGGAGTGAGTGAGGTCACAGCTTGCAGCCACCACAGGAGCTGTGAGGAGAGCTCAGATTTCTCTGTCAGCCAGGGCAGGCTTGGGAGTGACTGGGCAGTGTCCTGCACCCAGGGCTGCTGCTGGAAGTCCTGCCCTGGGGTGTTCAGGTGCCAAGAGTTTGGAACAACCCAGAGTTGTAAGGCAGAGATCCCTCATTTGTGCTCTGCTCCAGGCTGTAACAGAGCTGCCAGGCTTGTTTATTCTGCTCATCACATGAGCTAAAAAAGCTCTGTATTCCCAGTGACATCCTGCGGCCTCAGAGCTCTCACAAAGCTGCTGGAGCTTCCAGCACATGTTCCCTGCAGCCTGTGGGACGTTCTGCTCCATGCAAGAAACATCCCCCTTCTCTTTGGCTTTTTTAAAACAAAGGATGCAATAATATCACAGAAACTCTATAGGTCCCTGGACAGTTAAAATCACAGAATCACAAGATGGTTTGGGTTGGAAGGCATCTGAAAGATCATCCAGTGCCACCCCCTGCCCTTTCCACTATCCCAGGTTGCTCCAAGCCCCATCAAACCTGGCCTTGGACACTCCCAGGGATGGGGAAGCCACAGCTTCTCTGGGTACCCTGTGCCAGGGCCTCCCCACTCTTACAGGGAAGAATTTCCAACCTAAATTTCCCCTCTGTCAGTTATTGAAGGTAGTGGTACTTCACCCAAACATGTCAATCTATCTACACAGTTTATCTCCTGGTCCCCAAAGCCTAACTCTACGGGGTAAATATCTGACAAAATGGTTTTTATTTTGGTTTAAGATGTTTAAATCGCTTTTTTAAAGGTTATTAGGAAGGTGATACAATTCTGCCTCTTAAAATATTTTTCAACATATTGAGAAGATATAGTACGGTCATGTTTTGGGCCTGAAATCTAAAATGTGTGGGAGAAGGATTCTTCTATAAAAGAATATAAAAGGATAGCCTTTTGCTGTGAAAGTTTGCCAAAATTTCATCAAGTCATATGTCCCTGGAAAGTATCTGCTGGCAGATGCCCTGTCCTGTCCACCAGGGATGTTCCATCTGGGTTGCAATGTCCCTGCCAAACTGAGCATGTGCAGCCCACTTGGAAAAAATCAGGCACCCTCCCTGTGCTCCAGGAAGACCAAAATTCCTTGCAAGAACAAAACTCCTCTGCAGCTCTGCCTTGTGGCTGCACGAAAATGTGGGTGTGGAGAAGGAAATCAAAAGGGGCGAGACGTGACTGCTTCTGGGAAGGGTGTGGGGTTTCTTTCTGATGCAGAAAGTTGGGCAGGAAGGACCCGAGGGAGGGCACAGCCGGACTAAAAATAGGGAGAAACAAATGTGAGAGAAGAACAGGACAGGAGAACCTGTGAAAGAGTTGGGAGACTAAATGAAAACAGCCAGATTTACAGAAAACAGTAGGTTTTGAAAACTCAGGTGTAAGAGGTAAAGGCAAAAGGTGAAATGCTGCTGTTACTTCAAAAGAGAGCAAGAATAACCCACTTTCCCCCCAGGTAACCCTGGACAGGACAGATGCTGTGAGGTGGAACAAAATATTAAGATTAAAATGTTAATATGTTGAACCTCCTGTAAAAGCAAACCCCACACTTCGCTGAGGTGATGAACGATTGCCATGGTGGCACTGCAGACAGGACTGTCTGCTGTAAGGTGAGCAGGAGTTGCAGCCGTGCCTCACTTTAATCTGATAACAGCGCTGCTCCTTTTAGTTCAATGCCGTTTTAACCATGCACAGCACACCCAGGGAAACACCAGCAAATTGTCACCGGCACAGCTGCCTTTCAACTGCATTGTGGTGTTTAAAACACACAGAAAGAGGTAAAGATGCTGACAGCCCTGAAAAATCAAGCATGAGGTGGCTTTTATTTGGTGGTCAACAGCTGACAGTGTTGTTCCTCAGACTTTTAGCTGTAATTTGGGGGTGTTTATAGCACAACCATCAGCAGTTGTAAATCCTTTAGCTTGGTCAAAGCACTCTAAATCTAATTAATTATTCAGCTTCTTAAATAGGTTTAGGCCATATGCAGCATGAAAAAAAGTAAAAAGGAATAATTATCATCGATTGCAATTAAACTTAATTAGAATATGTAGTGATACCAAAGTAGTTGTCATGTCAAACTTATTCTTTTACTGTGGCTTATTGGATGCAACATGAATATGAAGATACTTCATCAGATAAATGGCAAAGAGATGAAAGACAAAATCACTGTTTTCTTCATTAGAATAAATCGATTCAAGTCAGACCTAAAGGCCAAAGTGAAGACCCAGTTCTCAATATCTGTCTCATACAAACCACAAATATAAGCAGTAATTTTGTGCAGACTGAATTAGATGTAGATGTTCGTTGAACTATTCTGCCTGTTGGTTACAAAAATCGTGTTAGACACACATTACATTTTTCATCCTCAGAGTGTGTGTGAAATACTGAATTTCAAAAGTAAAAAAGTCGATTGGGCAACATAACAGTATAATTTTCCCCCTCCACTAATATTTTATAAACTTTTATCCAAAGTATTTTTAAACCTTTGTAATTTCTATTTGTTTGATGTTATCAAATAAACATTTGCTAAATAATATTGATGCTGATATCTCTAAACCCTGAAAATTTATTCGTCAAAAATGGCAACAAAGTTTCTAAGATTAAAGACTTAAGTTCAATTCACAAATAAACTGTGTATATTTAAATATAGAGTAACAGAAGCAATTACCTTTCAGTATCTCCACTGACTGTATCCCCTGCTCTCTGTAGAAGAAAAATAAATAGCATTAAGCAGGACTAAAGACCAGACTTCCTTGATGCTCTCTGCACAATGATACAAGCGACAGAGGTAAACCACAGTCATCCTGCAACTCTGAAGCAAAGGAAATGGAACATTTATTTCAATTTCTAGCTAAGAGTTATTTTAAAATGAACATCATGCTTAAAGCAACGTGCATCTGCACTTAGAGACTGATTTCAGATGTTAATTGTGATCAAAGCTCTTTAAAATAAGAAGGCAGCTAAAATTTGTTACAATGTTTGCAAAAATGTTAATATTTGAAAGAGTTTAAATGCAAAGAACAGATATTGCAATATAGAACGCAGAATTTCAGAAGGACAAACTTTCTTTGACGTCATTCTTACCCAGTTTTAAATAACTTGATTTACCACACTTGTTGTTCCTCTGAGGTGTGGAAATGAACCTGTCTTCTTGGAGTAAGAAGCAACTGATGCAGGGTTTAAAATAAAATCTTCAGACTGTTTATGTTACTTTAAAACGAGTTTTATGATGGAGATTTTTTCCCACAGCTAAAAATTGAAATTTACAAAGATCAACATTACAAAAAAACTCCCCCAAATAGGTTAAAAAATTAATATATATTTGTTTATAAATGCAGAAATCTGCACTTGCAAAATCTTTGACTTTCTGGATAACTAAAGAGGAAACTGATAATTTTAGTAAGTGCAATGTTTGTGTTTTATTGCCACCACTTGAGGCCTGCAGCAGATGTTTAATCACAGATAATATTTAATCACGGCTGAGTTCCGAGCACAGCCACAAACCTGACATGGAGGAGGCAGGAAGTTTGCTGGGGCTGTTGCACCACAGGGCCCTGCACAGGTACATTTTTGCAGCAGGGTTTCTGAGGCAGCTTTAAAATTTTGCAGGGGACAAACACATTTCGTCATCTCCTTCTTCAAGAAGCCTCCCTTTCCACTGGGGAGCCCAACACAGAACCAGTTATCAGATTTTAGTGGGCTTCAGCTAAAATATTCCAGCAAATGTGAGCAGCAAAGATGGTCCCACTCAAATACGAGACCTTATCTGATGAAAAATAACGAGATGGTGTCCTTACACTAAAATCAGGGAGTTCTCTGACATTCCTTGTTGAATCCAGGCAAAGGCAGGAGCTCCCCACCCAGTGACTGAGTACACAGAACCTTAACAGGCTTTCCTGAGAGCCATAAACACCTCAATTTTCCTCAGAGTACGCTGAAATGTAGCCTAGAGAACTCACAAAATATGAAAATACCCTCTAGAAATACTCACATTTTCTCGAAGCTGACTGGAAGAGTTAACAGCACACAGCCAAAGCAAAATATCTGCTTGAGAGGTGTTGTTTTGGTGCTGGAAATGCTCTGCTAAACACAAATGAGCATCCCTGGAAATACTGGGGACAGCCCAGGAAAATATTGTGTGGCCAAGCGAGCAAAAGAACTTTGACAGCAGCACTACCCGTGCTACTGTTACAAAAATAGAATTCATTCCTACCAGAAGGCTCAAAGCTTTCCTTCTCTGATCCCTCTGACTTGTAAGGTTTCTAATTTTAGCAACTAAAAGTGGGACTACTAATTCAGTCAGTGTTTCCCATTCTATTCCTTCATTTTCTTTTCCGAAAACGCTCCCAAAGTAAAAGCAGAGTGTTTCCAAAGCAGGGTTTATCCGCTCTCTCTCCCAAATGGTGCCCATCCCACGCTCCCCTCCCTGACAAAGCTGAAATAAATCTCCCTCACGCTGCTCTGGCTGCTCTTTCCAGCACCTTTATTGCAAATTTTCACTGCTCCTACAGAACTGACCCAGTTATTTATTTCCTTCCAAGAAAATACACTAAAACCACCTCTGTCACACGTGAGCCCCTTGGATTGTGGCTTCCAGATTTCTTTTGATCAGATATATTTCATAAGCAATTATTAGTGTGATGTGAACTTGCATATATTAGACTGTAAAAAAGACTTACTAGAGTGAAATTTGCTTCTGATAATAAAACACATTTTTCTAGAGGTCAGTTTTTCAACACCACGATTTTTTCTGCATTACCAAGCACCACTTTCCAAAGATATTGAATAATGTAATCTAATTAACTGAAGCATAGTCTGGAGCAGGGAAATTTTAAAAAAGACTCTATAATAGTGTGCAAAAGAAAAATATGATTTAACCATTGAACAACTCATAGATTATTGTAACTGATTATTTGTTCTCTGTAATTTAGAAGAGAACAAAGAGGAATATCTATATAAATACAGAGAGGCAGAGAAAATTGTTGATATTAGTATTTGAAACATAAAAAACATCATTATGACCTTCTAAGTTTTAATCAATACTTAATTTATTAGAAGAAAAATCTCAGCTCCTGAGCAGCTCATCACTAACACAGAGATTATTACCAGTATTTAAGTGTGGACAGTCAGGATTATTACAGACCTGTGTCACGTATTTATCTCCTTTCATTTGACTGATTTTCTCCCCAAAGAAGCTCTCTTGGGAGAACAATCTTGGTGCCAGCTTGAAATGCCAACTTTATAAAGGATTTCTGATACTACACATGGAAACACCCACACCCTGGCATTTCTAGAAATCCCTACCTATAGCTAAAATTAATTTCCTTGTGTGGTTGTAATTACATACAGATACAATGCTGACAATGACTTAGATGTGGAAGGCTCCTACCTGCATTTTCAGCAACCTTTCAATATAATTTTTTTGAGCAGTTTCTTCTTACCAATTTGTGACATTTAAAGAAAATAAAAGCCTTTTCCTAGTTACCAAACTGAAACTTTACTTCATCTTACTACAAGGCCACTTTCATGAGTAGCAGACATGTGGGAGGCTCAGGAGGCACAAGTCTTGTCATGCTGTCAGAGACTATAAAGCACAAATTCTGTGAAATTCAGGTCACTGGCACCTATCTGCCTTCTTTAGTCAGCTCCACATTTGTGGAGCTCTAGGGATTCCCATGGATCTGCTTCTGCCTTGCACGAGTGGAGATGAAAGGACAAAAAGCCTCTGTGGGCCCACGAGCAGATCTGAGGCTCCTCTCCCAAAGAAAATTCTCTAGAAAGTCCCATTTACCTGAAACTTCTACAAATAACTTCTAACAGCAAAAAAAAAAAATAAATTGTTCCTTTGAATCAGAACTTCCCCTCCTAAGTAAAGAAATCACATAAACCACTGAGAACAGAAGAATTTTGAGCTGCAGAGATGGTGTGAAAATATTCAACAGTCAGTATTTACTTGTTGTTTCCTAAAGGAAGAAACCGGAGGAGCTGGTAAAGAGATTAGAATAGATTTTGTAATGTGTGTTACTAATCTCAGTGGCCAAATGCAATATATTTATTCCATCTAGATTTATCATTTATTCAGATGCAAACATTCAAAAGATTCTTTATCGTTCATCCATTCTTCCGTACTCAGATACGGAATTATTATTAATAAAAGTAAAACAAGAAAAAATATTTCTTCTTCTGCATCTTTAACTCATGCATTTGTTATCCTGAAGGTTTCTTGATACTATGTTTGTTTAAAAACAATCAAACAGTGGCCTTGTCACGAGGGGCTTTACTTATCTCTCTGCCTTCCCCCAGTGAATCTACTTTCAAAATTATCGTGCTGAGCTAAAAATAAAAGCGGCCTTTGAGGTTTTCATTCCACTCACCCTTGTTGAGGGGAGAGATAAGAGAGACAGGAAATCTTCTAATGTAATCTGCATTCATGTACCGTGTGAGGTTCTCAAATTTGTGCTGAAGAAGACCAGAGGGCAGGTGAGAAAATGAGCTGAGGGCAGAGGGAAAGGGTCCACTCGGAATTTGTAATTATGGGGTGATGATGAGCATTGTCAGCACACGGTGGGGAGCAGGGAAGGCAGCAAAGGGTGAGGTCAGGAAAAACAGTGAATTCCTTCCCCTTCCTTTTCCTCACTTTCCCCATTCCTGGTGGGAACAGGTTTCATGTGGCTCTGCCCTGTCCAGGGCTGACCTTTCTGCCATGAAATGGTTCTGTCCTCCAAATCCCCATCCTTGTTCTCCTGCTGGGAAGGGGGAAAGGACAGCGAGCAAGGCAGAGCCAAGTGAGTGGAGAGGAAGAGTCAGAGGTGTCTCCAAAGTGTTTCAGCTGGATTCCTGCACATTCATCATCATCAGCAGCAGCAGGACATGATATTTGTGTGGTAAGGGAGAGATTTCTATTTGGTGCATCTTCTGGAGGACAAATACTGCAATTACCATAGCAATAATATCAGTTGGAGCTAATGTTTCTTAACAAATGGCTGTTAAATTTGACTTTAGGAGATAGATAGATAGATATATATAGATATATATAGATATATATACACACACACGATTTTTTTGGTAGCCTGGCAAAAGAATAGAAACAAGGCATAAATTCATTTGCTAAAATAATACAATGCACTACAACTTCGCTGTGTTGTGCTTCTCTGGAGTCAGAGGGCTCCAGAATGTTTTACAAATAGCAATTTACCCATGAAGTCACAGCAGGTTAATGAATGCTCCATTTGCTGACTTGCACTGGTGGTTTGTAGTGGTTTGTTTGAAGACTGCAGAATATCATCGTTTAAAGATGCTCTAATAGAGCAAAATGACTTATGAAAACACTGCATATGTTTGGATAAAGACAGCCTCATATTTGCTTTGTGCAAAGTGTCCTGATAGAACTACAAATAGAAGGAATTCTAGGCCAACCAGGCAGCCTGAACTTTTGGAAGGATGAGTCGCCTGTCTCGGGGCTGGATTGCTGAAGGAGTCACCACAGGTCAGTGCAAATCCATCCATCCTAACCAGGCTGTTCCAAACAAAATCCCAGCCCTCTCCTGAGGCTGTGCAGACGGCTGCTTCTTACAGAAATCAAGGACAACCAGAGTTCTGGATTTACACCATTTTAGTCTTTTTTGCTGGATAAAAGTTGGTTACGAAGTTCTTGATTACTGAATGAATGTGGAAACCTAAAGACTGATGATATTATTCTGAAAAAGAACCTTTCTTAACATTTTATTTCCCTTCATTTCCCCTTGTACTGTAAAATATCTTTTTAAAAATACCTTTTTCCCCTTGGAGCTGTTTATAGATTAATGAAGGGTGTAGTTCAGAGAATCAGGTCTGACCAGAACTCTAAAGAAATACATTATTGGACATTGCTACTCAAGGATCCATCTTCAAGTATGAGGGAGACACTTGTCAGCTCAAGCCTTCATGTGCACAGTCCCAATGAAAAATAATATTATTTTACAGTCAGTACAACTGGGCAGACTCATTTTGAAGCTACAAAAGGCAGAAATACTTGTATTGGATTCTCTGAGCAGCCAGAATCCACACAATCACCCTCAGAGTGATTTCTCAGCACAACTGCAAGGCAAGTTAGGGAAGCAGGTTTTCCACATTACAGATACTTAAATAAAAAGCCAAGGTAGAATTTATTCAGCAATTCAGAAAGGAAATAAAGCTCTGAAGAAAGCAGTGCTCATCCCTGACAGCACAGTTTTGTTTCTTTCTGCAAGAGCAGGAAGGAATAAATAAAACATGAGCACTTTTCCTGCAAAATTGGCAATAAAAAACTCCTCCTTCAGTCCGTGGAGCTGAATCCGTGTGATTCTCCCAGACTATCTTAATTATTATACTTATCACAGCAGCTCTCAGACTGCCTGTCATCCCAAAAAAGCATCTGGAACATCTGGCACATCCCAGCATGCTCCCATTACACAAACCCCAGATTTACATTGGTTTTGCACAGGTTTTAATTCTCAGCATGTGCCATTAAACTTTATATCGTTTGTCAAGCTCCCTCTACAGCTCCAGGAACTGTTAAAGAGCATTTCCATCACCCTGTGCCAAAGGGATGAGTTACCAACTTCCTGGGAGCAGCAAGAAGGGAATAAAAAGCAAGTTAAGCAAGTGCTGTGTAACAATGACTAACCCTAAAATATCATAATGCTTCAAGTTATCTTTAAAATAAAAAAGTGACTCCTGGTCTGGCACTCTCAATGAATACCCTAAAGCAGCCATTATTTCTGTTTTACTGTGAAGGGAACATTGAAATGAAAGAATTGATGTTAAAACTCATTAAGAATGAAGTCTTTTCTACACACTGAATTCTAATTCACCAAAAAAAAAAAAAAAAANAAAAAAAAAAAAATCTATTCTCCAGTTTCTTAATATATGATACTACAAAGCAAAATATCCAATTACTTTGTAGATAATAGGCCCAGAACATTTATCACCAAGTAAGACCAGATGAGAGATCATTATCCAATTACAGAATTTAATGTGGTAACCAGCAAATTGAATTTCAGAGCTTCAGAAAGTCGTGCAAGTCTGAGGCAATAAAACCACAGAGTTGAAGACCATGTGGATTTCCAGACTGGATCTGGAATGAGGACTTCAATTTTCTCTTTTTAGATGGAAGCTGGTTGCCACAGTGCAGAATGGAAGTGAGCAGCACAAAATGTTCAGTTTGCTATAACTTTTTCTAAAATTCTGAGGATTTTTCAAGACTTTATGGTCAGAAATGCAAAATGAAAAATTGCCCAGGTACATCTGGCCTGCTGAGCAGGAGTCCCATGTGATAAGTTAATTTTCTTCAGAATGAGCTCTGGTAATACAAAATAAAAGCATGTTCAGATTTTAACTCTATTCTTGTAAGCCCACCTTGTAAATGATGTCACTTCAGAAATGAAGAATTAGTAAACACAGAAAGTCGTGTTCCAAGAGATACTCTATTAATTAGTAATTATTTATAACAGCCTTGCTAATTGTAATTGACTCTTGCCTAGGTTCTGTGACACCGCGTATCAATTAAATTAGAGTTATAAATATATCCTGGAAGGGGGCAGTGTTTCTTGACAGGAATATTTTACTGCAACATGGCTTCATGCATCATTTTATATCCTGGGCACGCTGCCAATATTGCATTACCTAAATATCCATTTTATGTAGGAACTCTGCATCCTCCCAGCAACTTATGAAATCAGGCTAATTGTTTAATTTTAGGTTCCAAATCAACATTCCTTCCAAAGCATTAATCGAGTGGTGAATCTATGCAATTACCAATTTTGCAAAACTTCTTACGTCTGGTAATTTAAACTACTGTTAAGTAAGAGCCTTTTTATAATTTTTTGCTACATATTGATGTAAGTGCTTAGAAAATCAAGCAATGGCTAAGTGATGCTCAATTCCTGCTTCCATCAAGCCATACTTGTTTGATTACAAAGCATTATCACCTTCCCTTCACTAAAGATGATGAAAATCCTATTTATCATCTCCATTTCCCAAAGCATTTATCTGGACTG
The DNA here is from genome assembly GCA_013397795.1 of Orthonyx spaldingii. NCBI lineage: Eukaryota > Metazoa > Chordata > Aves > Passeriformes > Orthonychidae > Orthonyx > Orthonyx spaldingii. The sequence continues at coordinate 1,564,765 of VZTJ01000523.1, forward strand.
AAATTTTGATCTGTAGCCAGAGGTTTTACTGGGCATGTGTTAAGAGGAGAGGAATTCATGGAAATGTGACTCCAACGGTTCTGCACTTTTGCCTTCCATTGAAAAACACAGAGCAAAAGTAAGAAGGAAAAGCTAAAACCAGTTTTGTCAACTTTTAAAATAAAAATGTAGCAAAAGCTGTTCTAAGGTGATTTGGTTAGGTAAGGTTTAGAAGTGTCTTGTTTTGATTAAACTTAGTCTTGGAGAATGGATTCTTGAGAGGATAAAATCTCATTATCCAAAAAAAGTTTATATAGCAAAATGCTCATGGAAATCCTGGTAACACCTTTAGATATTAAGGAAATGAGCTGACCTACTTAAATTTATATCTAAGAACACAACAACTCTCTGTTACCTTTCTCTTCCTTTTTGATATCAAGCTGCCATGAAATGTTCTTTGATATTTAACATTTTTGTTCTGGGTAGCTCTCTTTCAAGATAAATATGCTCATTTTTTCGCTTGGCTTTTCAGAATTCTTTCAGGATTCCAAGTGGAACGACGTTAATGTGAATGATTCTGTGCTGGCAAGAACCCACAAAATCTGTGTCAGCAACTCTGAGTATTTGTCGACTCAGTTCCTCTTGTATATTTATAAGGCAGTTGACAAAGTGCCTCAGATATTCTGATTCCTGCGATTATCTCCTGAACGACTGCAATGGTCTTTTTTAATGCTGCTCAAGAAATTTATGGTGATAAAAGAATTAATACTGCTCTGTCAGTCCATGAATAATCATTTTACCTGTGCCCTCCTCTGTAATCAGTGCACATTAAACAGAGTTTGTGACCGGGGACTGCACCGACTTATAGGCTGGACCAACCACTCCCCATGTACTGTTGTCTGTTCCCAGGATAACTCCTGTTTTCCAGTTTCCTGCTTTTCCTTCAGACCCTTTAGAGTTGGCATTTTATGTAATTTGGGTATTTTAAAATATTTATTATCATACAATATCATACTGCTAATTTATCACATCATTTAGTCGTGTGATGGTATGGAAACCATGCAAGAAAATACAACTTGAGTCGTGAAATCAAGGGTGGAACTTGCATCTTACCCTAAATGACCAATTTCCCTCTCTTCAGAACTCAGGTGAGCCAACAGATCATCAGCAGACTTCCAAGAACTGTCTGAAACCAACTGCTTCATCCACCAAGTTATGAAATATTGTTGGGGTTTGTTGCAGAGTTGTATAAGAATTTTCTCATTCATCCTAAGAAATTGCCTACTGCTTTTCTACTGCCTTTGCCTTTGTGATACTGATAATCTCTCTAAGAGAGATTTAAATCCACAATTTAAATAAATAAATTTGAATAAACAGTAACTCCATTAAACTCATCTGTTTTTACAAGACACAGTAATCAACGTGGAAATACAAAAGCTTATAAATTAATGTATAATAAATCATTATCAGAGGCTGAGTGCAGGATCCTTACGAACCTTCAAAGATAATACACTCAAATTAAACTAAACTCAGTGAGACTGAGTAATTAAGAACACTATTTTATTAAAGCATCTGACAGCAAATGATTCTTGCCTTGTGTTTTCCTGTTCTGTCCTGACTCTTATGAGAAAGTTGTCGCGATACTGACAGTGACACAGAAAGCTGTTGTGATACTGACATGGAAAAACTGACTCTTAGGGGAAAGTTGTCACGACACCATCGTTGAGGAACCTTTTTTGGACTATAAAATAGAGCATTAAAACATGAAGTAGCAGACTTTATGTATGCCTTTAGGCCTGGATCAATCCTAGAGGAGAACATTTGAAGGTCCGGATCAATCCTAGAGGAGAATATCTGAGAGTTTTCCGGGTGGTTCATGCAGGGAGGTGTCTGAGGGGCACTCACGTGGTACAGTGGGACGGTGTTGTTCTCTGCCAGGGAGAAGTTGAGCACGTCCTGCTGCCCTGGCTCCAGCCTGACGCTCATGGTGGAGGCCAGCACGGGTGGGCTGATGGGGTAGCCGGGGTTCCCTGGGGGTTTGCCCTTTTTCCTGGACCTCCGGCCCGTGTCCCGCTTGTTGTCCTTCTGTGCCAGAGGCTCCTCCTGGATCACCAGGATCTTGTCATCGCTCAGGTACCGCAGGAGTGAGTTCTCAGAGTCAGTGGTTGGAGGGGAGAAAAGGCGAAAAGAAACATTAGGAAGAGGAAACAAGCAGAGAACCCATCTGGGCTGGCCAAAGACCATCATTGGTGCTGTTAAACTGGAAAGGGTCATGTGAATATCCAGGGAATTGTGAGGGCACTCCCTGGGCTCAGTCCCACATTTACTGACACCATCCCCTGCCATGAGAGGTGAAAGGGAGCAGACACAGAAAATATTAAATGCATTGTATCATGTAGGGAGCATCTCTGAAACTATTCCAGACACCAGGATTGTAATTTCAAGGAACTTGACAAGCTGGAATAATGGTTTTAAAGAGATGTGCAGCATATTTGGGCACCATTTCAAAATGGGAGCTGGCCAGGCAACAAGTCTGTGACTGTCTGTAACAGTGAAATATGAGCTAAACATACATCAGCAGATTTGGAATAAATCAGAAAAGGCTTGTGCCTTAAATGAAATTTATCTTCTCTTGGAATGGAAGTTTACTGAAAAAGGTAGTTTAAAATCCTGTATTGATTTTCAAGAATATCATTCATTTTTTGGTCACATTTTTAGGAGTCAAGTTGAACTCCTCTCAGCTTCCAGACTGTGCCTAAAAGACTCTAAAAAAATAGTATTCAAGAATTTTCAATAAACAGTGTCGCAATAAGTATGGTTGCATATTTGAAGAATATTTTTTTGAATTATATGATTTCTTTTTATCAGAGAAAATAAAGGAAAAAAGGAACTTTGGTATCACTTTGCTTTGTTGCAAAGTTCATAATTCCCACTGGAATCAATGGAATTTTATGGGATTAAAACTGCTGGTCTGAACACTGACAGGACAATTGCTGATTCCTGCTCCAGATTTTAATTCATGCTGATCAAAATGTTCTCCAAGGATATTACCTTAAATCTGAAACGTCACATTGTTTTCTAGAGCTGTGAAGATATAGAACTGATTGCTTTTCACATATATCTGAGTCTTCTAAGTATTTTTTCCCTTGGTGTTTATCTTTCTTTATATTAGAATTAAATTCCTCCTACTAATACAAATTTTTAATTTTCAGAAATAGAAATACAAAAGCACAGACACTAAACAGGCTCTTTTATATCCTCTGTGACATTCAAAAAAAAAGCACAAAAAGATTTTTTTTTCCTGTGATGTTCTTTAATTAACAAAGAAAAAACCATCTCGGAGAACAGCAGAGAGAAAAAAATACTCACCTCTGCTTCCCCTCTTGTACATGTTCTGTTCTTTGGTCTCCCCTATCCAGCTGTACTCAGTAGGCATCGAAACTGGCCTTAAATCTCCTGAGAACAAATCAAGGAAAAAAACCAATATAATTTTTGAAGACTGGGACTGGAAGGCTGTAGAGTCAGTGATGTCTATAAATTCCAGGTGTGGCACGACCCCTCTGAGCAGTCCATTATTAGAGCTGTGGCATTCAGGGTCAGTGAAACATCCCAGAGCCTCCTCTTCATCACCCTGACCTCGAGGGAAGCACCACAAAATTTGATGAAATTCCATGTAAATGTAAAGCAGATTACAAATTTATTTTTAAACTCTGCTCTGTAAAAACTTGCTGGTTAATTAAACAGGTGCTGGGAATGAAGAGAGAAGCAGTTTTTAAGTGGATGGAAATGCTGTTAGGAAAAGTGGAGAGAGCATTAATACAGATACAACAACCCAGATCTATCAGGGAAACTAAAACCCCCCTGACCTGGGAAATCACATGGTGAGTAACCAGGGGATCTCATTGCAAGGAACACTGATTTCCACTGGCTCAGAAAGAAAACCTGGAGCACAGCTTGGTGACAACAACCTCAGCGAAGAAGACTCAGCCATCAGGGTTTTAACCAACGGGATTTCATGGCACTGTGGTTGGGAGATCCTGAGGTGCCCAAGTCCTTCCCTACTCGAGCAGCAGAACAGGGATTGCAGGGCACCAAGCCAGGAACACCCCAGATCTTCTGAAAATTGGAGGGGTGATATTTGGAGTACTGAGATTTTCCCATATTACACTTTTGTGCATGCCATGAAGTTTAGTGTGTAAATAATCCTGTGGGAAAATACAGTTTCATTGTCTGCCTCACAGCTGAGATTAACTACAAATGTGTGATTCAACTCCTCATCCTTAGAAGAACAATATCCATTAAAAAAAACCCTCAATAAATAAATAAAAATAAAGAATAATCGGTAATAAAAAAGACAGAGAAACAAAATTTTAAATTAAAAAAAAAAGAAAATAAGGAGGCACGTAACAAGTGAATATCAACATAACCAAACTTAGCAGTTTTTCTGTAAGGAAAGGGAAGCTCTGAAGCTCTGAAATTATTTATACACAAATACAGATACCACAGCACAACAGACATCAAAACCAGAAATTTAGCACAGGAATCACAAAAGCCTAATGAACAACTGATTTTGTAAACTTCTTATTTCACTTCCAAGTCCTTTCCCAATGAAAAGTAACCTATAAATTGTTTTGACATTACAGCTTGGATATTTTTCTGAGGAGCAAAAAATTGTTGTGTGCGAGGATACCAGAATAAAGTGAAAGAAAAGAAATATTTATGACGTTTTTGCCTCTAACACATAAATGGAAGAGGTTTGATTTGCATTGCTACAAGAGCTCTTTAGACCAGAGCATTTTAGAGTCAGACAAATAATAATGTTTAGTAAAACAAAAAATGCACCGCAACATTGTTAAAAACGAGCTTAATTTCCACAAATAGATTGAAAAATTGGACTTTTTATTTACCTTCTTAGATTTTGAATGTTTTATCAATGCCCAGGGTGTCACCTGCCTGAGCATCCATCCACCTACCAGCAGCACAGAAGACTTATTTCTAATAATGGCTGGAATCCTGGAAGGTCCAAGGCTGGTGTTTTGGAGCAGTGGTTTGTGTCAGCCCAGGCAATAATGAAAGTGGCTGCTCGGCCATGAAAGGCTTGAGAAGTTTTATTTCCCTTACTTTGCCCATGGCTCTGTGGTTCCAGCATCCGTTTATTTGAGCTGCCATAAATCCTGTCTCTTTACTGAAAGACACGTTGTCACTTTGATGATTTATGTCACCTTTCAATCAGAAAGTACAAAACATTCCACTACAGCAGAACATAATTTGCATGTCTGTTAATCAACAGATGAATTAAATCTGTAGTTTAAAAAAATTCTGGTTTAGCAATCATTTTTGAGAGCAAGACATATTTCAGAGACTAAAATCAAATTCCTTCTGGATTTTCAAAGTTACGGAAAATCAGAATTGTCCATTATAGATAAAAAAAAAAAAATCTTGTGTATTCGTGGGATTGGGCAGAGAGCCCAATATTTTAAGTCACCATGCAGCAAGAATTTATGAAAGCGAGCCAAATACACCCATCTGGCTCCAGTTTTAATCACAGTTAAGATTTCTCTTTATCTTTCATTCTAATTTTGTTTTAAAATGATGTCACTTCACATCAGGAAGATAAAGAGTGAACATTACTGGTCTTAAGATGGAATCCTATTCTTCAGCGTCACAGCTCTGTCAAGCATCAAGCATGTGACTGAAGCAGTTACTAAAAATACCCGGTATATAACAAAGATTTATCAAGATTTTTTTTACTCTGCAAAGGTTCTGTGTGCACATACACACCATCAAGTGCATTTTACTTGTCATTTTTACCAGAAATCCAGCTGCAGTCAGCAAGCCACAACAGCAGGAGGAAAGTTCTGTGTAACTGATAACCACAAAGATAAATCCTCAGAACAGGAGGCAGAGAAACTGCGTTTAAGAACATCCCTTCCCTGGTAGCAAACCCCACGCCAGGCTAAGAGCTCTGTGTCAGACCAGCACAATCAGTGACTCCAGTGCTTCAAGAGTTTTCTTTTTTCCCCCACTGTGCTCCCTTTCAGCTGTTGGATCTTCCACCAGAGCCACTCTTGGGATTCTCTCCACTGAACTGCAGCAGGATTGGAGTACCTGTGTTCTTCACAGACACATTTTCCTTTACTACTCTGAGCTTCTGAGAGGTTTTCCCTTGCCTGGATTTCAAAGACAAAAACTTAGGAAGTTCCTTTTTTAACAAAATGAGAGAAAAAAAGGTCTCAGAGTAGGTGAGCAAAGTACTTATTGATGGCTTGCCATATATAAGTAAATATGTATATATAGCTCAAAAGGCAGCAGGTACCCACAGAGAACACTATGGTCATTGCTCTCTCTGAGGGTCAGAAATGCCATTGTCAAAATCAGACACAATTTTTCAAAAGAAATCTCCTATCTGAAATCTGTAAGCTTTACAAAAGTATCCTACTGCCTTGAAAATAAATCCACTGAAAACACCTGGAGAGTACACTGCTGTATATCAGCAGTGTTCTTCTCAAATTCATTAAACACCGAGAAATTCAGTTTAAATAGACGAGCAAGAAATTGATCAATTAATTTTCACCAGTATCTTTTATACAGATCCATACACCCATATACAAGCACATGTGGTTGTACACCTGCACACTCAGTATGGATTTATACACACAAGATTTCTATAGAAAACCAGAGTTAAATATTGTTTTAATAGCATTTTATATATTTAAGCAGTCCCTGTTCTAAGATTTTGAAATACATTTCCGGCACTAAGGAATGCACTGTAGGATACTCCTCATGCATTTAATGCAGTGCTGAATCTTGAGGAATTTCCATCTTACAGACACTTTCATACCACAAGTCAGGCCCTTCACTGAAGTTTAACAGCCCAGAAGACTGCAAGTGGAATAATCTCCAGGAGTTTGGGAGGGGAAATTGAGTAAATCAAGATGCTGACTATCCAAGTAATATGAATTTAATTATCATTCAACGTTTCAGTGTGTACTGGAAAATAACGGTATAAACGACTTACTCCTGAGCAGGCATGTTAGTGTGTAATTTCCCTAATTATTCCTTCACGTAAACTTTAATTTAGTATTCAGAGCCAACAGGTCACGGTCTGACAGAGAATGACAGATTTTTGGGAGAGGTTTGGAGGGTTAATAGCACAGTTTGTAAAAGTGGCCAAGTAGGAAAGGTTGAAGAAGTCCAGCCTACCATGAGTGGGTGTTTTCTCCCTTCTCCTCACGCCCGCGGCTCTGCTCCTGTCGTACTCAGGGCCCCCGGGGTGCCCTTCCCCTTCAATCAGGGTGTAGTATTTCCCACTCTCGTGCTCCAGGAAATAGTTTGGCGACTCAGAGCCTTTCATGCCAGACTTTCCAAATTTGCTGATGTCATCACAGGACATTATTCCAATTTCATCCCTAAAAACAGAAGATGATGGAGAAATGAACCACTTAAGGTGAACGTCAAGCACGCAACTGCCTCTCCCACAGACTACAAATTAAAACTCTTGCAATTGAAATGCTGTGTGGGAGAATTTTATAAGAAGTGAGGCAATTCAACAAATGTAAATTAACAAAACCATCATTAGGTGCCACTTCAATTGCAAGATAAACATAGATGTTCAGGAGTTTTCTAGGATCTGAAGGAGAACATAAGGAATTGTTTTAATATGAGCAGACAAGGGTTTCCCTTGGAGAAATGCTTGAGAATAAGGTACAAGTGGACACATAAAAGTAAACAAAACTAATTGATTAAAGACTTCTTTGAATACTTCCTCGATTTAGGACTAAACCCATGTTTTGCCCGGCTAAATAAAAGTTAAATCACTCAAAACAATGGTATGATGCTTGATGTATTTTTAGCTCTTAATTTTATTCATTATTTAGCTTGATGGTGGGGCTGTTTATTTTGGTTTTGTTTTGTTAATCTAATGAAATCAGAGTGTACAATTTTATTTTTCAAAACCTCAAATTCCTTAGGATATAAATACCTGGGGCCATAAAGTCCTGACATGGGAGAGAGGATGAAAACATCCTGGAGTGCAGAGTTGTCCATTTTTGAGGACATGCCCATGGTACTTGTTGGGGTTGTAGAGCTGCTTGTGGGGCTGGTTGGAATCACAGGCTGCAAAAACCAAAAAGGCACAGGAAAAATAAATGAATATTTTCTGTGCTACAAGAAACGACAAAATTGATGTGCATAATTTTAAGAATTTTGACCTCTTTTTTGAATTAGACTTTTTTTTTAATTTCTGAAGTTTCTTCCAAAAAGGTGTCTAATGAAACTCTAGAGTTCAAGACTATTTATAAAAGAAACTGATAAAAGACCATTAAATTAATTTAAAAGCCACCTCAAGGGAAAATCTGTGACTCAATCAAAATATGATCTTTAATCAATGCAGAAAATCAATTATATGAGGAGAAAGGACACACTGTATTAAATGCCATTAATTCAGAAGTTAATTATGGAGCTCTGGAATACTTGTACTGAATGAAATGATCATGTTGGTTTCAGTGGAAGATTTATTGTTAACAAGGACAGAACATCCTGATTTTTTTTGAGAAAGCAGAATTCATTGTCCTTTGCCTTCACAACCATGGTGATACAAATACATGTTCTATGGTAAAGAGCAAAGAAATATAAATTAACCTAAACCATGAATAAATGTCCTCTAAGATTTTTACTTTTTAAGCTTTTACATGAAGTTGAAAACAGTTTTTTGATTCAGATGTCATAGAGAAGCTCAAGTCAATGGTCTGTGAGGATTAGGACGATAACCAAAGTGCTGTGCAGGATACAGAGATATAAACAAAGAATATTTTTCAACCAAGGTTCAGTCTGTGTTGATACTCAAGAAATAGAAAATATTTTTATTTATAAAACTTATGCTTAAATAGATACAATCAGTTTTCGACAGGTGGAAGGAAAACCCAGCAACTTAAAATTTGGATGGAAGTTATAAACACCAATCTTTTTCTAAATAAAAGGCGTTCTATCCTCTAGTGGTAAACATTGAAATTATTTCTATGTAGTTCAAAAAGTAAAAGCAGTCTTAAATATCAAAAAAGATGTTTTTTCATAAGAATGTCAGTCTGCAAAGAGGTCCAGATTATATTAGTTCTCTATGCTTATTGTTAAACTAAATAATAAATGGTAATGTTCTGGAACAATTAGTTGTGACAGGAAGGATTATTCCAATTTGACAATTGCTCTGAATAAAAAGAAAAAAATACAATAAATGTTTTATTTTATTGGAATGAAATTGTAATGTGCTCACTTTAACATAAACCAGAGCACTATTTGCCATTGCAAATGGAAAAAACCTCGTTTTGTCCTAAGTGGGAAAATAATCAAAGCATTTAAAAATTCAAATAATCTTCTACTATCACATAATGTCAGCCAGAGACAAGAGGAGAAAATGGTGTCACCACATCTCACTGAAAGATAATGGAGCTGGCAAATGAAAACTCTGCTGTTGTTAATTGAGCATCAAGGGAAACTGTCTACAGCAAAGGAACACTACAACAAGGGCAAGGAATAAATTTTGTAAGGCCTCACAGATTCTGTGTCATCAATAATTCATAAATTACCTATGTGGTATAGTTTAAAACTTAATTATTGTAGAAAAAATATTAGTAACATCCATAAGTGCCTTAAGCAACAATAGAAAACACGATAACTTTGAAATAAAACTTCCTGCCGTGCACAGACCTGAGGTAACCAGTATGGTTTTGAGTTCTTAAATGCTATTTCCTTTGTGCCTTGCCTAATTATTTGCTGCTTTTGGTTTGGTTTTTTTTACCAGCACTAAATCAGAATGCAAAAATTGCTCCACATGTGGGTACATAAATGGATATATGGAGGGCACCGTGAAAAGAGCACGTGCAGAGTAATATGTGTGGATCTGTAGCTGGAACACACCCTGAAATACAACACACCCAGATGTGTTATCCCTTGTCTGTGACAGTCTGACTTCTGATGAACTGTTTTCTCTCTTAATCTGCTTTCACTGAGGTATTTTTCTGCAGCTTGTTGCTGTTTGGTCATTCCATATCCTGCTTTAGTCTCGGTGTAAACCCCCCTGTCCGTGCTGCGTTTTCTGCTTATCCCCAAAGCCAATTTAATCCATCAGTGGCAAGAGACTCCAGAACAACAAACAAACAAACAAACTCAGAAATTTTCCTACCAATTCAACTGAAACATGAAACTGCTCTAGAGTCTAAAAATTGCCAAAGTCAACGAAAGGCGAGGACGCTGCAGCCAACAGGAGAGGGAAGTGAGCTCACTGCTTCCAGCAGCAACAAGCTGTTGTGTCAGCTGTCCAGGAAGCACAGGCTTTAGTGGCATCTTGAAATTGAATCAGGCTGCTTCCAAGTCATTACTGACAATAATAAATAATACCAGACGCAGGTGAGAGCTGCAGGAAACAGGCAAACCCCAAACCTGCGTCCTGAAACGGATCCAGGTCGCAACACTTGAGCTTGTCTCTGTGGCAGGAAGAATGAAAGACCTAAAGGTGCTAAAAAGGACCTAAGTTTGGTTTTCCACACCTTCTAACAGAATCTACTGTTAATAAGTAACACTGGTAGTGCTGGTTTTATTTTCCAAAGTGGTTTATATTTTTGTTTAAATATCTCACCCCACTATCCTCTGATATAGAAGAAATGCATGCCAGGAAGGTGACACTTAAAGCACCTTTTGCACCTCAGGAGAGGACACATCACAAAACCAGAATTGTTGATAATTCCACCAAAACAGTTCAGTGCACTTTCACTTTCCTGGCTATCACCCAAAGGTTGGCATTTTCCATGGAAATGCTGTGCCATAAATACAGTGTGTACAGAACACACTGCTCCACACTGACAGCCCCCAGAACGAGTGCTGCTCGTGAATTCGGATTCTTTAATGTACAAATACAAAGACAGGAACTCTCTGGAATCCCTGTGCAAATGCAATTTCCATTCTGCTGCCCCTGGAGGCTCCATCTGAAGTTCACAAGTGGATACATGAGCACCTTGCCGGAGCAAAGAATGTTATTTCTGCAGCACTGTGACAGAAAAATCCCCTCTGGGTGTCACAGGGCCCCGTTCCTCTCCCCCAGCGGTGGTGACAGAGAAAGAAAGGTGGCCCTGAATCCCACTGTCAGCATTCCTGGGCTTCAAGGATTACACAAACTCCTGAAGTGAAGCCACTGTGGAGGATTCAGGCACTCTGAGAAATGAAAGATTTAGAAAATGCCAGGCAGGGAGGAAATCCGCCTGGAGAAGCTTGAAAGATTTGGTTTGTTTCATTAATTTAAAAATCATTCAGAAACACATTCATGTATGGTATGACCCAAAGAAAACAGCTCTGAGAAACTTCCACGTTGTGGAGCTGCATCAACTTCTGCCAGGGTGTTAAATGGCATTAAAGACAACCATCAGTAGTTCCTGGCTTACTGGAAAACCTTTCCTTCAACAGTGACATTTTGAGTTCAGTGTTTCAGCCAGTTTCTCCTGCATGTTGGTGATGCTGTAGGAAGAACCAGCTGTGATGTTCACAATTTTTTTTTTTTTTTTTTTTGCATCAGCAGGTCTTCAAGGAATGAGCACACAGAAAACACCAGAGGTTCTGTTATGCCTGCTACCAAAAACTCCAGCTGCATGGGAGGCGTGGAACAGAAGCAGAATTCTCCTGGAATTTAATGGATCTGACACACTTGATTACAAACAAGCAGTTGACAGACTGTGAAATAATGGAAACAGGGAGGCACTGCTGCCTCTGCCAGTCAGAGCAGCCACTGAGCCTTGTTCTTCATAAAAATGTCTGTAAATGTGCTTTCCTTGTCTGAATTCCTGTGGCTCCCAGAGTCACCAAAACATGGAGAAAACAATCAGATCGACACATACAGCACTGCCACACTTATTTATCCCAGCACTCTGCTTCGGGGGAGTTTGGGACAGGCTCCTGGTCCTTTCACTGGAAGGAAAAATCCCAGTTATTTTCTCCTGAATAAAGGATTTACCGTGACACCAGCATTGCAGCAGCCACCTTACCTGCAGTGCGAGGGGCTTCCACCTCACGTTCTTCAGCAGGGCAGGAGCAGAAACCAGGGTGTTCTGGGGACGTTTTTTCAAGGTTAAAATCACTCCATTTGGGTCTTCCCACAGTGCATTTACGAGGTTCTTTAACTGCCAGCCAACCTAAGGAAAAAGTCCATGACTGAATTTGGAAAGCTTTCCATTTAACTTGAAACGTGAGGGAAATCTTCTGTTAACCAACAAGGTGTATTACAGCCTGCTCCTTGCAAACACAAGCAGTTCTTATAAACTCTGTTGCACTGAAATCACACTGCTGAAGCTGGATTTCTTTTTTCTTTAGCTACGTTCCTGAACAAAATAACGCAGAAGGGAACACTGTTTCCCTTTCAATAATTTGTGAGGTCGCTGAACATTTTAAATGAAAAGATGAAGTCTTAAAGTAATGAAATCATTCCAATCTGGGTTTTGAGTTGCAGCAGTCAGTGCTGAGGGGGAAGGCAGACTGTGCTAGAACAATGTATGTAGCATGTATGTAACAGCTCTAAGACCTAACTGGAGATCAATTTTCATTTATTGGTTTATCTATACAGCCCCTGGACACTGCTGAGTCCCCAAGTTACTGTAAATTGCAAACAGAGCCATAAAAAAGGACATCACTGGTGCTGAAAGGATGTGCCACTCAGAAAAAAATACTTAGAGACATTTCTTAATCATCTTGATTATTTAAATAGGAATTTACCATTAATTATTTATACATGAAAACAGAAACATTCTTTTTAGGGTTTTTCTTTTCCCCCTGCGTTTTCTGTGCCAGTCAGAGCAGATCTTTGGAGCAGGAATGCATGGCCATGGTAAAGAGCTGCCATAAATGTTGTGACTGCCACAGATCTGAGCCCTGGTGTGGAGCTGAGCAGGAGGTGGAATGCTGTGTCCATACAGCAATTCCCAGACACAACCTTCCCAGGGCATCAGCCATGAAATGGACTTCTAAGAATGAAAAGTTTAGTGAATCCCAGAGCAGGAACAGGCCCAATATATACAAGCAATAAATATTTTTATATTTGCCATGTTTGACCTGTTGGAGTTCACTAATAACATTTTAACCACGATTTCTCTTCTGACCAAGGTGTGTATTCCCACTGCTGTTAAAAAGCAGGAAAATAAAATGTTGAGGTGCTCAGAAACAGAGCAGTTTCCATCCTGCCCCTTGTATCAGGTGTAGTTTATAACGACTTCCTCTTAGAGGAAGATAATATCTGATTACACAAAAAGGGGAAGGGAAAATAATGGAAAGACAACCTCCAAGAGATCTGAATTAAAATCCTCTCCTAAGGGCTGAAGAGAATTTGGGATACCAAGTGTGAGGTTCCGGGCTGTCTCCACAGTGGGGCAAAGCCAGGATCCCACTGGGAACAGAACCTGGGACAGAACTCCAATGTGTGTGGGAATTCCAGAAAGGATTTTCATAGCTTTTTAAAGTTCTATTCTATTTTTAATGCTGCTGTTCTACTGAAAACTTTCTAAAAATGCACTGACCACGGGGAACCAGAAACCAGCAGTAATTGTAAATAGGTCACATCCAAACAAATGCAAGGATGGCAGCTTGCATCCCAAAAACCTCCTCCAGCTCAGGCTGTGTTTATAAAAGTACAGGAGCCATATTTTTTTTTTTTCTTTTACTCAATTATAGAAATCAAATGGAGCTCTTTTTGATTTTTATAGATTGATGTAATTTTCAGATTGCCGAAATCCTTAGAGTTCCGTGAGCTCCTTTTAGAAAAGGATGATAAATAATTAAGTTAACGATAAATTATTCCAGTGAGAACCTTAATGACAAAACCATTAAATGCCAAGATCTATCAGAGAATGGTCTGCAGTCATTACTACTGGGTGATGATAAAATGCTCTCAGGAATTTGGACACGTTGTTATAAATTGTATTACTAAAAATATCTTTGAAGAAAGAGAAGTCATTAAAGTGGATTAAAAATCTTTGTTGAAAACCAGTCCTTGAGACAGATTTTGACATTTACTCCTAAAGAATCAGTCTTTAAAGCAATTATTAACTTCTAGCTCTGGTAAGATGCATTCTCCAGGTTTTTGCTCTTTTAAGATTTTTAGCACACACAGTCAAACAAATTCTACAAAATGGGTTAAGATATTTCAGCAAGGAAAGTTAAATTGAAATTAGAATAATGAAGAGATAAAAGACTAATGTGATACTTTGTATTTTCCCCCATAAATGAAAATGGTTGCCAATTTAGATGCTAAAGATGGAAGAAACCCAGAAGAATGCAAAAGAATTCACTCAAAATAGTCAAAGACAGGCAGACATTTAAAATTTCTGTAGTTTACACTTAGGATTGCCATAATCATTAATTTTTATTTGTTTGTACATCCTCAACATGGAAAGAAGAGCTCCAGGAAAAAAAACTCCTGTGGACTGCTGTCTATATTAAAGGATTTGTTTGTTTTCTCATAGAAACTATGTGGTGGAAAATTAACAATACAGCAACTTTAAGAATAATAAATCCGAAAATCTGAATCCCTACATTAATAAATGTCTTTACCAGAAAATTCCACAGTGCTGAGGTAATTTTGTAGACCCAAACCTGATAATTTTGTAGCTGGGACTGCTTCAGTAATCAGGAAAACATGAAAAACATAACCCACTTCCATTAACAGCAGAGCAGTGTTTTTTAGTTCTCCAATATCTTCTTTAGACTCTCCCCAAAATGACTTTGCTCCTTCTCATTCAGAAGATCTGGATTTGCATGAATGGGATTTGGAATGCATCCTACCAGCAGCAGGGATTTCAGCATTGTTATCAATCCAAACTCTCCTCATGCTGGAAAAGCACCTTTTCTCCCTTTTTAAAAGAAAGACTACCTGCCTGGGGATGACTCACTGCAGAGCTGTGTGAGAAATTAATACAAAAAAATTCCTGATGCTACAGGTGCACAAACAACCAAAAAAATCAGCGCATTTTTGGGTGTCTGCAGAGGCATGAAGTGCAGGATGTATTTGTCTATCAAAAGGAACGGAGAAAACAGCTGAACTGTTGAACATGATGGTGTTTATCAGAGGATTCCAGTGGTCTAAACCCCCACAGCAGTTATTCACCTCCCAGCCAATTTCCTCCAAACATGTTATACCTATTTGTTATGGTAGGAATTTAGAAGTAAAATTTAGCTCAGATGGTGGAGCTGGGAGCGCACAGCGGGGAGAGGCATCTGCTCCTTTCTCTGCTTGCCCTGAAAATTCTGGGGACAAGGCAGGAATGGGGTTGCTCAGTTCCTTCACTGCCTTATCAAACCCTATCAGGACTCTGAAAAATGGAAAATTTTTAAGAAATACAGAACCACTGGGAGCACCTCACAGAAGGCAGGCAGGTTACACCTTAGTTTGCGTGGGGGACTTGTGCCTGCTCTGTTCACTGCCTCACCTGCCAGCTTTGCTGCTACCTGGGGTGGAGACACACAGAGCAATAACTAACAGGAATTTAAAACTCCCTTGTCAGGCATTTGGTCTGGAAATCAGTTGTGCCAAACATTTCCTAAATATTTATATCCTACTCTGTTGCACACCACCTGAGAACAAGTAATTCTGCTCTGACTGCAGTAACCCCTCACAGGAACCAGGACAGATGTTTCCCCTCATGACTCTTCTCATACATAAGCAAAGCCATCTGGATATTTACTTGAACCTGCAAAGTTTGACCTCTCTTCATATTTGCATTAAAAAAACCCCCAGCTTGTGTAAACCCAACTTTTTGTTAAGGAAGCAGACTATCATCTTTTCATATTTTAAGTCTGTAATTCACTTTGCCTCATTAGGGAATTAATCAAGGGAGCTGGTTTGATTAACATGGAAATCAGAAATTATTATTAGACAAAAATGTGCTGGAAGATCACAAGACTTTTCTGTCACTGAATGGGAAGCTCGTCATTAACACCTGTAGCTGATTCACTCTCATTAATATTCGAGCTGCTCCTAACAATAATTGATGATGGAAAACCAAATGTTCTCCCATTATCTTACACAGTTATTTTCATTAACTAATGGAGAAACACAGCAAGAGTCCAAGAAGAAGCGAGATCTACTACAGGAAGAGAGGCTTTACCAGGCCTTTCTGAAAGGCAGAATCAGTAACATGTGGCACTTTGTTTGGAAACAGAAGGACATCTTTTGGGGAAAGAAGTTGGAATTCTCATGACATTTTTGTCCTTTTTTTTTTTAACCCCTGCTTGCATTTCCCAACACACAGTGTGCTGAAACGCAGATGGTGTGACCTGGCACTACACTTACAGATTTACCTCCACCTAAAATCAGCTCTCATTAGGACTCATATTTACAATTCAGCAAACAGACACCGAGGGTATTAATTCAATGACTGTCTTCACACAAATAAATTAGTGCTGGAATGATCTCATTGTGCCAGGCTCTTGACACACTTAATTTCAAGCATGTAATTTGACAATGAGCAGTATGAAAGGGCATAAGGCTGCTGATCATGTATTTAGAATCAAAGGATATTTGGGGTTTGAAGGGATTTGTAAAGGTCATTTAGTCCAACCCTCCTGCCAGGAGCAGGGATATTGTCAGGTGGATTGGGCTGCTCAGAGCCCTGTCCAACCTGGCCTTGGACACTTCCAGGGATGGGGCAGCCACAGCTTCTCTGGGCAAACTGTGCCTCTGTTTCACTGTAAAAACATTTCTTCCACGTATCTGGTCCAAATCTCCTCTTTCAGTACAAAGTCATTACCCCTTTACAACAGACCCTACCAAAAAGTCTGTCCCCATTTCTTCCACGCCCTTGAAAGCACAGGATCCATCATTCCAAAGAACAACCTCCCCAAGTGTGAAAATGCAACCACTTCAGTTAAAACCAGCAGCTGTTTAAAGAGAAGGTAAGAAACACGTAACACAAGGGATTTATGACAGATATTTCTGGGCCTCTTGCTCTGGCACAGCATTGTTTTATGCCTTAAGGAGTCGTTTCTCTTTCTGGTCTTTATTGCCTCTGTCTGTGGAGAAAGAGGAATTCTGTCTCAGACCCAGCTGGCTGAGTTAACCAAACTGAAATCCTTAAACAATTTCTCTTCCTATGAGACAGATGACACATTTTCCTTTCTAGCCATTACATTTTTTTTAATGCTCATATCTAACTTAACACCTTTGATGGCTGCAAATGACCTGAAGATCACACACTATTTCAGACAAGATATTACTAATGTCAAGACAATGGTATCCAAACTCAGTTTCTCCTGGAAACCTGTTCCTGATTAATTCCAAGTTCATCTTTGCCGTTTTCAGTCACATCGGCTCTATGGTGCTCAGTTGGTTTGGGATTAATTACCACATTCTGACTCCTGGAGCCTTGCCAGGTGCTCCTGAGTAACACTGAGCTTTCAACAGGAATTACTAAAGCCCTATTATTGCTCTCTGTCCTATGAAATAACCTTCAAATCCTAACCTTCAGCAAAAAGAAAAGAAAAAAGAATGGAAGACAGAGAAAAGTCAGTTTTCCCTTGTTCACAAATCACTTCTCTATACAGAAGTAGATCGAATATTTTACACATGGTCAGGCAGATAAATCAATAGTTGTTTGGTCTTCAGTGTTTTCATTGTCTGAAAAACTCTCCAAAAAGGAACATTAACACAATTTAGTTTTCATAAATTTATGCTGGAAAAAAATTACAACATGAAATTTCCCATTTCAACTAAGCAGCAGAAAATACACCACCTGAGGAGTAATTGTTAATTTTGCAAACAAAAAAGTGCTACAGTGGCACCCTCGTTACTTCTGTATGATTTTATGGGAGAGGAAGTAAAATTCTACAAGGCACTGGCAGAATTGGTGCCTATTGTTGTTGTAGGGAAAAATAAAGAGGTAGGGTGGCAGTGGTTTAGAATGTATAACTTCTTCTTAACGTTTCTTATGCTGTTTTATTAAAATCTTATAAGCAAGAAGAAGCAGCAGAAAAGCAAATAAGGAAATTGGATAATGCTTAAATGATCTTAACAGCCAGTGGTGAGTCGCCTGCTTTAATTAATTTCTTGCTTAAAGTACTGTTATTTTTTCTTTGATCTTTGTAATTGTACTACAGAGTGTTCCTTGGTTGGACCCGATTCCACGTGGAAAGGCTTTTATTTCTCACTCTTTCAACTGCTGCACTGCATGATCTGGAAGGAGCTCTCCCTGAATACTTCCTGAACACTTTTTGGCTCCCAACTCCATTGAAAAGAGATTGGAAAAGTGAAGTAAAACTTTTCAAAGTTGTGACCATTCCCTGGGGAGCCTGTTCAGTGCCTGACCACCCTCAGGGGGGAGAACCTTTTCCTGAAATCCAACCTATCCATCCCCTGGAACAGCTCCAGGGCTTTTACTCTCATTTTTACTCTTTCAGCACCACGGTTCTGCCCTACCCATGAATGAATCCTTGTCCTGGACAGCTCCATAACTCCCTGTGAAAAATGCAGAGTGCCACAGCTGGGAATTTAAAGAGGAGGCTGAGGAGGGTCATGTGTTAGGATGACAAACTGGAAGTGCTCAAATTATCCACCTTACTAAAAAAAAAAAAAAAAAGTGATGAGCTAATTTGATTGCATCCTGAAAATACCTAAAAGAGAAACCTGCTCTCCAATTTAACAGATAAAAATATATCAAGATCAAAGGACTGGAAGCTTGTGCCAGACAAATATAGACTACAAATAAAATGACTTTTTTTCCCCCAGCCATGAGAATAATTAACTACCGGAGCCATTTATTACAGGTTGTGGGAACATCAGTGGAAGTTTTAAAAGTCAAATAATCATATTAAATGAATATGAATTTATCTAAAAACCACACTGGCCCAGTTCAGTCAAAATCAGATTAAATGGGGCTGGTAGTCAGCTATAGGACTGGAATCTGCTAAAAGAGATCCCCTCTTTCTCTGCTCAGGGAAGCATTTCCACCAGTGGCAGTAAAAAACGACATTTTCTAATCATCCTCAGAACGGGTTCTTCCAAACACATTGTGTTAAAGGCAATTTATATTTGATAAAATATGAAATATTGGTACCAAAATGCTACAGAAATATCAATCTTAAACAAATGTCTTGGTTAGGACAACCCAGATAAAATCTTCTCTGGAAAACCTGGAAGAACACCAGAGGTATGCAAGTCCTCTAACCCCCCAGTCGTTAATTTCAAATGGGTTACACCCCCTTTTATGAGCTGGTTGTGTAAATATTAGAATATTGATTACGTGGAAATTTAATGAGTTGTTGCCTTTGAATTATTCCAGTCCACTAATGGCAATAATGCTAATTATGAGCAAAATATGGATCATCATAACGTGATAGCTCTGGGGATGAAGGAGCACAGCTAAGGGTGGTTTGCAGTGAGGAGTGCCAGAAATCACTAAAGGACACACTTGAAGACTGAAGGGATATTTAAAATATTAAAACTTCTAATCCATGGTGGGGAGAGTTGGACAGACACCTCTGAACCATGCAAACCCTCACTGCCTGATTTTCCTAACTGAAGATATAATGAGACTTTCCCAGGCTTTTCAAAGGAAGAATAAATTTCCAAGAGAAACAGTGCCATTTATCTCTTTCCTTGGCTTGTTAGAGACTTCAGAATGAATAATTAATATAGTATGGGGGTGGGTTTTTTGGAAAAAAAAAGTCTTTTATGGCACTTGGCTCAGCTGTTGGTCCTGTGCCCTCAGGTGGAAAGGGATTACAAGTATCAACCACCTTGAGCCCGCTGCAATTACAGACATGGAAAAAGTTGCTAAAAAAGCCAATTCTTGAGAAGCTGAATGGGGGATTTCACCTATGGGAGTACAGATTAAATCAGATCTGTCCCTTGAAGAGTGTGTTTGATGGAGAAAGCCAGTCTAATACATATTTCAACTTGTAACTATGACAACTCTCTAATACAGATAAGAGCTGTGTGTTGCATTAACATTTAAAGTGTAAATGAATAAGTTATGCTTCTTTTCAAGAGAAAATATTTGCTCTCTAATCATAAGATTTTAATAACCAGACTTGCATATTTCCACTTCACACAAGTGAAGAAACAGACAGAAAGAGATTTCTCAATTTTGCAGCTGCTGTGTCTGGAGAGGGGGTTCACCAGGACAAAGTGAAATGGCTAAATTAGAAGTTTCTTAGGAAGTTATCATTGTCCTTGTCACTGCTCAAGCCTAAAAAATAATAAATACCAGTGCTCCTTTCACCTGTAGCTCCAGCAACAGTGGAGCTATTTAAAATATATTTAAATTATATTTAAATCATATTCAAATAATATTTAAATACTGAGGTTCAGCATGCACATGCATATGGGTATCTTAAAAATAAATCTCCATCCAAGAATGCCCAAACCTGGCAGATTTCTCTCAACACTTTAATCATTTTTATATCTTCCCCCCAACAGATTCCGAATACGTGGCTGTTACAGCACTTCTGCATTATTAATCTGGATCCTGCATTAAACAGAATGCAAAACTCTGTTCAAGAGGAGAAGTTAAACCAGCTGGCAAGTGCATAATGAGAAGTCTAAGAACTTCAAGGAAATATTCTTGGATCTCCTTATATAAGATGAGTATTGAACAGCAGCTGTGCAAAATGTAAATTTGGCTTAATCCTTCTGGGCTGGTTACAGACTCAATTTGTGCCTTTTCTTGTTAAGAATAAGCAGTGAATGTGATGTTTAAAGAGACATAAATAATAATAATAATACTATAGCTGGGCAAAGAAGTATTAGCATCTTTTTACCAATGGGAAGAGGCAAAGCCTGCAGCACAGAATTTCCAAAATACTTACCACAGTTTGGTGGTTGACCTGGATCACCTCATCACCAGCATGGATTTTCTTACACTGGTCAGCAGGAGACTGAGGGCAAGAGAGAAAAATTAACTTCACAGAGAGGGTGTGGACATGGAAGGAAAGAGCAGGAATTGAAATAATGAATGCTGAAGGAGGCAAGAAAGCTGTGCCCTAAGCAGACTTTGCTATCAAATAATAATTGGTCATATTTATCAAAACTGTATTTATAAGGAACAATTTTTCTGGTCACATTCTGTTAAGTAATCTAGAACTCCACTGCCATTTTTGGCTGGTTGAGCTATTCCATTCTGTTACCTGAGCAGCCACAATCTTGTTGGGAATACCCCGGCTGAATTCACATCACATGGAATTAAACCTGGAATTACAACACACCCTGGGCCGGGGCTGGACCAGCCACGTGTGAGACAGAAATCAGGTTCAGTCCTCTACGGAGCAGTGTCACTGCTGAAGTGCCCTGGAGATGCTCTGCACACACAGGGCATTTGTATCTTCAAATGCAGCTCCAGCACTTCCAAGACTGTGCTAAATGAACCATTTGAACACGGAATGTGGTAATTTACAAACGGATAATGTCAGTGAGGGACTTGCTCTTCCGGAGGTTTTATGTGCACACACTATTCACATCATCTTGTCATCCTGGAGCTGAAAACTCCCTTATCCCAAATATAGCTTGTTCTGAGCACATGAAAATGGATTAAAACCCATTGAAGAGCCACTCAAACATGGCCAACTACTATTTTACAAACAATTTTTAGATGCTCTGATGAAATCTAAACCTGTGCAAGAAATTCCATGGGGCATTCAGGAGATGAGCAGGCTCAGGAGCAGAGAGCTGAGAATCCAAGATAACTTGTTTGCCCTGTGCACTGGCTTACGAGAGTGTTCTACTGACACAGAGCACACCAACCTGGCATCCAGGGGAAAATAACCACAAAGAATTCAAGAGCTGAGACATCACCTTGAAAAACAAATCCTGGTGGAAGCTGGCTGTTCAGCCAGCAGACTCAGACAAGGTGGGATGTTTATTCTGCTCATTAGATATGGGGTCAGAGAGGGGAGGGCACTGATTGTCCCTTGTCAAGCAGTGCAGAAACTTTTAAAGCAAAATAATCCTTGAGAAACGGTTCCAGTTCCCTGCCAAGCAAACAGACTCCTAAGAAAGGCAGAAAAGGAGCCACCTGCAGCTACAGGGAGAGGCCTGGTTCTAATCCTGTTGAAGAACTGCACAGAGAAACAGCTGCTACCAAAATGTAGCTGAGTTCCTGGATATCTCTTGGAGCCAGACTAAAACATAAATTGTTAAACACAATAAACACAGGAGCCAGGTGTCAAATGTGAAAGAAAAAAGGATTTGTCTGAACTGAAAGTGATGTGTAGAACTTTATGGTCATGACCTCACTGCAGGCAAGAGCTCCTCAGCTGCACTGTCTTCAGCCAAAAATCCCACTCACTCCTTTTGTGGATGGAGATTAAAAACACGAGGTAAACAAATAAAAGGAACAAAGAGAAGAGGAGGCAATACAAGAAAAACCCAAATTGCCACTGACAAGGAAATGACTGCAATTATTTCCAAATAAAATGCCAGAGAGACTCATCTGTGAGGGGCCACATGGCCCCTGCTGACAGAGCCACTGCAGTGCACTGAGAGCAGGAAATGTCATTGGTTACCCAATCAATCAATCAATCAATCAACCAACCAATCAATCAGCCAATATTGGACACAGTGATTCCCAGTGTGACTGGGGCTGTTCCAAGCACAGCTTTTACCTTTCGCCTGCTGCTGGTTTTTCATTCCCAGCCTTTCTCTGCCCAACACTAGCTGCCCACCTGCCTGATCTCTAATCAGGGCTTTGGCCACCCAACCATCACCTTGTGCTGTCAGCCCCAAAGTTTAGAGCCCCCAGCAAGAGCCAAGAACATTTTGTTTGCAGAAAGCAATTCCCAGGTTCCTGAATGCTGAGGGAGATCTTCAGGAAAGGTGGGACACACAAGCACCACCTCCCAACCCCTCAAGAAAAACCCCAAAGTTAAAAATCCTACAAAGTTAAGGTGACTTGCTCTCCACAACAACCTAAACTGGAAGGTTAAGACAGGATGGAGCCAAACTCTTCCTGGAAGTGGGAGAATGAGAAGCAAGAGACAAGTTGGAACTCTGGTGAGGAATTTTTTTTTCAGCTTTACCATGAGGAGGATAAAGCCCTGGAACAGGCTGGCAAAGCTGTGGAACCTCTGACTTGGAGATGCTTTTGAGCTCAACCCTTGGCAGTGCAGTCAGACCTCACCTCCTGCACTACAACAAACAGGATTTCACCCCCACACTTTATGGGATGATGTGAAGAACTACCTGGCTCCAGAGCCACTTTCTCCTTTTCTTGGGAACTGGTGGAATTTTGGCAGGCTGCTCCTTTGCCCAGGAGCAAACACTAACAGAAATATTTCTGGAATTCAACGTGAATACAAACTCAGTGGCTTTAAATGGGGCATGAGAGGCAAGCAGCAAACTGCAGCAAACACCACCCTTCACAATGTTTAACTTCAGCTGGTGCTACTTGGAAAAGCAGAGGCCTGGTTCTTTCTCTTTTTAGCTCCTTTCCTGACTTGGATGAGGCTGAGCTATTTAAACACTGGCTCTGAGGTCAATTATCCCTTCAAAAGGAATGAAAAATCAATTTGCTGAAACACCAGACATTAAAGGTCTCCGAAGCTGGTTTATCTGCACATGTGATTACACTTTTAGCAAAACCAAAAAAAGCAACTTCTTCTGGTGGTGTCATACCAAAAAGTTTTGACAGTCAAAATAAAAAATAAAAATTCTAGTGGCTGGCAATTTAGTAACTCCTCCTGTGAATTTCGATTGTAAATATGTCAATATTTCCCCTACAAACTGCATTATATTTCTGAAATGAGTTAGAATTACAGTAAAAAAGTGGATTAATTACAGCATGAGTAATTCAGTCTATGAACATAATCTGTCCAACATAGTCAAGATGGATCAGTCATAATTTTCAGGACCCAAGACACACATATAGTTATTTTTAGACTTCTAAATGCTGCCAATGGTGACAATATAAACAAACAAATTTCAAGTTTAATTTGCATTAGAATTGTCTTCCCAAATTGTGACATACAAATCATCTGGCTTTCCATGGGTTTGCACTGACAAAAGCCATGTAAATATTACTCACTACATATAAATCAATTAAATTCTCCTACATGGAGCTCACCCATATGGGCCAGCAGAGCACTGGCACGTGCCAGCCAGGGTTTACATCTCACAGAGCTCGTTTTGTGTTCCTGGGGTGTCAGCAATCCATAATTTCAATATCAGCTTTATAAAATCTGAACTTGTCACTTGCCCAGCTCTGAGCTGTTGAGCAGATCCGAGCCTGAATGGGAACAGTGTGACTAAAGGACAAGATGGAAACCAGAAGGGTCGTATTGTGAAGTCTGTCACAGTAATTAGATTGCAGCAGTTGAAGTCAATTTAATTTTTTCAAATTTATAATTATGAACTGCACGTTAAGCAGCAAGGAGGACGTTTAGAAGCTGTGCTGTTGTTCCTGTCACACTCTTTAGTGTCCCTGGGATCACTCACACAGATCTTTGAGCTGCAAAACTCTGTGTGATTTTGGTTCAGTTTTTCTAATACTTCTGGGACTACAATGAAAATTATAATTGATCTTGTCTGTATTTTTACTACAAATGAAGGAAAACATAAAATACAATTTACTTAATATAAAGGAAACCACTTGTGCCAGAAAGAAAATGTGTGAATGTTGCTAGAAAGGTGTATTTGAGGAATCACTGAGGGAAAAAGTTTGAGAATTTCATTTACTATATTGTTATTTATTAATAATTTCAACACAGCTGCTTTCCGATGTCTATTTTCAAGGGTTCTAAATCTTTACAAAAGTAATATGATATATATACATAAAAAAGGAAAAAAGATATTAATAAAAAGTATCTTGGTTTAAAACAAGCTTACATATTAGAAAATGCACTACAGATACACAGAAAATAACTGTAGGCATGATAAAAGTATTTTAAAGCAAAGAATCTTACATTTTCAGTTGTTCCTGTGATTACATGTAGTCCATCATATGTTGATTTGATATACATTCCCTGGAAAAAAAGAGCAAAAAGGGTAATTAATACTTGTAGGAAAAAAAGACATAACATGTGCATGATAATTAAAATAATGTGTTTACTCCAATCTAGGGACAATAACATCTGAGCAGACTGGAAGGAACTGTGGTCAATTAAGATTTGCAAATCCAAGTGTAACAAATCTATATCAAGACCACTCTAAATAGCATAGTTTTCTCACTTAATGCTTTTTTTTAATTCTAAAGTTTGTGAACAGAGTTCAACACTGGGCATCAGCATCAAAACTTGTGCCTATTCAGTATTTGAAATATTTAACAGGACCTCTTTTTGTTAAAAGTGTCATAAAAGAAATATTGAAATCCACAGCATGGGCAGGAGTAGTTTTTAAACTTCAATGCCCCATTTTCAAAGAGTTTCTGATTCAGTAAAAACGAGGCCTAACTCTGAAAAGTTGGCCAGTGCTCATATTGCCAATTTAAGGAGAAAAATGAGCTCAGTGAACTAACAGGAGCTTTGTAATTAGCCCATCAAGAATTCTGCTTCGAGGAGGCGACTGACGAGATGGCGAGAGACAAGCGGGGCAGGGATCTGTGGAGCTGAACACACACAGAGCCCCAAAGGTCAGGGAGCCTCCGTGGCTCGTGTGCCTCCCTCTCAGGAGCGAGCTCAGAGCTTCCCATCTCTTCACACAGCACCGTTATCCATCACATTTTGAAACCTAATTAATCTAATTGGTACATTGTGCTGCTGATTTATTATTCTTTCAATAATTCTGCGTCACCTTGTGCTGTCAGCCCCAAAGTTTAGAGCCCCCAGCAAGAGCCAAGAACATTTTGTTTGCAGAAAGCAATTCCCAGGTTCCTGAATGCTGAGGGAGATCTTCAGGAAAGGTGGGACACACAAGCACCACCTCCCAATCCCTTGAGAAAAGCCCCAAAAGTTAAAAATCCTACAAAGTTAAGGTGATTTTGTTCTCCTCAACAACCTAAACTGGAAGGTTAAGAAAGGATGGAGCCAAACTCTTCCTGGAAGTGGGAGAATGAGAAGCAAGAGACAAGTTGGAACTCTGGTGAGGAATTTTTTTTTCAGCTTTACCATGAGGAGGATAAAGCCCTGGAACAGGCTGGCAAAGCTGTGGAACCTCTGACTTGGAGAGGATCAGCTCTTGACTGGACAAGGCCCTGAGTAACCTCCTCCTCTAGCTGGGTCTCATTGGATTTTTCATGAGAAAATGTGACTTCTACTTTAACGCAAACTAATTCCATTTCAGCAAGTTTTAAATTTATTGAAATCTTAAAAATAAAGACTGAATAAACCTGATTGCTGGCTGGCTGTTTAACTCACTCTGCTTTAGATTTTACTCCCCATGCTTAGTTGTTCTCCTAAGTAAGGCTGCTTTATAAATCACTTCCTTTGTGAAAACCAAAGATGTCCAAATTAAATCTTGACCTTCTCGAAATCAGTTTCATAAAGTGGGATTAGCTGGAAGAAAGAAGTTGCTGATGGACCTTTCAGTATTTCCTTCTCTGGGGTAGTGTAATTTTATCAGTGTTTGCTGTTCTTTTGTCTCTGCGGTCCCTTCAGCAGCTCCTGACAAACATCTGGGTTTTTTTGCCAACTCCAAGACTCAAAGAGAAGCACTGGATCCTGAAAAACTGAAGGTTCCCATGGAGAATCAGATGTTGAGACTCCATTAAAAATCCTGAGTAGAAATTTCATCCACCTAGGGTGAGTTTTGCTAGATTTCCACAGTGAACTTTTCACCAGAACGTTACACAACACTCCTGCCCCACAGGAGGCTGCTCTTTTAGCACTTGGTCAACTTCATGAACACATTTCCAGCCACGCTTTTGGTATCAAATTTAATATCACAGTCTTAACATCCCACTTGCTTTGATGAGATTCATTCCCTGCTCAAAAAACCCAACAGATTAAAATCTTGAAGGCCAAAAGAGGACAGAGTGCTAAACTTTTCACTAAATTTTACCACTTATTTCTTCCTAAAGTTCTTAGACTCTTGTTAATCTCTGTGTATTTTTGGAAAAATTCAAATTATAATTTTATCTCTGAACAGATGCCATTGGAGAGACATAAAACCTGACTAATCACACAGAATTACCCTACATTTTGCTATCTTCTCTTTCATCCTAGTTATTAAAATTTAAGAATATATAAAAAAAAATAAACAATTTTAGTGAATGACTCATAGCCTTCAAATTATTCTACACAGAGCTTTCATCCTTGTTTTCCCAAAAGAAAAAGAATGAGCTTGTTTCTTGTTGACCATTACAGGAGCAGAGTATCCCCTTGACACACCTCTTACCTGAAAAGCTTGAGAGATTATTCTGTGTAAAAAAATATAAAAGTTCTTCTATGAATCTTTTACTTCATATGGTTCAGAACTCAAATTAGCTTATATAAAACAGATATATTTTAAACATAGATATTTTGTATTTCAGAAGTTTAATTTGCTCATATAAATGCACGTACACAAGATAGTTTATAGATACAAATGAAAAGCTTTAAGGGCTCACTTTCATCACACTTCCAGTGAAAAATTACAATTATTCTAGTTTATGAGAAATAGCCAAAACTGCAAAACTTTTTTTTTTCTTTCCTTTTAAGAGCTATTAGCTCTGTGGCCCCTGAAAAAGCACACAAGTATTTACAGTCTAAATTAGGCAGAAGAGCTGGACCTTTCTATCAATGTAATGGGCTGTTGGCTGTCTTTATATTCATCATGGCTTCATTCCACTCATGTAAACATTTTTATGGTTAATAAGCCTAAAAAAATGAAAATACTTTTGAAAAATTTTGTTAGATCATATAAGTTCAGGGCAAACAGTGGTTTAATGCTGCAGCTGAAGAACTGAAGCAGCAACCCTTTTTCTCCCAAGCCCAGACCCTGTTGTGACAACTGCTAACACTGCTGAAGCTGTTAGAAATAATTGTTTGGTTAAAAATTATTTTCTAGTTCACCTGTGGTTTAAAGCAGTCACACTGATTCAGAATATTCATAATCTTTAATTAACTTGTAAAGTAATTTATTAAAAGAGTACCCACATATCTGCCATTTTGGTCCTATTCATTTCTGTGATGAAGTCTGATGGAAATGAAGATACTCTCCTGTCAGCTAATTATTCTCACATAAATTTCCACAAATTGATTGCAAACTGTTTCATAGGTATTTGTAAAATAGGAAAACAAATTCTGTGTTCTTGCCTGTTCAGTGCCCTCAGCACCACCTTCCTCCCCCTGTGCCCACAGCTCATCTCCCCTTCTTGGCCCCAAACCCAACCTTCCCACAGCTTTTTCCTCCACACATCCAGTCCCAGAGTCAGGATCCAGACAGAAGGTGTGGAGCTCATCTGCTTGGGCAGTGACATCCAGAGAATTGTTTGGTCACCTGGGAGTGGGCAAAGTGCCAGGTTTGGCCGATGTGACAGGGACCTGGAGTGGCACCTCCATCTGACCCCTGCGCAGTGAGTCCTGCTCTGGAGGGTTCTGCTGCTGCTTTCCTTCCACTTTCCCTTGCTGCCCTCTCCACCCAGCTCTCTGTCCACCTTCTTCCTGCTCTGCAGACTCAGGAATGTCCCTTCTTGTCTCACCAGGCCTTTCCTACCATTTCCTTCCCTATCCCGACCTACTCTGCTCTCTCCATCCAAGTGACTCAGTTCCCAACCTTCCTTCTGCTCTCTTACTGTCTACTCCCTGCCCTTAGAAGCAAAATGTCACTGGAATTATTTTTCAAAATAATTAATCTCCTCTTTTTTTCTTCAGGAATGGGATTTTAGTCTCTCTGGTTTCTTCCTGAATGTCAACAATGATTTCAGAGAAAAGAACAACAAGCTGTACCCCTTATCTCAAGACAAGGCAAGAGTCAAGGATTCTCACTCTGAAGATGGCTCAGACTGGTCAACATTTAGAAATAAATAGTTGCTCTTTAATAACTGATGTGTCAGACATGAAACTCTGAAGAATTTCACTGATCCATGTTAGAGGACAAGGAAATGTTTCTCAGGCATTATATCAAGAACCTGACTGTCTCTGAGTAACTGTCACTGTCCCCTAGTGACAAAGTGAATTAAAGGTTTTTAATTAAAATCTGACCTTTGAAAACTTATGGGAAGGCATCAGCCATTTAAAACCCCATTTTGAAGAGACTTTTCCCCGGAAAACAGCATATCCAGTTGTCGGGGGAATTTCCTTGAACATTTTCTTGCAGAGTTGTCTGGTTAATTAAGCAGGATATAATGACAGCAGTGTGTTTTTAAGTGTCAACAATTATTCCAGCACAAGGAAGCGAAGCAGTGACAGCAAAGATGCAGATTTGCAATGCCACAAATGACTGGGGAATTCTTACACCCCTTGATCTTTTGCCCCAAACATAAAAAATGGTTCTTTAAGCTTATTTCAACTATCAAAGTCACACAGATGCATTTAAACAAACACCATGAGAGTGCTTTGAGAAGGTGACTGAGTTTTTTGTTTAAATTTCATACCACTAAAAATTCCTTCTCAAAAACATTTTGTCCTGCCATGTTGCAGTCCTTTGCCCAAATTTAAGCACCTCTACTTTCCTGCCTGCAAGACAACTTCCACTTCTCAAAATACTTATGACTAGCAATTTTTTTATTCTTCTGTATAGCAGAATTTGTTTTGCTTTGGCTTTCAGGCTATGAGAACCTTTATATGTCAAGCATGATGGAAATTTGTCAAGTTTCTGCAAGCCTTTAGAAATAATCCTAAATAATTAGATGAACACCCTGACAGTTTTAGGCCAGGCATATTCCCACAAAAAAGCTGCCTTCATATTCTACTTTTTCTTCTTGCCTTCCTTGCAATTCCTTTCATGTGATAATAGGAGATATTGGCTTCCATCACCTTGAATTACAAATGCCATGGAAAGAGGAGCACTATTTGAAAGGGTAGCTGGACACTGGATAGATGAATAATCCCTGATAAACAAGGTCTGTGCATCTGTCAGTTTGGCTGTTTATTCAACTTTTCTTTGATTTTCTAATGTTACACAACTGGTTTCATAAAAATTTTTATTCCCACCATCTTTGCTTTCCCTAAATTCTTAGAATGAAACAGGGAAAGTTCCTTCTGCAGAAAAATTAAGAAGGCTGTGGATATTAGCAGTGTGCATGTTAATTAAAGTGTGTCAGACTACACTGTTTCTATCAACAGTGCGAAGTTCGGACACAAGAGAGGAAAAAGAATAAAAAAGTGAAAGGAAGAGGAATGAAGTCCTGCTTCATTCCAGAAGGAAAGAAGAAAACATTCCACAGGCATCAGAAGATACAAACCCAAACAGTAAAACCCCAATTGCCTCCCTGTTTCGAATCTCCTGCTTAAGAGGAACCATTAATCCCATCAAATAAGATTAAAGCTGCATGTTACACAGAAGTATCTCTAAATATATGGGCTGGACATCAAGTTCAGAAGATTAAAAAAAAAAACTTTAGTCTGAA
This sequence comes from Orthonyx spaldingii, assembly GCA_013397795.1. Classification (NCBI taxonomy): domain Eukaryota; kingdom Metazoa; phylum Chordata; class Aves; order Passeriformes; family Orthonychidae; genus Orthonyx; species Orthonyx spaldingii. The sequence continues at coordinate 1,595,181 of VZTJ01000523.1, forward strand.
ATAATACTGGCTGTAATAATCTCTCACTATGGACAATCCCCAATCATCCAAGAGCAGGAGGGGGGACAAAAAGCCCCAATCCTCAAAAGACATTCTATGATCCCATTCTGTATCTCTGTATCCAACATTTCCAGTAAAATGCTGCCTGTTTATGTGACAGCAAAACTGCTCCAGAGCTGGCTCTGGGCACAGAACAAGGTAAATCATAGCAAGGTTCTCCCAGCCTTTCATCAACCTTCAACCCCAAGGATTTAGCAGCAAACTCAGGAGCTGCCAACAGCAACCCAAACTCCTGGCTCAAGGGCTTATTGTGGATCCATCAAGCCAAAAAATTTTAAGTGGGGAGCCAATTTTCTTAAATCACAAAGTTATTTTGTTCTATTTGATTTCATAAAAATTTATGTGTGCATTTTCTGCTGGAGCTAACGGTGATTCTCACAATTTAATACTTTTTCAGTATAGGAATTTATTTGAAGTTTGTCAAATTGATTGTTTGAAACAAAGCTTTGCCTTCCAGACGTCTTGTTTGTGCTGATTATGCTGTGCACTTCAGATATAAATGGTAGTACCATAGCCAGTACTACAATTTGGGAGAAAAAGTGCTTTACAATCCTTAAAGTTACTTCAAAACGAAATAGAAAATATGTGGAAGGCGTTTTGCTATTTGCCACTGAAAAATCAGTGGCAAAATAGGAAAAAAAGAGGAACCAGTTTGACTGGTGAAGCTGTGTGACAGCACAGACTCTTTCCCATGGGAATTCTTTTTCTACTGAAAAGTTTACTAAATATAAGATAAGTTTCATGTTACTGAGAGTGGCTTCTGGAAACAGGCGATCAGAGTTCTGCCCAATCAGCCCCAGGGGGGTGGACTGATCTCAACGGATCCGAATAGTCCTCTCGCGTGTATATAAATCTGTTAATAATTAAATAAATTCACTTAGCATTCGCTCAAGATTCGTGTGTCCCTGCGCTCCGCTATCGGTTCAACAGCGACAAAGCTGGGGAAGGAAAGGAAAATCCCAATATACCTCTGGAGGCCAACAAATGCCTGCAGAGATCAGGATGCAAAGAGAGTGCCCAGGACTTGGAAGGGAACCCAAGCCCAATGCAAATCCCTTTGTCCAGCAAACTGCTGGGAAACCACAGCACAGAGCGTGGCCTGGGAAGGCTGCAGATAAGGCCACTTGTTAATAAAGCTGAATGCCAAAGAAGGTATTTTAGAGAGGGGAAAAACGGAAAAAAGGGTGACTATAAAGCTGATAAAAGCACAGACGGAAAGGTAGGAAACGTCAGAACTGAAGACGCACATTGCAAAGACTTAGAGTCCCTTTGTGGGGATGCTTTATGGTCCAGGATTTATTTACACAATTAAACACACAGACACTGCCCTGCAGGAGTTCTGACTCCGTGCAGTAACTGTGTGGACTTGGACCCGGAAATTAATTCAGTTTAAGTGTGAGCTTATGCAATGGCAATAGGATTCCTGGCTCATTTGGGGAAGAAATTAGAAGGCAAGTAATAAAAATTTTGCAAATGGAGTTTTGAAAATAGGGAAAGACTCATAATTTAGGCAGCTGAATATCATTTCAGATAACTGAATTCTTTCATAAATCTGAGTAATCTACAACACATTTTTCACACCTGGCAAATAATTGTGTTTGTTTTATAGGTGCCAACCTTGGATGAACCCTGTTCTCAGTAGCTCTGAAAAAGAGCTACACTTAAACCCAAGGGAGACTGTGTTTTAAATTTATGCTATAAAGGTAACAAATGTTCTGAAAAATTGTACAGTAAGCCGCTCTTGAAAAACACATTTTTGGTGATTTTGACACCAACTGCTGTGCATTAGCTTCCTACCTATAAAAGTAAAATTACAGTATCCTTTTCACAAGTGTGTTGTGAGGATGAATTAATTAGTGTCTGTGAAGCACTCAGTAAGGCCATATAAAAAATAAATAAAACAACTCACGATGAAATTAGTAACTCCAGGGACTGCAGAGCTTAGCTGAAGTGTGGTAAATCAGGCCTCAACCCCTACACTGAATGATAAGGATAAAAATGGAACTCTGAATACTTTCCATTCAGTGAATAGTGCTCATTTTTCTCTTGAATGGAGCAGATATCCTGTGGAAAAAATCCGCTATACAATCATGAGAAAGCCATTTGTAATTCATTACTCTGTTCTATATTTGATTCTGATTAATGTTTTCTTTTCCTTTTCACATGATTTTTCTTTTATTCCCATTTATAGTCCTTTTTCATATTTTCTTCTAAACAGAACACAGTGTCAGCAAAATTGATTACAAGGAACTTTCCAACCTAACACGTTACAGCGCCTTCACAATTAGGCACAGAAAACTCACTCATTCACTGTGATTTCACTTCTTCTAAGGAAAAAAAGGGAAAAAAAAAGGAGAAATTGTCAGGCAATTTTGATTACAGTATTTGTCTCATGTCCTCTGTCAGCAGTGCCCACTCACTGCTCTTTTGTTGGCTCTTAACTCATGGGCACGCTGTGGAGAACCACACAGGGGTTCTTATCCAGCCAGGATCATTCCAGCACAGGTCCTGGCTGCCTCAAGTTCTACCAGAAAAAAGGGGAATGTAAACCACTTGAGAGGCCCCAAAATCTCATCCAACAACTCTCATCCTGGTCACTCAAGAGTTTAAATCACACTCCAACATGTTGTGGGCAGTTCCTGCCCAGAACTCCTGACAGACACCTGCCTCAGACTGCACACCAGGAAACCTCAGTCCCCACAGGATGTGCTGGTTTTGGAGTAGATTCCACTCCTCCTGTCCTCCACCAGCCTGTCCTAGATCCAGAGCCATCACTCCATGGGGATCATCAGCAACACCAAGCCCTGCTTATCGTGCTCCATCATCTCTGAGTTCATCTTCTCTGCAGCACTGATAAGGAACTTTCCCCTAATGAGACCAGCAGAAATCCATCACATTTCTGCACAGAAAGGAAAGACTTGCAGAGTGCTGGCCTGCAGGGTGTAGTAATCTTAATGCAAGTCAAAAGCACTGGGACATTCACAGCACATCCCCTGCAAATGTACTGACCTGTATTTCCTGGGTACCCTGCACTAACCCAGAAATCAGACCTGGAGGGGAAACTGGGCCATGAAGAGAACACGTTTGGCCATAAGGATGCAGCAGCACAGCAAGGAAATTGTATCTGTGCTCAGGATTACACACTGGGCTGAGCATCTGCGATGCCACGGAATTGAAATTGAATGTGGTTTGTGCTGTGGTAATGATCTTTGTTGACTAAATCAGCCTAAGAATAAAGTAAACTTGTGCAGTCACACAACACCCCCTCATGTTATTAAAATATGTCATTCTCAGATTAATATGCATACCTCAGAGTAATTATGCCCTTGTAACTCTGACAGTATTTGCATATGACGTTTGCTGCTATTCAATGTCAGAACAAAGAGGAAGATGTTGAAATAATGCAAAGTGTCTCAACTAACAGAAATTTAAAATCTGTAAATCACACTGAATTACAAACAGGAAACATGTCACAAGGTGTAGAATGACACTCAAATGGATTTTGATTTGTCAGTTATGGGATTTTCTGCAGATAAACCTCATGGCTGCCAATTTCACTCCCCACTTCCCCTTATTTTTCTCGTACAACTGCTTCCTTCAACCCAGAAGCAACATTCCTGAATTACTTTTCTTGTAGGGGGAAAACAAAAGTAAAAAGAATTCTGAGAAGGCAGCTGAAGGCAGACTAGGAGATTGTGCTGGGAAGAGCAGCCTGGCTCTTGAGGAGAGCGTGCAAGGACATCCCAGTGCCTGCACCTTCCACTCCAGCTTTTATTGGGATCTTAGGTCCCAACTACCATCCTGATGTTCCTACAGCCCACCAATGTCAAATCGTTGTAAAGTAAGGGACTGCTGAGGGGAGACAGAAATCTTTACCCACTGACCACTAAAATGTCACAAAAATCTGTTGTCAAAAAAACCCGTATCAGTACATTAATATTTAAAAGCTGTGGCCAAATAATTATAAAACTGTCTGTGCAGAACATTTCACTGCTGTAACCCATCACTAATGCAGAGCAGCTGGGATGTCCAGAGCCATCCAACCAGGCTGCTCAGTGAGTAACTATTTACAAATAAAAACGATTTTTTTTGCTCCTGGGATGGTACTCCTGAAAGTTTTATTTGAAGTGATAGTTAGGGAGACATATCATTGTATTTATGCAAGTCCAAGACACAAACCTTCCACTAATCATTTTGAAAACACATTAATGACCTTAGTTAATTTTATTTGCATGTGTTTGCATTTGGGGAATATTTCAGTGCATTCCAAAGACTGCAATCTGGCTATCAAAGGATCACAGTTTTAGCTGCTCATGCAGTTGCACAGGAAGCTCTAGGTAAAACAAGTTTTAATTTAAAAAAAACCTCAAATCAATCTCTGTAGATAAATGTCTACTAAACCACCTTCAGAAATCTGATTCATCTTACCAAAAAAATTAAGACACTACATGAAAATACATTTAGATTTCTTGATAAATTCAAAAAACAAATCCCCCTAAAGAACTGAGGCTTGTGCTCTGCATTCTAAGAGTTAAACTGCTTTGCTACTTACCAGCCCCTCACTGGGCATGATGCTGGTGAGATGAACCACCTCGAGATGTGCTGACTGGGACACCAGAGAATCAGATGAGAGCGAAATGATGTGGTCACAGATCCCAGACAGGGTTTTGCACTGCAAAGGAAAACGAGTCAATAGAATCTCTCGTATTAAACTGAAACTACGAGTGAAGAAGTTCTTGTTCTAAGAACTAAAGAAGAATAAACAAATAATTTTAATTCTCAGCACTGTGAAAACTACAGGTGTATGAAAGCCAAGTAGAAGTGGTTAAGGGAACAGAAAATATCCATAAATGTCAGGAAAATGTACATGCATGCACAGTTCTGCTGTAGAATATCTGTTTCTCTAAACTATCTTCTCCACTCCAACTATGTGCACTTTAAAATAAAAAAACAAACCCAATGAACTTTATCCTTATGATTATAAATACAATGGAAGTTGAGTGAAATATGCAAAAATAAATGTCTTATGCAACTGAATAACCTATTTTGGCTACCAAATGGTGACATCATCCCTACCAACTGTGATAATTAGGTGAATTCTGCTCTACAACTTGGAAAATTTCCTTTGTTAAAAATTACCCTGGCAGAGAAGTGCCTTAGTTAACCCATTTCCTGAAGTCAAATTCTTATGCATCTTTGAGCACATCCTTTAACTGATATTCTACATCACTACAACTATGCAATGATTTTATTATCCTGCCTTCCAGCTAAAGATCTCAAAACCTTCATGCAAATCCACACAAGCACCTTCCAAGCAGGAGCCCCAGTGCAGGGACAGTAGCAGTGGGTCTGACAGGTTAAACCCATCTGTCAGAGCCAAGCTTGTGGGTCTGAGGGGAGCTGAGCTGAACTCTCAGGCAACATTCACGTGGAAAGATTTATTCCCAAATTTCCATGTGTTGCCTAAAGCATTCCTTCAAAAGGACTATGCCTAAAAATGTTTGAGCCTAATGTGAAAGCATTCATTTAGCTGAATTTCAGGATGGGTTTCTGGTCGAGGCTGTGCTGTGTGCATCTATTTTGCTTTGGGGACTGTACTCTCATTTTTCCTAATTATAGCAAATTCCAGTGAAATCCCTTCAGGGAAGTTTTGATTCAGGCGTTTGCAAAAGCATGAGGCTTTCTAATATCTCATTTGACACTATCCATAGAAGTTAAACAAATAAAGTTGTCACAATGAATAAGTTAACTGCCTGAATTTATAGGTTGGATTTCCATTCACGGTGTAGTTACTCATCTGGAAATCCAAGGACAGCTCTGCAGCCCTGGCTGTGGCATCTGTGTTTTGTATCAGCTGCAAGATGCAAAGCATCCCACTGAGGTGTGTGTGACTGTAGCTGAAGGTCACTATCACCACAATTATTTCAAGCAGTTCCAGCTCAGGGCCAGAACCCTTAGGCAGAACTTTGGGTCTCATCCTCTCCCAGCAGAGGGGGAGAAACTCAAAAAGTCTCCAGCGTGGTGGGTGCCCCTGTGTGTGAGTACAGTCTTTATTCAGCTTTTGAATCACTGGCATATCAAGGTATTACCATAATTTCCAACCAAAAACCTCTCTTATACCTCAAAATTTGAGAGCATTTGTACACATTGGATGCAGAATAAATCCCAGAGAGAACACTTTCTACTATAATGCTTTAACCTTAGAGTTTTCTCATGAAAATACTTTTTTTAGTAAAATAGACAAAGAAATTTTCAATCAAATCAACCTGGTCTATGAAAGGTGTCCCTGCCACAGATAGAACTGTGGGCTAAGAGCTGTGACAGCACAGAACCTCTTTCTCACGAGAAAATCTTTCTGTTTATGGTAAACACAAGATAAGGTGTTCAGAGCTCCTTTGGGAACAGGCGGTGAACGCCTGTGGCCAATCAGCCCCAGGGGGCGGACGGCTGTGGCCAATCCCAGTCAGCGTTCATTTTGTATATAAAAGCTGCATTTAAATA
>VZTJ01000523.1:1601870-1676164 GCA_013397795.1 Orthonyx spaldingii
ATATATATATGTATGTATGTGTGTGTGCATACACTCCAAATCCCAGAAGGTATCAGGTGTTTTTAAAAGTTCTATTCATACCCAGGTTGGCAATAGTAAGCTTTTTTTTCCCCTAAAAGTCACTGCACGCTTTCTAAATTTAACAGCACATCAATGTTTTATGACAGATTTTAATCCCCGCTGGAAGCAGAGTGTGTGCGAAAGGCTTTGAGAAAAAGACGAAAAAAAGAGTCAGGCACTTGGGCAGAGCTTGTCAAAAGCTTATCTGAACTTGTAAATCCTTTGAGAGTTCCCTTTCACCACAGGCTTTAACTCTATCTCAGTGTCAGTACAGGTTTTCAGTGCTGGTACCAGGAAAATATAAAGTGTTTGAACATAAAGGCCAATATCGAATCAATAATCTTAAATAAGATTCTTCCATTCCTCTTTGTCATCAGATTTTTTTGAGTGCTGAAGGCACAAAGTGCTCAGTCTGACAACCAGTGATACACCAGGTCTATGGATGTGATGGCTGGAATTCCACACCAGAGATCCTGGTAGGAATATTAACTATACAGAATACTGTGCAACTTCGAAACCTAAACCAATAATTTTGTATTTGTAATTAACTGTAGCTATAACAGAAAGAGAGCATTACTGCAGGGAACTTTAACTTTTAGCAACTGACATAATTTGTCAGATATTATCCCAAATAGTAAGGAACTTTATTTTCCCACAGTAGCCTTATTTTTTTTTAAAAAAATCATTTAAGTGTGTGGGCTAAGAATAGAGAATACCAAAGCAGAATTACTTACCACATGAAGAATTTTATTTTCTGTTTCATACACCGTACAATCCTGTGGTAAAACAGAACAAAACCAATTAAATGAATGTCATGTTAAATTTCCTATTAAGAAATGAAGGAAGGGTTTATGCTGTTAACAATCTCTTATGTATTCCTGATGAACCTTGAGACTTGTTCCTTTCAGAGTAGTCATTTGCCTCTTTTAGCTATCACTTTAATAATCAATCTCATCATAACTTCAGTGTCACTACACCCTTACCTTGCTTTTTTATTTCCTGCTATTACAGGGGCTAAAATGTTGCTTTTCTATCATGAAACAAACCATACAAATTGCTAAAAGGGATGTACTGCCTCTCTTGCTTATCAGTTTGAAAGTTCCCTCAGTAGGACCCTCTAGAAATTGGGACACAGCCATGGCAAAGAGGTTTTAACCATCCCCTGCAGCTCTGCCCCACCTTCTCCTGCCAGGCACCACTCCAAATCTCAGGCTATAGTCTGCTAAAACATAAAATAAAAAGGAAAATACAGAAAATAACTCTTCCAGGCAGAGTGAGGTTAGAACAGAGCCCCCCCAAGACTTGAGGGCAGCCCTGGTCTGGCCTCAGACCCCGGTCATGCTCTCTCTCCCCTTATTATGTTGGGAAATTGTTAAATCCTTCTCCAAGTGCTATTCCACAGAGTAAGATATGGGATAAGTTACAAAACCTGTCCTCTTAATTTAGATTTTTTTCCTTGAATAAGCTTTCAAGTAAAATTTAACTTATAACACCTGAAAGATCCTTTGGAGTAACTTAAGTTCCCTCAGTTGGTCGGAGCATGGTGATGGTGACACCAAGGTTGTGAGTTTGATCCCTGTGTGGGCTTGAGAGTTGGAATTGATAAATTTTGTGTGTCCCTTCCAACTCAGAATATTCTGTGATATCCCTTCAAGCAGCTTAAGAATCTCAAGATTTCCTCTTTTTACTGGATCTTAATATATTGGTAATAAGAGTTAACTGCTTCAGATCTCCCACAGAACAATTCCAACCCCCTCATTCCCTGTACTCTGGACACTCGCTGGGCTGGGACACGCTCTGGGCAAGTCTCTGCTGCCCTTGCCCAGCCCACCCCTTGGCTGCTCCCACCCAGCTCCCAAACCTCGTCCCTTGGGTGTCCCTTCGAGGATTTGTCCCCGAGCCCGTCTGAGGCAGCTGCTCCGAGCCCCCAGCCCAGGGAACCGCCTCTCCCTCAGCTCTGAAGGTCAATATTTACTTTGGAGGGTCGCTGCTTCCGTGCAGAAATTAATTTCTAAGTGACTACAGTTTAACGAATATTGCTGCAGAATAAGAAAGTCAAAATCAGAAGATTGGGAGCGCCAAGGAACACAGAAGAATTTATATTAGCATTTCATGGTCAAGTATCCCTTTGATGTTTCTTCTGTATTCATACTGTTATTTTCTAGAGCACAAAAAAGAATTCAATTAGTCAGTTTGGCTGGCAATGCCCAAGGCAGTTTTTCCTACAAGTTTTGCACACTTCAAACAGCTCATCCACCATCTCCTTTTAACCCTCCACGTACCAGGAGAACAAAATGATCACAGCAGGGCTTCCAGCTTGACTTCGGAGCTAATGTTCCTTTCTAAATTATTCCTTTAATTTCTGTGCTAGAAATACAATATGAGCTTCCCTCTGAACAAACTTAATTACTTCAGGTCAGAGAATAGAAGACTTATGTATAGTAAAACTGAAATTTTACTGTTTTGTAGAGCAGAATTAATGTTAGCTGTACTTATGCTGCACATTCAAGATTACATTAGCATGAAAAATGTTAATGGCTTTGGGATTCCTTCCAAAATAGATACATATTGACTTTTTTTTTAAAATACATCAGACTAGTTTAACTGAGAGGTTAAAAGCACTTGCAATGTTCTACTAAAATGTTAAGATATGTAGGTCACAATATTCTTCTGATTTATTTTTCTCTGATACATAGTAATGCACCAGGGACCTCATTAAAAAAATAATCTTCCAAGACTACCATTTATAGAATGTTGATCTGTTTTTCTTAGAAAATAAATAGTAGTTGTAGTCACAGTCTTTGTACATTCTCCAGTAGCCAGATGACATGATAAAAATATTTCTTCTTAGAGTTTAAAATAACTTTAAAATTAGTAGCTGTGTTCTATTTCCCCTCTGTAAAAGGGTGAAACACAGGAATTACAAAGCCAGTCACAGCAGCAGTGTTGCAAACCAGGCAAGGACTGCACTGTCCTGAACATCCTAAATTGAAAGGCACAGCACACCTTTGTCTCTGGTAAAGGGAAATTGCTCTTCTGCATATTCATAAAGAGAAAAGGTCAGTGGGACTTGTGCTCACCCACGCTCTACGCAAAATTTCAATTTCTAATTCTGAAAGAAGGAAAAAAATGCAAGTACCACAGAAATTTGCAGATACCATAAAGGATGTTTTATGGCAAGTTCTTGAGGACGGTTAACTAACACATAAAAAAATGTAAAATATTTAGTTCGTTAACTTAGTTCTATAAAACAGCGTGAGTTAAGTCAACGACTGAAAAGAAACAGAGAGCCTACAAAGGAGCAGCTTGGAAGAAAACTTAAAGCTTTGTGGGAGGCATTTTCCACCACAACACTGCAGGGAAGTTCTACAGCTGTCTTTGAATGGTGGATATGACAAAGGGATATTTCAAAATACATCGCTTGCATGCATAAAATGAAACATTTCTGAAGTTCAGACATTCAAAAGAAAGAGATCACTCTGGAATTAGGCAAATATACAATGGCAAATACACTGAAGTGACTCCTTTTACTTGGTTCAAAGGTAGAGACTCGATCATAGTCTATTTTTAGAAAAGAGTGAACAGATGTTTGGGAAAACGTTCTGTAGCAAATGCAAGCGAAATAAGATGGAAGGGCTGAACGCTGAAGTCTGCAAAGTTCAAACTGAAAATAACACCCAGGGTTTGCATGGCAGCTGCTGAATCACAGGATAATTCAGGTGGAAGGGACCTCTGGAGGTTATCTGATCCAACCACCTTCTCCAGGGAGGATCATTTAACATTGACACCAGGTACAGAAGTTACTAAGAAACAACAATTCTTATCAACTGCAGTGCACACTAGATGGCTTTAAAAACCCAGAAAAGCCATGCTTCCTCCTGAACACACAGTATTTGGCTAAAAACAGGGCAAAAATCCATTATAAGGAATTTATTTCAGGGAGGTTAATTAGACAGTAATAAAGGGGAGACCAAGCAAAATTTTGTTTGGTTTTTGTTGGAAAAAGTTAGGCTGAGTTGTGCTGACATCCTTTGGGAAGACACAGACACAATTTTGTTGAGAGGAAGTTTGTTCGTGCAGGTTAATGAGTGTATCAAAAGCATCTACCTCAGGTTTAAACATCTTTGACATAATGAGGAAAAATGAGAAACCCAGCTGCCACCAGCACTGGGGAACTCTTTCTGCTCAATGAAAAAGGAACCAATGGCTACATTTTGTGAACAAAAATCCAAACCCATTCTTCCCCAGTTCCTCCAGTTGTCTTTCCCTCAGGGCAGCCTTGGTGCTAAAGCATGACCAACCCCAAATTTAGTTCAGTTATTGTGGTGGATTCCCTTTCACTTTCAGGATAGTGAGTGCACCTTGAAAACAGAGCTGGAACTCAAAGTGAAGTCAGCAGAGAGCTCCAACGTCTCAATACTCTGTTCTAAAGTGCTTTTTTGCATATTATGGTAAACACATTTTGATGGGACATTGCACCTCCAAATCAGGATGTTTCTGCAGCTCTCTCCATAACATAAATCTTTTATAGTAGCTTAGTGAAGGTGATCAAAAGGATTAAGAAAACTGGGCAGAATAAAGCACATTTCCAAACACAAAAGGACAGCTGTAAAACTCTAGAATCAGAGAATGAGGTTCTCTTTTACCCAGCATGAGAAGATGCTGTTTAAAGTTAAACAAGGGACTATTCATCATAGCATTTCGGTGGTATTTAAATAGGAATACATTACAATAAATTGATCTAAGGTTATGTCACTCAGATCATTCAGGACATCCCAGCATGAAGATTCATAAGCACTTTCTATATTAAACTGAGGTTACAGGGTAATGTCCCTGCTAAGAAAATTCACCTGGAGTGGCAGCTGCAAGCTAAACACACAAAACATGTTCATTTTGCACAAAGCATTGAAGACATTCCTCACTTAATGTGCCAAATTTGCACCCTTGACTGCTACTTTCACACTGGCTGAATTAGGCATTTAAAATGTATATAATTCATAAAACAAGGAGTATCTGACAGGATCTGAGACCCAGGTTTGCATTAGTTATGCCTTTCAATTCATGTTCCAGCCTACAGCTGAGCCTGCAGTTCTGGTTTAGGTGAGACATTTCTGCTTTCACACATTAAGGTCAATTTTCCTCAGATTTAGTGACAGCAAAGCTGTCTCTCTATGACTGATTTGGTTTTATCTGCTCTTTCTGGTGCTAAGTTTAATATAACATAAAAAGATCTTAATAGACAGCTATCAAACAAGCCAGATCTGACAATAAGATAAAGAAAAGACAAAACTTGATTTGTAACCTGAAGAACTAACTGAGCGTTTTTCATCTTGGAACGGCTTGGAGTTTCTGCTAAAAGATTGTTTTTAAGTTGTCAAAAGGAGGACAGCTTTGGGACTGGAGCTGAAGAACTGGAAAAAATGAAGAACCCAACTATTGCTGGCAGAGGAGAACAGAATTTCATCTGCCAAAAGCTGGGACATGAACGACAAAAGTGGAGACAGCAATTCAAAATTACTCTATTCTCACCTGGATCACAGCGAAAAATCAAGCTCACACGAACAAAGTGCAATATCAGCTGAAGGACAGAATCAGAATTTGGACTTTTTATACTATAGAGAAGTTCATTTTGCTTAGTCTGTAAATCAAAAATAGCTTAGTGCTATAAGCACCTTGTCAGAGAAAGCTTAATAAAGATACATAAATAATTAAATGCCGACATAGGAGTTTCTAAACTAAGAAAAGAGAAAAAGGATCTTTGTTTTGTGCTGCAAAAATGCAAAAAGGACAAGATTTCCAGCAGGAATAAAGCTGAATATTATAAATTAAGGATAATAGTGTAAAATACAATGATATATTTATCAGCCTTAGTTCTTTTGCTCCAAGAACTGAAATAAAATTGAAGAGGAGGGGGAAAACAAAGTTTTCAGAACTACTACTTCATTATTACTACTCCTAAAAGGATTTGAAATTCAGTTCTGTGATTGGTCTGCTGGGAGGGTGCTTGGAAAACTGTGGCAGCACAGGACAGAGGAAGACAGGGAAATCCTCTATATTGGAGACAGGCCCAGCTTGAAGTCCCTACAAAACTGGAGATTAAGCTAAGTTTCTTCTTGCTTTCCCTCCTACAACCCTTTCATCTTTCTCCTTTTCTTCCTTCCCAGACAGCCCTGCCTGTTCTCTGACCTCTCCACTTATTCCAGTAACACTCTTTTGTCTCATCAATATTTTATCCACTCACAAGGGGAGTAGCTCAATGCAAATATTTGTAAAACTAATTCACCCTCAGACTTTCAGTACCTGTGTGTCACCTCTTGTCTTACTTCGGGGGCAGACACTGCCAGAGACTGTTGTTATATGATTATATTATATAATTATAGGGGCCAGAGCATCAAGCCTGAGTTCAAGGAGCATTTGGACAACGCTCTGAGGCACAGGGAGGGATTGTTGGGGGGTCTGTGCAGGGCCAGGAGTTGGACTGGATGATCCTGGTGGGACCCTTCCAGCTCAGGACATTCTATTATTCTATGGTTCTATATATTACACAGAACTAAAGACCAGACAAATTAATTTTATATACTTGTGGGCTGTACCGTATTACAATTAACTAATGAGTGTCAGTGATGGTAACACCACTACTCTTACCTGTTCTGCATTTAGTTTGTTTAATGTTATGAATATTTCATGTTCACCCCTAAACAGCTTCCGTTCTACTGGCTCTCCTTTCAGTGAAGAAGCCACAGTTCAGGTTCTGGGTATTTTAAGAACTTGTCCCTGAGAGATTTTGGATCATTCCTATTTTAATCTGGAATAACCTGTTGGCAGTAATTAAGATGTTTCCCACTGTGGCTTTGTTCCTTTGTTTAACACTTGCATGGTGGTAAATCACCTGACATGAAATTAACCACTCAAGAGCAAAGTGGATTAATTTTAACTTCACACCATCCTTCAATCTATGCAGGAGGATCACCAAAGTCCAAAAATCTTCCTGTGACTCCCAAAGAATGAGAGTATGGAAAGAACAGAGAGATAACGCCATAACAACTTTTCTGGTGGTGTAAAAGCTGCAGTTAGTTTTACTACTGCAGATTTTAAGCAGTGATGTGAGGAGGACTCAGAGCAGAAGAGAGCCACCCCTACCTGTTGCACAATGGTTGTTAGTTCCAGGCACAGTTGAACAATGTTGTTTTTCAGCAGTGAATATTCTGTCACGCTGACAAACGGAGACCTGGGGCAGGGGAAGGACAGGTTTAGACAGCACTGGGGACAATAACTTACGCTATAAACAGATATATGTAATACAGAGAGCTGTCCCACACCACAGAAATGCCAAATCATTTTAATCTCCAGAAGCAAGTTGCACAACTTCTGCAATATACGCTTTTGAAACAAGAAAAATGCAGGCAGGATGTAAACTGGATTTTGGCCAGAACATCAGAAGTTATCGTTCTTCTGGAGAGTAGAAATAGGAGCTTTCAAATCACCATAAGCAGCCCAGATTTTCTTTGTGCTGCTCATTAAAGAGATGGCATTTCTGGTATGACATCACTCCTCAGCAGCAATCAGCACCTTCATTCAGAGAGCAAAGTAATGCTTACTTAGTCACAGCTTCCTGCACGCTCAGATTTTCTTCAGGCTTTCCAGATTCTGGCTGAATCCGACCCCATTTGAATTTATAAGAACTGACAAGGTCATAGCCTGAGAGAATATGACTGCTGGCATTAGGTTAGGAAGATGTCACCAGGATTATACAAATCCTGTAAAGGAGGGTGATTCACTCTCACTGTGATTTCCAAGGTGCCATTTATACATTCCACAGTGTTCAGGTTCCAGATAAAGCTATTCACTGCTATAACTCCAAAGAAAACCAAGCCATAAATGCTCTGATGCTGTTTTATGTTTTGGTTTCTGTCTTGCTGCTGTCACAGAGATACTTTTAATCAAATTCTCGATTCATAGATGAAAAACACCACTGGTTGATGGTTGAGCATTAACCAACACACCTGTACCTAACCCACCCAGCCTACTCTTCATAAATCAAAACATTTAATTTCCAGACTCAGCAAGTACTATCATTTATTTTGAACATTCTTAATTTATTTGCTCAACTCCAGCTTTTCTGTCTTTTTTAATGGCTGAAAGACAGCTCACACTCCACTAGCTTTTATTTCTTGCCCTCCATTCTGAAATTTCTGGTGATGTTACCAATTGTTGCAGTGAGAATAGCACAGAAATATTCATTTCACACAAAACCCAACTGAAAGAGTCTCAAAAGGTAACTAGAGCAAATTTTAACATTCTCCTGACAGAGAAGGGTAGTAAATTTAGCTTCCAATATTTGACAAATTTGCAAAAGTTTAGAGCTGGAATTCCAGACCTGCCATTTTAATATTAGAATAAAAGAGTACAAGAGGCAAAGAAAGAACAAATACAAAACTCCCCAAAGGATTATCCTCCTGCACAAGGGATCGAGGAACAGTTAATTACCTGTCCAGCCAGGCGAGTAAGTTCTTGGCAGCACCAATCAGGTCAACTACAGAGGTAAGGAAATCGTTTGGCAGTCGTCTGGAGGCCCTGCCGTCGTAATGGCCACTCCTCCTCCTACCCGTGATAAAGTTCTGAAGGTTTTTGGCCGAGGCGTTCAGCTTGTGAGACAGAGTTCTCAGGTTTTCAGTCTCCAAACCATAATTCTGAGGGAAAGAAGAAGATTGAGAGAGTGTGTGGTCAGCTACATGAACCAAACTCAGGTGGAATATTCTGGGTGGCCTTGGCTGAGAGGGTGTTGTGGATACCTGAGATTAAACAAGAATATTCGGGTTGGGACACACTGATGCACCCAGTCTGACACAACCTCTGCTGACACCAGCACTCACAGTCCAACACCACTCAGGTGGGTCCAACCACGATCCCGAGGGAAAGGCAGAAAGGATCCCATGTGCTGTCTCCAGGTCTGTCCCATTCTCGGAAGCGCAGCTCAGGGAGTGCTCTGTCCCCTCCCTGCTATGGCCCACGGGTTTCTGTCACCTCAGTCTGGAGCAGCTCCATGGCACTTGGAATTCCTTCACCTGGGCAGAACATCCCTTTCCCCTGCCCTGTGAGTCAGGAATAAAGCGGTACAGGGCCTTGCTGAGAGGTTTTTACGGGAACACCTTCTCCTGAACCCTGCTGCTGTTCCCACGTGGGATGAAACACAGGAACAGTCAAACCAGGTCAGAGCCAAGCCATGCTGCTGCTGCTCCCCATGGTTCAGGGAAGGGTCTGGGAAGAGAACGTGTAGGAGCAGCTGCTTGCGGCTCAGAGACTCCAGTCAGTGACAGGGTTTCATATTTAACAGTTCTTGGTGGATTTTTGTCCATTGTTCTAGTTCTGAATCTAATTAAATGTTTCCAAACACAAGTTCCTTTTCCCTTTATCCACATTCCTTCATCCATCTCAGTCCTTTTATGACCAAGCCTATTCCCCACTTAGACCCAGATAACAAGCACAGAGATAGCTCAAATACATTAAATAACTCAAATTCACACAGAAAGTTTCAAGCATACTGAATTGAACCCAGATTTCTTGCAGCCCCCACAGGATGTAGGACGTGAAAGAATTTAACAAGCATTTAAACAAAATCAACTCTCAGAGTTTGAATTGATTGCCCACTATTAATCTGAATTATGTTTATGTTACAGAGGATGACTGGTCATGAATACCACGTTAATATTTTTGCCTAAAGTTCTTTCTCAAAGGAGAGAATAAAGAACAGCAAAGAATATACTTCTTGACGGATGCTAACGTGGATATTTGTACTAGAAATAATAATTTTCAACTCCAGAAAAGGAAAATATACTGTTATTACAAGCTTATAAACTGGGGTTGCATGGAAAGCAAGCAAAGCACAAACAAACACTTGGTGAAGGGGTTTGGACCTCTGACAGCTGGCACTTGGGACAGTGCCTTCCCTGCCAGCCATTCTGCCTGTCAAAGTTCACTCTGAGAAATAAATCAAGGCCTTGCCTCCAGCTTGGATGGAAATCTACGAGGAATGAAACACTTTGCTGTCTTAGCTGACTGCAAAGAAGTAGATTTAAATAGCAGGGAGAGAATGAATGTCATTGTTAGACCCATATCACACCCAAAGCATGGTGGTCGGTCAGTGGGCCCTGGATCATCCAGTTCAAGACCAAATTGCTACAGATGAGAAAAAACCCCTTCAACTCTTTTCCCAGAACAAATAGTGCCCAGTTAGCAACAGTGTCACTAAAGAAAGTCATTCTCTTTTGGAAAAGTTTAAAGAGCAAGCTGTATTTGATATTAGTGTGTCATCTGTTCAATATCACATCTAATCTTTCTTTTATTAAAGCACTGAAGGAATTCCCTCCCCTGCTCTCTTTTTCTCTCCACTTCCACTCATGCCAAGATGATGACTAAGTGGATGCACTGGGATGCCTTTTCCAGCCATCAACCAGCTGGGCAGGGCCTGCTTTCCCCTCAGAACGAGTTTCATTCTGCACACTCAGCAACACATTGCAAGGATGATAAACTGCATCCTCCTGGTTGCTTATTCCCGTGGAAACAAGCAGGAAACAACTCTCCCAATAACTTGTTATTGCATAAAAGCTCAGGAAACCTGTCACTTTGCTTTTGAGAGAAGCTAAGCAGGGAAGGACATGGTTTGACCACTGAATCTATAAATACCAGCGGGTGTTTTAGATCCCTGCAAGTGTAATCAGCCGGAGAGATCTTCTCCAGTCACTGGAAAACACAGAGGACTGAGCAGGAAATGTGTGTGAGGAAATCCACCTAGTGAACAAGTTCTTTGCTTTATCTTGAAGTTTATTGCTTACATGCCAATGACAACCTCAATTAGTGTCAATATAAAATCTAAAATACAGCAAAGCGTAGATAAAATTTATCCATAAAGACAATCAGAAGATGAAAGGAATTTTTCAGCACAGGAGAAATGCTGATGCAAGTTAGTGGTTTACCTGAGACTGAGTGAGGCACAATAAAGGGGAGAAGATAAAAATATTATGAAAGTGACGGTAAATCAATACCTTTGTAGAAGAGAGAGATGTTGGGCTGTTCTAGATTTAAGCGTGTCTAAATCCAATATTTTAATTTTTAAATCAAACAACTGTAAGCAATTACCAAATGGGGAAAAACATGGTTAAAAATAAACCTTGAGAATATCCCCTCATCCTGATGCTTTGATTCCACCAAACCTCAAAGTGGTAGGATATCAGAAAAGGAGTGAAGGAAGCTGTGGCCTCTTTTGGGCTTCCAGATTCAACAGCCAAGGTGATGGGGAATAGAGGAGATTGTTCCAGAGGAGAAGAGAGCCAGGAAGTGGATAAACCCCCAAATTTGAACTGCATGGATTATAACTCAGTGGACACATTTGAAAAAACCAAAGGAATTGTAGTTTATGGCAATGATTCAGCAGGTGAGGAGCCTTGTGGTGTATAGATGGCACTGCCAGTATCCAGAGCTCCTCTAATTCCTGTAGGCATCTCATCTGCATGGTGTAACTGAGAGAGTCTCAGAGCTGCCAGACCAAATCATCATCACAGCTGCCAGGCCAGACCTCAGTTTGCACAGCCACACATCCTGCTCCCCCTGTGTTAAATATGTGCTGTTACTGTGAGCCACGCCATGCAAATGATGCTCCCGAGCCTGGAAAGTTCTGTCTCCTGGCAGGAGATTCAGGTGATTTCTTTCTTGCACAGCAAATCCTAGGTACCATTTCTGGTTTAAAAAGGAAGGCAGAAAAAGAAAAGAGAAAACCTCTAAAAGGGTGCCA
Organism: Orthonyx spaldingii; assembly: GCA_013397795.1. Taxonomy (NCBI): domain Eukaryota; kingdom Metazoa; phylum Chordata; class Aves; order Passeriformes; family Orthonychidae; genus Orthonyx; species Orthonyx spaldingii. Next base: position 1,613,719 of record VZTJ01000523.1, read on the forward strand.
TTAGCATAGGCAGGATTATTTTTCATCCCAAGAGCAGGGGAAAATAAACAAGAAAGGGTTGTTCCATTCCCTGGTTTTGTTTCACGATGCTTCAGGTTGTTCCATCACCATTTTTATCAAATGACTCAGTGGAAATGGATAGAGAAGTTTAGGGAATGAATCCTGACTACTAAAACGACCCCAGATGTTTCCTGTCTAGAACCACACAGCCACACAATTTGTCAAATTATCCTGAAATCTGCATCAGGAAACTGCCTAATGAGAACAGAACGTTGCCTAAAGTCACCAACACTCCATTGCAGTGAAGGGACCTGGACAGGAACACTGCAGAAAGGGCCAAAGTAACAGCACACCTTGAACACAGAAAGACATGACTGGTAATTCTGTTGAATATTTAAGTTTTTTCATATAAAAGCACTGATCAGACAGTAAGAACTTCTGGATCTCCACTGACAGCATTATTATCTGCACACTCCAAAGAGCTGCACAGATTATCTGATTTGTTCAGTGACTGATCCCGTGTTTTAGGCTGGGGCTCAGCAGCTCCTGACACCCCAATCCATGACAGGAGTTGGGAAGAAGGATTTCAGGAGGCAGAAATTAAACACGAGTGCGAGATCAGAGGCAGACAAGCTCATTAGGGAAGAACATCATTAGCAAAAGGCCAGGATGAAGCTGTGCTTGCAGTGACACTGCTCAGTGAGATGTGCAGCCGATTTAGGTGGAAGGATAACTCTGCAGAACTCAGCTCTTAAATTCAGCTATTTCTCCTCAAATTCCCCCATTTCCAGACTCTCTGTGAGGGTTTGTCCCAGCTCCCCTGTCCTGCTCAGGCTGAGCTGCTGTGCTGGTGGCTGGGGTTATTGGAGGTGGAACAGGCAGGACAGATCCCCCCCGGGGCTTTCACACTTGATCAGGTTTTCTGAAGTACAGAAAACAGGTGGCTGTTGTCAGAAACGGTAGAATTCAGGTGACAGGAGAAAATGCCATTTTTTTTTCTGAGCAACCTGAAGCAGACTCTTGTTTTTCCTAGGGCAGAGTAGAGGACAGGATGTAAGACAGACGTTGTTGAATACTCCCTATAGTTAAAATCAGAATTTTGGAAACTGAAATATAGGAAATTGGCATTCAAAGAGATATTTCCTCTTTTTAATGTCATAACCCAAAATGTAGAAATAGTTAAACACAGTCACCATGAACCTTCCTGCCCCATGTCTGTGTCACAATTCCAGCTAAAAACTCTGCCTGTTTTGTATATTCTGGTTTAAAGTTCTACTTTTAAATAATTGAGCAAATTCTACATCCATCTGACAATACAAGATCTGAGCTTTTTACATATTCAAAGAAGCGAAATGAGAAAAATCTTCAGCTATGGCTTAAGATGTTCACACACCTTACTGCAGGTAGGCAATGAGGAGTATTTTATGCTAATAAAGCAATCTGGGAGAATTTTAGCTACTAAGATAAAATAGGCCAAATTATTGCACCAAACATCAAGATCAAAAATAACAATTACAATGGGGAAAAAAATAGCTAAGAGTTAATCAGTTTTTTGTAAACACCAGCACCCGAAGATCAGAAGCCAAGCAAGAAATACCTACAACATATGAAGAGTTCATTTCTTCTGTGGAAAACCCCCCAGCATTTTTTCTTACAGGTACTGCCATAATGAAATTGTTTCGCTGTAATGTGACATGCAGAGATAAAAATAATGGATGCACATTGAAATTTAATAGGCACAGGATGTAATTTTAGCTAAACAGTTTACATTGCATAAGTGATGACTTGAACTTACCTTAAAAACAGATTTCTTTTTAATTATAGTAATTTTTCTCGATGTTGTCATTCATGTGAGCAGTCAGTGTAATATAGATGCATAAATATATTTATAAATATATAAACGTGGGTGCATACACAGCTTTTTCTGTAGGTGACACTTTGTTACAATTTTCACTGAATATGAAAGAGAAATAAAAGGGCAGAGCAGGAGATGTGACTGAGGAGATGAAAGGAAGCAACATTGACTGAAATTCAGGCACCTTACATGGAATTCACCACATTCAGGGCATTTAAAACACCACAACCTAAATATTGTGCTGCACTCCCATTTCTGCGTTTCGTGCATAAGCTTAAAGAATCCTCTAAATTATTGGGAATTTAGAATCTCCATCTCCAGGCACTTCTTCCCCATTTCAGCCTGGTTTTCAACCCATTCTCAATCACCCATAAATTGATTTATTGTGGACCTGAAGCAGCTCCATGGGGATGCTCTGCTCCCCTCCCTGGTCCCTTCCAGGTTCCTGCTGGTCCCCAGGGCCTGGAGGTGCCACAGCCCCCCCTGTCCCACCTGCCTCCCACAGCTCTGAGACCACTTGGAAAAAGTCCCCAGGGGAGCTCTGGGTTTGGGATTGTCCTCTGGGAAAACACGGAGTGCCAGATGGGATCCTGCACCTCCCTGCTGTGTCAGGGCTGCGAGTGCTGCTCCAGCTCTGCCATGAGAATCACAGGTTCTGGGATAGCACGGAGCTGTTAGCTCTCAATAAACCAGGCAAACACAGCCTGTTTGATAATAAAAGCAAAAATCCCAATGAATCACACGCTCTGATTTTAGCAGAAATGCTTCTGACGCAGACACAGAATGAAAACTGTCAAAACACTTTTTTTTTTCTTTTAAATTCCCTTTCTGGAGGGATGTTTGTAAAGATTAAGAGCCTTTAAAACAGTGGTAACCTGATTCTGAAATACTTGTCTCTGTAAGCACTTCTTTGATTTCACTAAAATTTTGTGGTGATGTTTTCATGATACAACTTCAGGCTGAAGGTATTGAAACAGCATAAATTCAAAGTGGGTGAGGCAGTGCATTGCCACCAGGTGTGTCTGGTTTTCCTCTTGAAAATGAATTTACTGGCTGGTCATCCTTTATCTGAATAGCAATTTGAAAAAGGCCAAATCAATTTTTCATTAGGGGTCCTATAAATCACTGCACAAGTTCAGGTCTAGATACTGGAACCTAAAACTTAAAATACCCTGAATAGTAAAAAAAGGGACAATTATTATAATCAGATGCAAGTTATGACACCATTTGATAAAAAGTTAAAATAAATTTGAAAATCTATTCATATGCAATAATTTATGTATTTTATATATAAATATATATATGTAAAATCTTAGCACTGTTGTTTTGAAAACTATAAATGTATTAGGAAAATAATTTCCATTTTCGTGGTTGGGGAATGCAGCTTCAGTGAAATATGGCCCAAATTTGGTTCAGCTTTTTCATTAAAAGCTCTTCTCCTCCTAAATCAGTAAATTAGCATAATAACCTATAATAAATATATCAGAAATATATAACAAACCCAATTCTTCTGCCTCTCTTTAACAACATTTGCTCTCATTTCAGTTAAACTGCAGTATCACAGCACAGTTTATGTGCACAGAACGTGATATTTCACCAAAAAAAAGGTATGGAATTCATTAATAACGATGGTAATGCCATGCAAATATGCAACATCATAGTACAAATTAGAGTCTATTATTTGAAACAGCTCGATGCTTTTTTATGTGCAGCTTTCCTCCCCCTTGTTCCCCTTCCATTACAATTATCCCACCTTGCTGGAGCAAATTGTGTCACAATTCTTTGTCTCCTGAGTCTATAATTTGGAACTTGTCACGGTGCTTCTAAGCACTCCACACACCTTCCTATTATCTTGTAAATAGATAAATTAAGTAGATCTGGAAACAAGATTAAATATTTCAACCTATTTTAAAAAATTGAGATTTGCATTGTATTTTTTATCTTCAGAAGAAGCTTTAGCATTTGCATTGCAATTGAGATATATAGATATAGATATATATCATCAAGCATAATTAAGGTGCTCTTGAAACTATTTTATTTCAAAAAATAAAGTGATTTTTGTTTCAGATAAGAATTAGAACATGATAGTCTTTCCTTTAAAAATTGGACTCAAATAGACTGGAAGGCCAGCCATTGAAACAGGGATTTTTTTCAACATAAGGTGTTTAAATAAATTGTTAAATTTATGTGTAAGATTTCAGAGTCAGATAATTGGGCACCTGGTGAGAGCAAAGCAGCAGATGAGGTCCTAGATGGAGATGCAGATTTATTGTTCAAGGATCTCAGGTTATGCAAGGCTTCCCCCACTCTAGGCCAGCCTAAAGCTGCACCAGGTTCTGTCCTGGCCTGATTCAGACGATCAGGAATTAACAGGATCCCTGATCTCCTGCCTAAACATTTGATAAGTAGCTTTTACATGGCAGCTCTTGCTGCAGATCCCTGAGCAAACTGCTCAAAGCCTCCTGGGTCTGCCTAATCCTAACGAGGCACTGTGACTTCAGTCGTGTCACAGCCAAATTCTCCCCCCAGCTGGGTGAGCTGGAATAACCTGGAACAGCTCCCTGGTTTGGTTATGGATCTGTGGAGACAGAGAGAGAGGATTCACTGCTGTGAGACAAGAGCCTAAACCATGAAAAGGTGTGAGGGAAGTGAATTCATTACACACAGAACAGACTTTAAAAATGTCCTACAGCATCAAACAAATCAAATGCACCGAGCAGCCTGACAAAGATATTTGTGTGACAGGTGTGCTTGTTCTGAAAATGCATTTTAAAGTTCTCTCTCCCTGTCCTACATGGTCACACAAGGAGATCCAGCACATCAGGAAATGTCACCAAGGTCATTTTTGGATAAGATCTGTAAAAATGTGGGATCTGCTGTTCAGTTATGTAGACTGCTGGCTGCCATAATGGCATGAGGTACATAGAAAGTGCATATATTGTTAAAGAACATGCCACTCTGAGTCTGCTGACCATGCTCAAGGAATGCCTCAATCACATTTTTTCCCATGTATCTTTCGAGTTTTTTTCCTTTTTTCCCCTCCCCTTTGAAGAAATTTTAATTCTTTTAAAATCTGGAACCACCTTAGATTTTTCAGTTTTAGCTTAGTGATTCAGCAAGACCTTGAATTTCGTTCTGCTTGTAAGTAATCAAAATAGCTGAACATTAGCCCAGCTGTTTGTCTATTTAGTGCCCATTCTCACCAAGGCTTTAAGAAAGGAAAATGTTAAGAGAAGAGAGGAGAGCTCATGTCTCATTTCTGTTGTAAAGTGGAGTATGATTATTTACATACCTGACCCACCAATAGTTATTTCTGCAGAGGTGATGAACCATCAGGTTCAGAAACAGGAGAGATTGATCCAAACTTGTGATTTAATTTCTCTGGGAGAACATTTTTCCTGCTTTTCCTGTGCCCCTTGGCAGCATCCCTTGGAGCTGTTCCTGACTGCTCTCCCACTCTGCTTCGGATTCACATTTTCTGCTCAGCTCTGTCTCCACCAAGAGTATGGATCTAAACTCCCTGGAAGTGAATTTGCATTTTAAAAGATATCTTTTTGTTTCAAAATGCATTTAATGCTTTCTCTTTTTTTTTTTTTTTTCTTTTTTTTTGAGCAAAACTCAATATCACAGCAACACAAAATAACGAAACCTTCTCGTGGCCATAATAACCTTCTCGTGGCCATAATAACCTTCTCGTGGCCATAATAACCTCCTCGTGGCCATAATAACCTCCTCGTGGCCATAATAACCTCCTCGTGGCCATAATAACCTCCTCGTGGCCATAATAACCTCCTCGTGGCCATAATAACCTTCTCAGAACCACGCTGACAAAGGGGTGGGTGGATGCACCATCCTCTCAGCGTTTGGCTGGCGCCAAGCTGACATCTGGGCCCATTTAACATCTTCAATGTCAACTCCCAGGAAAATACCAGTGGGGAAATAAAGCTGAGGCAGCATTTCCTTTCTGATGGGCACAAAAGCGAGACCCAGGAGGGTGGAGGGAGTTCGGGTGTTTTGTGGCTTCTCTCCACCTCACAAGGATCACGGTTTGCGGTATTTTATCTCAGTATTAAGGATGGACTCATCTGCATATGGCTCCAATTACAAAACATATGCAAGCCAGACAGCCAGGGTGGCATGACCTCTTCCATATGTGTAGGAAAACAAGCTCTGAGCAATCTGCTGACTGGGGATGCTGTGATAAACAAACAAGAGCAAAGGATGACAGGAGATATTTCCTCCAAAACCATACTGGCCCGTGAGCTGCTAACTTTTAAAAATGATTAGCAACTCCTGCCTGCACGAGCCATTAACAAGCTGCTGTTGTTGTTCCCCAGTGTGCACCATGCTACTGTTGATGTGTTCTGTCCCAGAAATACCTAAATCACACCCAAATTCTTCTTTGCATCCCCAGTTACCAGTCCAGGGAACTCCACTGGCAAGGACAAACCATCTCAAGCCTCTGCTGTACCTTTCAGGGCTCGTTATTCACCTTCCTCTGCAGGGAGCTGTACATGTGCAGTGCACTGTGTAATAACCACAGATCTTTATTATTTATTACTAAAACCTTGTGATCAATTAAACTTTACTATTTATCTCATAATGGTTTTGTGTAAGAACCAACCATCCAATCCTAAAAATCCTTCTCTTCTCATTTTTTTCCAAGTATCTCTTAAAAGGAATTATAAGGCAGAAACGCAAGATTACGGAGAATAGAGGATTCAGTACAAAACACAAAATCAGAATTTTGATCAGTGCTGAATTATTCAAAGTTCAGGGAATAAATGATAAGCTTGTCTTGGAAATATTACATCAACACTGACCATCTCACTTGGGTCAGACATTTCACTCAGATCCCTGCAGAAGTGGTAATTCCATTTAAAAACCACACCAGTTCTGGAGAAATATTCCACATATTCATAACAATTCAGAGCAACATACAGAAATTAAATTAGCAACAAGATTCGTTTGAATGGGCATTAATGAGAGTATGAAAAAAGTTCATTTGTCTATTTGGATTGCGAATTTGCTGAAGGCTGCTCAAGCAACTCAGGCAACAACAGTGACATGAATATGCATGTGCATGCTCAGATATTTGCATGCAGATGAATTTATCCCTGACAATAACTGATCACAGATAATTAGTCAGGAATTCAGGCAGCTCATAGACATTGATAATGTAACAGCGTGGCACGGAAAATATCTTACTGGGAATTTACGGAAGAAATCGTTCCTTGCAAATTAGAGAAGCAATTTTTCTTTTTTGGTAGGGAAAATGTCCTTTCCTTGAACTTACACTGAGCTGCTCCCTGTATCTCCTCGGCACAATGGTTCTCCGTGGTAAAGTGCTTGCTACCATGCATTGCATGGGACAGATTTTAAATCAGGATCCTAAAGAAAAAGGGAACTGTTGCTTTCTGCAAGGGAAAGAAGATTTTGCAAATGAAACACACAAGGAATAAAGGCAACATAATCCTTTCCAGTGGAAAAAAGAAGAAAGTCTTAGGAAAAAAAAATTAAAACCTAATTTTAAATGTTCATAATATTGTTTATGCTTAAATATTTAAAATACTATTTAAGTACCCATACAATTATTTTTCATTAAAGGACTAAGAATTACCAGTGTATTTCATATGCATCATTAGAAACAACAATTTCTATGATTTTTAAGACTTTGAACAGCCAAATAAACCAAGACAATATCTGTATATCACCAAACTCTCAGGTTGTCTTAGAGAAATTTAAATTTTATGTTAGTGCTATAATACTTTTCCCTTTTAAAGGGCAGAAGTTTATCTCTTCCTGCACGAGTGTGTATTATTCTTCCTTTCTGTTCTAAAAATAGAATCCTCTGTTCTCCATAATCTAATATGCCTTCCCCTCCTATTTAACCTAATTACCTAGGACTCAATCAATATTCCATTAGCTGGCTGCAGTCAATGGACTGTCCCTCAGTGCCTGCAGCATTCCAGCCCCAAGGATTCAGGCACAGATCTTCATCCAGGCTGCTTTAGCATCCCTCTGGAAGGGGTAGCACACTGCTCAGGGAGCAGTGGCACCCAAAAGGATGAATTTTCCACCGTCTGCATCCTCTTCATTCCCTCATCCCTTTCTCCACGTGGCTCCCGGGATTTCTGCACAGGCCCTGGGGCCAGGGAGAGCCCCCTCTGAGCTGTCAGTGGCCAGGGGCTGGTGCCTCTCCCCGAGCATTTTCTCCCAGAATGTCACTCTAGGATCTTCCCAGAACTGGCAGGAATCCTCGTGGACTCACAGTTCCACTGAGTTTGGCTGGGATTAGACAAAACTCTCAAACCTGAGAGGTGCTGTGGGGATGAAATGGACAGCACAGGCACAGAAAAGCTCACCTGCCTGGAGAATCGCTCCCATTTGGATGGTTCTCCCACCCAAATAAATTTGGGAATTCACACAGCTTTGGTAAGGACCTTTAATACAGCTGCCAAGTCAAGATTATCAACCTCAGCTGGCTAATGGATTTAAATTATATATTCAAATGTTTAATGCAGTAGTGTACAATTAAGTGTTGTTATGATGCAATAGACCCAAACCCTCTGCTAGTTTCTGACAGGCAGCACAAAGCCCTCGGTGCTGCAAAACATGATTTTAGAAAACCAATATTTTCCTTTCATATGCCCTGCCTGAAGTCTTATTTCTGTTTGCAATAAAAGATCAGAGTGAAAGAGTTACCACTGGGCACTCCACAATTCAGAATTTAAAATTACTCAGCTTAACTCCTGCACAAAAGGTTGGTGTTTTAGAGGCATTTTTATGGAACCACAGCAAACCTTGCAACATCTGGATTTTTATGCTCTACTTGGAAAAATTTTGGTAAGATTTGCAAGTCTTTGATTAAAAGAAATGTGGAAATCCAGCAACACATTTTATCATGAGTAAGAGATGACATGGGTTGCAAATATTACAAACATCCTTCCTTCTAGTTCCTTTAGTGTAGAAAGAAAATGATGGAAAAGAAAATGTGAATGCTCTGCTGCACAATTCGTTCATGTGTCACTGCAAGGCTGTTCCATACACTTCACACTGAGACTTTAGAAAAGCAATAATTCATATAAATTAATTGGGTATGTCAATTCTAATTGTTCCACAAAGGCTAGGTGAGCATCCTGAGGAGAGCACAGGGGTTCTCCACATTGCTGCAGACAAATCAAGTATCCAGATCTTGGCTAGTCTGAGCTTGGGGGCTCAGGAGAGCTTACACAGAGCAATTCAGGTTAAAAATTAAGGTTAAAATATAAAAGTTGGCATTCCTGCCTTCTGCTCTCCACAGGTATTTGGCAGACTGGAGTTCTGTGCAGGAAAGGCTGCCTGTGAAACCCAGAGAAATCAAAGCAAAAGAAGCAATAAACAGTCCCTTAACACTGCACCGTGCCACGCAGGGGCAGCTGCTGTCAACAGAAACACCATGAAATGGGACAGGGGGTTGTTGTAAAGGTTTTTCTTTTATCCCTGTGCAGGAAAATGTCCATTCCTTTATCCCCAGCAGCGCCTGGGATCGCTACCACCAGCCTTGGAGAAACCAGACACTCAGAAGGGCTGAAATTGCAAACACCATCCCTGACTTCCAGCTCCAAACCTCAAGAGAAATCAAAATGATGGCAGAAATGAGTGTTCCATCAATGTCCCCTGAACCAGGGCTAGAGGAATATTCAGAAATTATGGTATAATAGTGTCATATTATCCCAACATTAGCTGGAGTGAATTTCAGCCGCTGTTCCCTATCCTGCCCTGCCCTACAGTGTTGGACACACGTGGATTTTTAACCCCAGGTCATTGCCTAGCTATTCATTTGCATAGATTTCTGCTACTACATTGGCCTAATAAGTAGCAATATCATTTAATTGTAATTATTATGGGCTGGTGTTCTCTACCAGCAAGGGACAGGAACTCAGGGTATGAAAAGGAATGAAAGGTTCAGTACCAGAACACCACCGAGCTTACCCAGACACAGAACCACCAGAAAATACAGTAATGGATTATTATAAATGGATTCTTTTATACATTTCTAAATGGAAATAAGTACATTTATTTCTCAGAAGCATGCAGGGGCTCCTGTAGGAGCCTATTCACCAAGCCTGCAATGGATTAGGATCCTCATTCTCACTGGTACTTAAACAGATGCATTTTCAGAAGAAAATTACAGGCTTTGGAACAGGTTTAACACTTTGAATAGAACATGTTTCTCTCTATTTTGTGAAATAGAATTATTGTGTGACAAGAGGAAATCTCTCAACTATGCCCAAAGACAAGAAAAACAGAAATCTATTTCCTCTGCTTTGCCTGTTAACACTGGCTTGCTCCAGAGGCAAATGATGTGCATAAATTCAAGGAATTAACAGGAGTCAACACAGCAAATTTGTGGTTTTCCTGATATTTTTTTAACATAAACAAAACAATAAGTAGGAAGAATACAGAAACAGCCTGAAGTCATTTATCTGAAGCTTGATAACCCGATATCATTCTTTGTGGGCAAGAATTAGTTGTGGTCTCCCGGATTTCAGCTGCCCTGCATTCCCCTTTGGACTGTGTGCAGGAAGCTGACATTTGAGACAAACACACCCAACTTCCTTTCTCATATTCCTACTTTGTACACCTCATAGGATGGCAAGGGGTGAAATTCTCTTTGGAATACCTGAATAGGTCCATTTCCAGTCTGTGTCTGGCTACAGGATATACACACATCCCATAACCAGGGAGTTCTGTGCCTTCATCAGAGGTTGTGTGGCTGTGGCTGCTCTTCAAGAATGATAAATTCAGAGAGGATAAAGTCCTCCAGAGAATCCAAGTTTCTAATGAACTTAACACACAGAAACAAGTCCCAAAGTAATTTTTGTTTTAAATTCCCTTTGAAACAACCCTGTGCTTGGCTACCTGTGAAAATTTTTATGCTGAACTTATATACCACCACTGCTGGTGCTGCTGCAGCATCCCAAAATATTCCTGCTGTGCTAAGGAAGCTGTGTGTACTGTGGAACCACTGGTGTGCAATCAGTGGTCCTTGAAGACCACACTGAGAAGTCATCGAGAAAAATCCCCCTTTACCTTGTTCTCTGTTTAGATCAACCCCCAGAGCTGCCTTTGGTGCGGTGATTTCAGGAAGGATGGATTTCATTTTGGTGGTTACTCAACACAAATAATATTTAATTACATCCACACTTCTCTTCCAGCTGAGCAAAACCATGGAATTCTTACCTCTCCCCAGTAAGGACAGCACACAGCTCTAAAACCCCTGTGAAAAGAAGGACTTTAGGCTACTCTGAACTGTTTGTACAAACTTAATGATCTTCCTTCAACGTCCTCATCCTAAGAGAAATCTGAAGATGCCAAAATTGTCAACAGACTTTTAAAAGAAAAAAACACCCCAAACCAGACAATCCTTAAAATCAGTTATTTTTCCAAGTTGCATGATTTGAAAGGCTAAGAAAGAATGAAGCTGCTGATTAGACTAACTAAAAGATGATACACATGTTTTAATATGTGCAGTAATTAACCAACTCCACTCAATAGCATTAATCCAATGTTTTGGCACAGCAGAATAAATAACACTGGACTGCCAAAAGCTGAACTTCTTTTCCAACTGAAATTAATAAAGCTCTCTGGATGCATACATGTTTGTGGAGACAGAAATAATGTATGTGCCAGGTCCCTCGCTACACTGAGGAGATGGAACATCTCTTCATCTCTCACCAAGAGGGATGGCATTCCATTCCACAGAAACAAGATTTATTTCCATCTACTCAAGCATCAATATATATATATATATAAAATGAAGATTTTAGTCTAGAATAAGTACCTTTGAATAACCCCTGAAATATGGGTGGAAAATAAGTGTTTGACACATTGCATAACCTTGTTAAAAATGAAACTTGATTACAAATCAGGTAAAGTAAGAAAAAATGCTTCCTAATATATTCACAGAATTGACAAATCAAAAACTGTATCAGCAGAATGAAAAACAACAAGGATCTTGAGATCATTGTAGGTGTGGCCATTAAAATAGCATTAATTTAGGAAAAACGTGAATAATTCTAATTCAGAAGAAACAACTTTATCAATAGACACAGAGGCAGCTGTGAAAGACTGACTGCTTCACCTTCATCGTGGTGTGCTTCAAAATAAATCACTGCAAACTGCTTTCCACCTGCCCAACAAATTCCTCTTGCTGTTGTAATTTTGTTAAGGAGACACCTAATAAAAAAATACATTAGAAAAATGATAGGGGGGAAAAAAAGAATTTGTTTGGTAGCTGTATCCTGTACATTATTTTTTAAAAAATGTAAATATAAAAATAAATGTAATTCCTGCAGTTGTTGTAAACATGTTGACCACGGGTGACTTTATTTTGCCTTGTGGTGGAAAACCCACCCTGCCTGGATTGTGGCTTTCAGAAACTGCAGACAAAGTTTCTGATCTTCATTTCTCCTTGAAATTTCTCCACAGCACAAGGCCCTATTTCACAAGTTGAATGCCTGTGAATTAACAGTACTTTTAATTACTTGAGATACAATCTCTATTGGAGCATTCTTTTCATTTCCCATTCATTTTTCATCCTTTCATTATCAGTCTTTCTTCCCACTAGACTGTTTATATTTTAATTCGTGCCAGCTTTAACAATATACTGACTCCAATACTGTCCTAATTAAATTAAATTTACTTGCACATTTGAACAGCAACCCACGTTGACCTTAAAAATATTCCTTTTTGTTGTTTCCAGTGTATTTTACCCTCTATCAAAAAGTTATTTTCCTCAGGCCCTGCTACTTCTTCAGATTCAGCTTCTGTGCAACAAGTCCTCCAATAGATATCCCAATTAATATTTCAACTTTAATAAAGTCCAAATCCAAGTAGCCCACAATTTGTAGTCCCTAAATGTTATTTAGGTCACTTCAAATAAATAATTGGAGAGCAGTTTCTGACCACCCTAGCAAGAGAGGCCTTTGATGTTCCACATCAGATTTTTTCCCCGTAGCCATCGTTCCCAATTTTCTTCATAATTAAAAACACAACTCAAAAATGTCTTTCCAGAATGGTCAAAGAACTGAAGCTGAAAGTAAAGCTCACCTGTGACTTTGCATTTCACAGCACATGAATTCATCCCCCAGCTCTCCCAAGACAGTGCTGTACTTTCCTTCCTGCAGAGAAGGTTCCTCTCACCTTTTGCACTCGGATTTTACCCTTTCGTAAGTGAGATTATTTTAACATTTGAAATCATTTCCCTTCCAGGTAAAGTACATCCACTTCTGCATCACCACATTGCACGGGTGTATTGAATACTCTTATTATTCCCTATTCACATTTTTTCTGTGTTTTTCTTTCCTGCTGCAAGTCATCTTCTTCCACTGTGGAATCTTTTCTAGCCAGGGTTCTCACATGCATTGCCCAGCTGAAGAGAGCTCTGAATTCAGCTTGCTTTCAAAAGCAAAGTGGATGTAAAAACAATGTCAAGGGCTGATACTTAACAGGAAACCTGCCCTGCCTTTAATGATTTGCATTTGGAATCTGGCTAATAGGTGGTTTGGAAATGGGAATAAAAAACACAGGGGTTTCCTCCTTTATTTTTCACTACTTCTTGCACTTAGAACCTTCTTTACAGCTCAGCATTTGGTTCTGGGGGGCTGCCCAGTGTTTGCACCCCTGGAAGAGCAGCCAAGGCACCACCCTTGGTGTAACCCCACCAGAACCCCACTCCCCACCCCACAAAAGCCAGTGCTCCAACGGGCAGACCCCAGGGAAAGGCGCATTCCAGTGTGCCCCAAGGGCTTGAGCTCAGACACTCACATTTCCCTGGGTTTCCTGGAGCAACAGGGCTGTTCTCCAGGTAAAGCCCTGCCCAGTGTGAATTCCTGATCATCCCTGAGCTTTCCTGGGAGGTTTCTGTTCCCAGGGTTACACAACCCACCCCGCTGGGATGGAGGGCAGATCCTGCTGATGCTGCCCGGGAGAAATTGGTCATGGAACTTGGGCCCTGCCAATGGCCAGCCAGGAATCAATCCAGAAACCCATGCATGGAGAAGAAAAATCAATGCTCGTTGCCATGGCCCAGCGAGGGGTGAGAGGCAGAGCAAAAAGCAGGGCTGGTGGATGTGGAGATGGACAGGAGCAGAGATATCCCAGATCCAGATCCATCCTGGGTGCTTGGGACTGGGAACACACACCAGGATGGACAGAGGGAGGGACAGAGGGACAGAGCAAACTGCTGCTGGTACCTCCCCTCCACAGGTGGGATTTTGGGCCAGACTGTTGAAACTGGTGCTTCTCTGCTCTTTTTTCCATTAAAACAAGTTGAAAATAAAATGTTTGTATTTATGAATCTGCAAACACGGATTTTGCTCTGCACCCTGTCTACACTTCCCAACACACACAGGGTGCATTAAAGTACTGACTCCTGACTGCCTGGGGCTCTGTTTTACCTGTGCATAAACTGTAATAAATTTGTTTATAATGCAATTCAGGGAATCAGGGACAAAATTTTGTGTTCCTTAAGACATTCTGATTTCAATAATTTCCTATATATTAACTCCTGTTTAGTGGCATAAACAAAATACAGATATTCCTACAGCCCCTTTTAAAATTACATTTAAAATAAGATATTCCATCTTTTTTTGAGACTAGCTGGTATAAAAATCCATATCAGTGAGCAATTCTAAGTCACAATCTTTTCTGGTCACTTGGCCAGCAGTCAGATATCAGTGCAACAATCTATTAATTTTTGAAGACTTAGCACAGAGTGAGAATGCAATTGTGATATTTTAGAAATGTATTTCAGCTAATAAAGGCAGCGACAGGTCTCCTCACATTCAATTATTGCCATTATTTAAAATAATTAAAGTGAGATTCTTAATAATGCTTTTTGATGACATGGATCCCAATCCTAAGAAATTAGTGCAGGTTTAAAATAGATGTTATACAGAGTGTGGTAAAACTTCCATGTGATCCTGCAAGAATTGAAGAAGATGATGTACACAGAGCCAAGGAGAAATGTCAGAAGCAGGAGAATGCCCCAAGAGCAGAGCTGCAGGCAGCAGACTCACTCAGCAGAAAGCACACGGAACAGGCAGGGAGAGAAAAATTTAGAAGCAGGGAAAAAAAGAAAAAGGCATTTTAGAGCCAGAGTGAGAAAGGAAGGGTAAGGGCTGAGAGGCAGGAGGCAAAATAAATGATAGCAGGAGCTGGAAAATCCCCGTCCTGCTTCAAAAGAAAAAGTAAGGTCATGAGACAGCACAGCCAGAGCTGCACTATTGACCGGCAGCAAGAGGTACATTTTGTGTGCTTAAAAAAGAAAAAAATCACAATGAAAGGGCCAGCAGGGTCCTCCTCAGGGACACACTTGACTGAAGGGAGATGTTTTTCCACAGGAAACTTCTCAGGGTGCTGCTCCCCAGGAGTGTCAGGGCACGGCGTGCTCTGCTCGCCGGGTGACACAGCGTGACACTGGAGGCTGTGCTGGCTCCTCCTGTGGGGAACACAAAGTTTCCGGGGAAAAACTCCGGAATTTGGGTTCAGATGTTCCCAAGAGGCACTGGCTGTTGGGTTCTGCAGCACACACCCGGCCCTAAAGCGTTTCCCTGTCTGACAAAGTTCTTTCCTTTGGAGGGGCAGATCTCAAGCCACTCAGGGTGTATTTTGTCTTTTGAGGTACAGGCAAGAAGATGAGTAATAAGAGATACTTAAAAATGGGGTTTTTCGCCCAGATCAAGTGCATTTTACCTCACTTGTTTTCTATCTTACTTCTATGTGCCGGTTTCCCTCCTGGAGACAATTTGTCTTCATCCAAATCCCACAGGATAACCCAGTTATGCAACAGCAGAACTCCTGATCAAGAAGCAAAATACTGTGACTGCCATGTGTCATTTTCAGTATCCTTTCACCCGTTCACCTACACGAACAGATGTTATTTTGTCTTTAGAATTAAGTTAGCACATCACATTTTGTTAGCTGGTAGGAATAAAAAAGCAGAGGAAAGAAGAATTTTTTGATATCAAATACTTTGTTAAGAGGTTAAGTAAATTAGTAACCCAGTAATTAATAATAGGAACAAACAATGTTCTTCTAAATGCTTGCAGGTTGCTAAAAAACCCCAAACCCAACTTTTAGTCGACACACGTGTCTGTAGTTTAGACAAAGTCAATTTTACCACTCAAGTCTCATCTTAAAGCTCGTTTTAAACAATCTTCCAGTCTAATTAGCATTACCTTCTGGCTCTGTAGTACCATCCTTTTGAATGCTGGCATGGTTAAACCACTCAGGTCTGCTTGGTTCAGTGCAGTGTGGCAAATGTCAGTGAAATACGAGGGCATATGGCACATAATTACAGAACCATATGGATGCCAGGAGTGATAGTCAACAGCATTTCAATGCAGGACCAAGGAAGTCAGAGGAAATGCAATCAAAGACCGTCATCCATAATCATTAAATGGATAAATATAGTTTCTCTACAGCTGAGAGAAGCCAGGACATGTCTGTCCTTTACTGATGCGAAGCCACGGTGGCTGGTTGAGCGTGTGGCTGCAGAGGAAGCTCTACACGATTTTTAGTGTGGTTTGTAAGTTTATAAATGCAGCTGATGGAGATGAGTGGTGCAAGGAATCACTCACCAGTGCACAGAGCAGATCCACTGCTTCCAGGATCAGCTCCTGGTGGCCGATGCGGGTGACTCCCAGCTCCTCCAGCTCCTGGTGGGTGATGTGCAGCAGCTGCTCCCCATTGATCTTCTCTCTCTCAAAGTTTTTGATGTATTGTTGGAGGCAGTCATCGAGGCCTGGTTAGAAAAGCCAACAGCACAGGTTCAGAGAGTGGAGAAAAAGCCCAATCAAACAGTTCTGTAATTCACAAATACAGAAATGTCTTGGAAATGCAAGTGTACTTCCTTGTTTGGAGCTGTTATGGAAAACGTGCAAAGAAAATTATAATTTAACTTACATAATACAGCGCACGCTGTTAAAAGGAAAAGTTTATATTACTGATGTTATTTTCAACATTGTTAAATATTTCAATAGTAATTCTAAACCTTCAGGGAGACAAGGGAAGGACAAAGCAGTGCAGAGAGTGACATTACAGAAAACCTTTCTCTCATGATGTCACAAAGACCTAAATATAAGTTTATCTCATGATTAGGAACAAATTCCTCCTGTAACTCTTCCAGGACTCTTCAAGGTCATAGAGTTTGGCTGTCCCTGATCAGGAAGAGTTTTTCAGGCTCAGTAACCACCCACCCTAACTCTGCTACACCCACTGCCAATTCTCACCCCAGATTATCCAGTTTTCTGAATCCCAACAACACAAAACCAGTTTTGTTACAACACCTCCAACTACAAATACAATTCTACCCATGCACAAAGAATAGTTCCATTTCACCCTGAAACTCAATAGGGTGAGAACAACAGATTATTTTGTTTCTCAGACCAGAGAAGAAACTGATTAATGACATGGAAAGATTTTTCCTTCCTCCAGATCGGTTTCTGAAACACACGTGCCTTGAATTTCCAGCCAGAACAATGAGTTGAACACAAGGATCTACTGCTGAAAGCTACATGAGATCCCTCAGTGTTCCCTCAAGGACTCACATTCAACAGAAACCTGATGTGCACATGATTTCCTAGAGACCTACAAAATTCACCTTCAATAATTTCATCTACCAAGTAAAGTAAAACACTGATCCTCAGCTATTTTCCCTGCCCTGATGCAAGGGAATCCAAGATCCATAAAATTACAGCGATCCAGAAACCACAGAAATAACCAGCTTGGGCATTTAAGAGCTTTGAAATATAATTTCTGCACACAGCCATTATCAAATACACATCAAGTGTCCAGAGCACCTGAGGAAAGGAGTTCTGACACCTTGTACTGGGGGTCACCATTCACACCCCAATTAGCACAGTCCAGTTGGGACAAAAGGCCTGTGAGACACAAGAACGGAATGAAACAAACCGATGTATTTGTCCTCAGCCCGTAAATACAAGGGGCTGTGTTGCGGTTTCGTGTAATTAACTCCTCTTTCAACACGATCCAATTAATTGCTCTGTAAGCTGATAGTCCTGAGTTATGTCTTAGATAAAGCTCAGTTATCATTCACCAAGTGCACAGCTTTATATCCTCTTATACCTGTGCTCCATACAAAGCTAGAACAGTGATAAAAATGTCATATTTTATGTTGTAATTCAAAGGTATGAGGTAGTTTGGGGGATTTCTAAAGCTCAAATCAGCAGTCTGTAACTAATACCTAAACCTTTTCTCTGTTCTAGAATGGTCTCCAAATAGGAGACACTTTCTCTGCATCTGTTCATTATTTTTAATGATCTCGTGAATGATTTTACATAAGTATAGTTCAGTTCAATTGGCTGAGAACTGCAAATTCTATGTTTATTTTTTAACATTTTAAACTCCAAGCTGTTGCACATTTCTGTTCCTGCTCGCTCAAGAACAATTCTTAAAACTATTTTAGGGCAAAAGTTCCAAACCCCACACATTCCAGATTTGCTTTTAGTGGACACTGCCCCAGATCTCAGAAAAAGTCATGAAACTGCTGCTAGACATTAAATTATTTTGAACAAAAGCCAATTAATTAAAAAATTTAGAATCAGTGGCCACAATAAGCATTTGTAGTATTAAGAGAGATTTAGGATAACCCAACTGAACGTGCCACGCTATGAGAAGTGTGCAGTGAGATGTATTAAACCTGCCTTTGTGCCAGGGAGAATGTATGACAGCAGAGCAAAATATCAAATTTGTATTATTTGTGCTGCTCTGTAATAGCTCCCCAGGGCACCTTTAGCAGGCATTTACTTACTGGTGCAAACAGTGTGGCAGTTGACAAGAGAATATAGAAATACATCATTAAAGGGCCAGGCTGTCTCACAGAATGACAGCGTTTAATAAACACACACCAAAAAAAGAGAGATTTGCCCACTGCTCTCTGCTTTTCTGTCTCTCTGGGAGCCAGGTACTGAAACGTGAGACATTCCAAAGCAGGAATTCAGCATCAGGAGCCTCTTCTTTATTGTCAGGGCTCCAATGGCTTTTAGCATGGAAACATCCAAGATGAAATTAAAAAGGGTACAGAACGAGATCATGTTGACTCACCCAAACCAAATGAAATATTTATTTCCTCAAGCCACCCAGGCCTCATTAGTGCTCTTTATGTGTTTTCCCCCAATATAATTTCTGTTTACAGATAAATATTAAAGTAGCTCGGATTCATAACTACAAAGAAGAAAGGGGCCTTAGCTCTGCTTAGATGTAGGTAAATAAAATTAACCCACTATTCCCAAGATACACAATATCAGTGTCAGGCAAGAAACACAGAAATTTGCAGTGCTGTTGCTACACATTCTTATTTTATTTGTGCACATTTTGTAACTAACCAACATCTCCTTCAGACTGCAATAAAACAATTCAAGAAAAAGTGCTTAAACATATATGGTTTACTTTAAAGCCAAGGCTTAACACCCATGATGAGAAAATTATGGTTGGGGGTTGAAGAATTTCTATTTCTCCAACCCAGCTGGGCTCAAGGAGTTACCTCACTTTAACAGAAAATCAGTGAGGGTTGAAGACATTTAC
Source organism: Orthonyx spaldingii (assembly GCA_013397795.1). Lineage (NCBI taxonomy): Eukaryota > Metazoa > Chordata > Aves > Passeriformes > Orthonychidae > Orthonyx > Orthonyx spaldingii. The sequence continues at coordinate 1,633,166 of VZTJ01000523.1, forward strand.
TCATCTTTCAGTGTTATTTGAGAGGACAATCCAAGAGAAAAGCAGTTATCCATCAGCCCCAGTGCTAACTGAGCCAGCTGGGAAGCAGCTCTGGCTGAACACTGCATTCAAATCCGTATAAACCCTTGGGCTCAGAAAATGGCCTTGCAGAGGGAAAGCAGGAACAACATCCCATAAACCACATCCACCTGAAAACTTTGACGTTTTCCCCGTGTATGGTTGGACTCCATGATCTCAAAGGTGTTTTCCAACCTAAATGTTCCATGGTTCCATACTGTCTCTTTCCATTCTTAAGTTTAAAAAAAAAAAAAAAAAAGAATCCACATGGGCTAGGAAAACTTTATCTCCATATTCAAAGACCAGAGGAAAAGGAAGAAACTCTCATACACTGACTGTAAACTACGACTTTGAAAATAAAGCATTTAAAGTCAAAGTTAAGGAAACATGAAAAAGAAAGGGGGTGGAAAATTGTTAGGGAGTGGAGAAAAAGAAAAGCCAGTCAGCTTGAAAATATTTCTTTTTAGAAATGCATAATTAAGAAAAAAAGAATAATTGAAACAGAAAGACAAAGCACAACCTTAAAAATATCTTTAAATCAGATTTAGGTATTAATTTAGAGCAAACATTGCAAAAGAGATGCCACATTCTGTGGGCAATAAGGTTCTCTGAGATTAAAATCAACCTTTGCATCAGTGTCAACAAATGGCAGGTTTGGTTTCCATTAAAAGCACAAACATTGTTGCCATGTTATGTAAACACCTGTGCCTTCCTCTCTGCCATTAGACAGAGAGATTGAAAATATTCCCATTATTGAAAAAAATGACTGTAAAATAAATGAAGAGAAAACCCAAGTTTTTGCCTTTTATGCAGGAATGGTGCAGACGGGGCAGCTCTCACAGGAGAACTGCAGGGGCAATACCTTTGTCAAGTGTGACCCATCCCAGAAGGAATTCCTAAGTTTAAAAGTCTCTAATTTCCAATGTTTCATAAATCTCTCCATCACTTACATTTATTTATTCCCTTCTCCTTTCTCATATATTTTGACGGATTTTTGCTGCTTATTGAAAACTACGCCGGCTTTGCAACGTCTCCTAAAAAATTCCTGACCAAATGATGGGCTCGTTGCTGCGACAGGAGAATTCCCAGGGGAAAATCCATGGCAGCTGGCTGGAGCAGCAAACCCTGGCTGTGAAAAGGAGGGGTCAGGGGCAGGGCAGGGAGGTCCCTGCCAGCTCTGCCTGGCACAGACACAGCAGTTCCCACAGGGGCTCTCTCCTGACGGACGAGGGGATGCAAAACCAGCCCCTCTCTCAGGAAAACGCAGCGTTGCTCCTGGGTTTTGGGGTGAGAAAGAAGGAAATCAGCTCGGTGGGAATGCATTGACCACTCCTGGCTTCAGCAAGAGGGGTGAGAGCCCGCTGGTAAAATCTCTCTTATTGAGGGTCTGGCACAGTATTCAACATTTTTCCTCATTAAAAGCATATTTAAAAATTAAAGCCACACAGCACAATACCAAACTCCCAGTTGCACAAAGGTTTCTACACAATAATCTGAGGTACAAGTGTCTCTGGGACCCAGATCCAAAGCACAGAACCTGAAAGTCGATGGAATGATCTGTTTGTTCAGAAGAATTACACTTTGGCCTGCCAAGACAAATTAATAACCTAATAATGTGCCTCATTTGACTAATAAAAGCTGTACAACAAGCCTGTCTCTGCTCTTGCAGAATGGTGATTTGTGAAAAATCAGCATATCAAAGTGAAACGGGGACAAACATTAATTTTCCAATGTTGTTGTGCTGTTGCTCCTGGACTCACAAGTCCAGAAAACCAGCTCTTCACTCTTAGGAAATACAGAATCTCTCATTACTGTGCTGGAAATTCTCTGATTAATTGGGGAAGGCAGCATGAACTTCTGCTCCTGTCACAACCTTCAGCTTGTAAATGCAGATCTGCTTAAATATATCCAGCACTTAACAGCATCCACAGGCTCAGTCCAAGTGTAATTTTTACAGGAAACAAAACAAGATGGGTTTGGGGGGTTTTTTTTTAAAAAAACAAGGGATATTTTCCATATAAAGCAATATTTAGCAGCTAGTTAGAAAGATCTGGAAGGCATTGACTGGTTGGCTGACACAGAGTGAGGGAGAGGATTCGTGTCTTTTCCTAAATGCAATTTTATTGAATACACACATCAATTCAGCCGTGCTCTTGATCAAAACCCCTTTGATTTATTACCCTGGGCTCAGGCACAGTGGAGCCTTTCCAATTCTTATGTAACTTGTAACAAGGAAAATCATCAGGTGGGTATTTCTGCCAGTGACGTTAAAAAGCTTTTTAAGAATTATTCAGTCCAAATAAAGAAAAGGCATAATCCTCGGGGCCATGTTCACACTGAGCTGACTCTCAAATACCAGATATTTGTTCTCAAGCTCTTCAGGAGGAAAACCAAAACTATTTAGAGTGTCAAGAGAAAAGGATCTTCGTACCACCACAATTCAGAAAGAGACAGAGGGAACGTGTTTGAAAACACTGTAAAACACCAAGCTTGGAATATTTCAGGCCTAAACTTTCCTAAACTTCAGAGTCTGTTTAAAAACTAAAGATTGCAATATTTTGCATCTTTAAATCTACATGTCACAAACCTGACCTAGAGAAATATAGTAACTAGATTACATAATTTCCAGCAAAAACGACATTAAAAATTGCAAGGCAGAGCAGATATTCTCAGACACAAAAAGGAAAGGATTTGGATTACTCAGAAAAAAAAATAATCCCTCAATTCTGGCTTTATCTGACCTTTGAATGCTTGACTGTGCAAGGAGAATGTGTTTAAATGTTGCTTCCCGGCTGAGTTTCCTCTGCGTCACTCCGACATTCACAGGGATACAGATGGATGTTTTAGATGCAAATACAGGCAGACTTGTGCTGCTTGAATTTACAGATCCTCATCTGCATGAACAGGAACTGGGGCGGGATGAGCACTCGGAATTAATGCTTCCCAGGCACCAACTGACACCAAAAATGTTGGCTTCCATTCCAGGCTGCAAAGTGGATGGAACTGCAGCGGGAATAAACTCTTCCACTGGAGTCAGGCCACTGCTCAGGGCTGTGCAGCCCATGAGGTCCTTCCCTTCTCCATCCTTCTCTCCTGAGAGCGCCAGGATCCACAGGAGCACCGGGATCTGCCCTGTCCAAGCCCTGTGCAGACACGCTCAGCTCCAGGATCCAGCTGGGCTCTCCACAGCTGCAGCAGCTCTGCGTTTCTGGCCCTTCATTCCAAGGGCTCCCTGCTCCTCATCCTCCCCATCCTGCAGCTGTCACTGGCTCAACAGTGCCAGCCACAAGAATCCTCTTCCCCTCCTAGCACAAAACTCTGGGGATTTTTCCACTAAAAAACCCCTGTGTATCTTCAACTCCCTTCTTTCACTGCCAGCTTCCATTTCCCCATATCCCATTTTTTCTCCTTCCACACTGCCTCTATTCTTTTATTTTCTGCGTGTGAACCTGTCAGCTCTGTCTGCTCTGGAACCAGCAGGGAAGCAGAGCTGGAAACTTCCAACCTCACTCCTCTCGCCAGAACAGGTCAGAGCTTCACTCAAGGGACAAACTCCTCAGGGAATACAAAAATCCGTAGCAAGTTCCTAAGCAGCCTTTTTCTTCCCCTCCAAATCAGGCCAAACATCACTGTCCCCTCACCACAGACACAGACCAGCCTCCCAAATTCTGTCCCATAAGGACAACCAGTGGGAATACTACTTCATCACTATAACTTCATCATTGTATTTTTAGTGTGGCTAAAGCAAGGGGCTTTCCCATAATCTCAGTGTCTCTAAGTCCAAGATCTTTCCAGCAGCAGTATTCCAAGATAACTATGTTATCAAGACAAAAGCTGTGCTCAAATTATTAATATTTTAAGAGTTCACAGCAGCTGAGAAGGTTCTGTAAGGGGACGTGTCAAGCAATATTAATAGCAAATGAACAAACTGCTGAACTAATAAAATTTGATTTAATGATATGCCATCACCCTTAAACTGACATTCATATATATGAAGTAAATGACTTAATATCGTTCTGCCTTCATTACCTATGAACGGATAATAGGAAGTGAAGCCATTCCAACTTTGTCCTCAACACTTGTCAGGTGTCATGGAGCTGTGGGATTACCACGGGAGTAATAAACAGCATTTTCAGGAAGCTTGCTGGAACCAGACCTGACCACAAAGAGAATTCTGGACGGGAGGTGTCACACAGGGAGAAAATGGATCACATTTTCAGGCCCAAGTGCACGTTCCTTGTTGCCACATTTCCCAACAATTTAACCTCGGGATATGTCACTGGTGCTGTTACTGACGAACTTCCCACAAAAGTGACAAAACCCAGAAGCATCTTAATTAGCTCTGATAATGAAAATATACTTCTTTCCTTAGCCTCGTTAATTTTCTCCTTGATGAAGATGTAACAACAGCCCCCAGCCACTCCTGAAGCAGCATGGCTGGGGGATGACCTGGAATGTTCATACCTCCCACGTAATTGATGAAATTATTCCACATTCCAGAGTAACTGAGCTGAGGACACTGGGACTCTGAATTTGTTACATTTATTTTAAAAGATAAATGCTTTGGCCCAGTGCAAGGCAAGAGCTTCTATTTCCTGCACCAGCCTATGTAAACTGCTTTATTTTTTTGAGATAGAGTTTGGTGGTGGCCTGTCCTGACAGAAGTGCTGGTTCCAGCACTGACATCCTGGCATATATATCAAAATCTAAAAAACTTTTAGAACCAACTAAAAAGGCAATACAAAATGTTTTTGGCCTTGTGAATCTATCATGAAGAACTTTCATGATTTATCCTCAAACTAGATTGTAGAACTAGCACAATTAAACTCCTAAATCTCTTCATGCAATCACAAAAGAGCAAAGATCTCTGCGTTGGAATAATTCAGGCGATAACAAACATCTCTGGGATCAGTAAGAACACTGAGAAGAAATAACTTCCACCCTTTATACACAAGGGATTGTGCTGCTTAGAAGTGGAGAATTGATGTGACCGGGATACACATTCCTCCTTTTTGCAGTCAAAGATTGTGTTCTCCTCTGCCTGGCTTGGCGGGCAGGGGCAGAGGAGATTTTCCAGTTCTCTACTTCCAAAACTTCCACTTTGCTGTCAAAAATGATGGGGGAAAAAACCTCTCAGTGTAACAAAACCAAACAAAAACCCCAAAAACACCAGGAAAAGGGAACAATTCTTTGGTAGAAAGAAAAGCATGAGGGAATCAGTATTTCCTTCACTAGAACCTGAGCACATTGAGGTGAGTTTCTTTCAGACCTCTGCGGTTTCCATTTCAGAAAGGTTAACGAGTCTAATAAGGAAGGAGCAGCATTAACCATGTCTCATCTGCAAGGACTGATCTTACAAGCAAAAGTACAAGAACAAATAAATATAACTGAAAGCTCCTTTCTCCAGCTTCTGAGGGTTTATCCACCTTGTAGTCTGCACAGGAAAGTCTTAATCACAGATTGACCTTCAAAAAACTACTTTGGTATCAGACAAAAATCAAACAAAGCCCTCACGCCAAGGAAGTCCTTGTGCAAGTACTACAGGGATGTGTCCCATTTGTCCCTGTCTTAAATGTGAAGGAAAGAAATTACTGAAGAGTGAGATAACGAGCCTGTCTGAGCTGATCAATAGAGAGGAAGTAACTCGTCAGACAAAATTCATGTAATAGCAAGACAGACATTTAAACTTCTGTGAAATGAGTTCTGCCCTAAAAGTACCTCTGATCCCTGTGCAACGGGGCTGCACATTAAATTCAGTTCATCATCACATCAAACCCCATGCAGGCACAGTGTCACAGGTGCCTCAGAACAGTGACTTCCCAGCCAAAATATGCCTGAAGAAACTGAAATTTTCCGAGCCACGTCCACAGCTGCAGAATGTTCTCAGTCAGCCAGGCTCGTGCGGGACAGGCAGAACCCCCGGATCACGTCCTGCTCCCACCAGTGCTAACACTTGCAAAGCTGAGGGGGATAAAGAGCTGAATCAGAGGAGAACCAAACAAAAAGTGCTACAGATGTTTCAGTGCCAAAACACATTAATTCTTGTTTCGACTTCACTGACATATTTTACTAAAAATCCCAGATATCAAAAGAACAGCCAAATCCAGCGTAGGCGTTTGGAGTGAAAAGCCCAAACAAATCAGATTTCTGCTCAACCCAGTTTCTTCAGCAGCTACGAGCCCATGACCTAATTCATGAGTCAGAGTTTAGACACCTGCAAGATGCAAATTCCCAAAGTAGAAGGTGGCCTTGGCAATTCCTCACACAGTTCTTCGCAGAGATGCCAAAAAATCAGATTGCTGCAAGAAATAAAGAAAAGGGGGAGCATTTGATCTTTTTTGGGGAGATATTGGGAAGCTTTGGTGATGGTTTCTGTTGGCAACTCCTCAGCAAAGGCTGTGCATCAGTCACTCTGGGGTTTCACCCACATGTCTCCCGTTCCTTTTGTTCCAAGGAAACCTGAGGATGCCATGCACAGCACTGCAGTTCTTGTTTGTGCCGTCCTGTTGGCTCTATAAATCTGGATGTTCTTAAATGAGGCTCTTTCCTTAAGCAGTTTGGAGGAATCAGCTCCAGCAATCAGTGGGGAGCTCAGTTAAAAGTCAGGTCGTTAGCAGGAATTGTCAATTAAGGCAATTCCCAAACTAGGAATCCATATTTTTATCAATACAAACTCATGAAACTAACCAAGGCAGGCAAATGGGAAGAAATCACAGACGAAAGACACATCAGTCTGTAAATCCTACTGAAGGAGCTTTTCCCTTTCCTTACATTTCCCTGGTTTTATTCCATGTTTCTGTTCCAGGATGATACCAGACAAGTTTATTATGGTTGTTATTGAACAAAATGAGAACTAGAAATTTTTATTCACTACCACTTCTCATGCAGTGCCAGATTAAGATAGATTAAGTCTCTGGCTTCAACTACATGATGAAAAATATTAGTACATCTTAAATCACTGTTATTTTGTGGTTTAATTCTGAATTCTAAATGTTTTGCTATTTGATCCGGACATAGTTTATCCAAGATTAAATAGTTCTGTGAAGTAACATGAAACCAGCAAGAATCTTATCATATCTAAAGAACTACATGGGCTAAAGTCCATGAATAAAATATGATTGCAACTCAATATGTAAGAAAAATCCATCCAGCAAAGCAATAATTCAGTACAAAAAAAAAAATTAAAAATCAAATGATTATAAAACATTTCAAAGCCATAGGATGTCACTCACTCACATGTTTGAAATAAGACTTCTTAAGATGCCTAAGATGATTAAATCTTTGACATGGCATTGTACAAAAAAAGGGATATAGGGCAGGACTAGTGCTTGAATTTCAATCTCTCTGACAAGGGAACACCAGTCTGGAAGAACTGCAGAGTTCCCAGCTATCATTCCTAGTTATTTTTATGCTCTGCACAGGTGAACATTTAAAGCTTTTCTTTCAAGTCATCAGACACGGAGTAAGAGATACCCAGTAGTAACACGCCAGTCTAAGTGCTGTCCATAACTCTCCAAACAGAGCAGCTGGTGAAAAGCTAAATGTAATAACTCTAAAAATACTGCATTGAGCAGGATAAATTAATTCTGTGTCAGCAAAAGTAGCACAATATGAAATAATGCTTCTGGGGACATTCCCTGTGGCTTCTTTTGCACTGCCCTCGCAGCCATTCCCAGTAAAGCCTCAAGAAAAGAAAATTCTTTTCTGGTTTATTTTTCATGCAAGCCAAGGAACAGAACATGAAGGACAGGAGAGGGGAGTTGGCTCCTCAAGCTCACTGAGCAAGTGGTTTCTCTAACAGGATGAAGCAAAAGTGCAACACAGAAACAAGGAGTTACTGGGAAAAGTGAGCATACAAAGGAAGAACTGCATAAAAGTTCTGTATGAAAGAGCTGTGATGAGAAAAAAAGCAGGAAAATCAAGATTGAAATAGTCCAAAAAGGTCAGAAGAGTGAACTAAATGTGACTTTCATGTTTATGAAACATTTTTTCTTTAAATCGCTGCGTGATTAGCTTTTTCTAAGGTGCCATTTTCCTGAACTTTTAGAAATATCACACGAAACAAAGACAACCTCACCCCAAGAAATTAAGATATTATTAATCTCTCCGTGAAAATGCATTGTGCCACCTATTGCTGCAATTTCTTCTTCCTGGAACACCACTTGATAAATTAAAATGTAAATCTGGCCCCTTCGATCACTCTCAGCACATATGGAAAAAGCTCAGTGCATCCAGTATCCAAGAGGTTTTCTACCCAACATTTAAATATCAGGAAAAGCAAAAATAAAACCTGAAAAAGACACTTGAAAAGTTCTTCTGTGAGGGTTATATGTATTTATATGGAGGTGGCACCTCCCAGCCTGGCTCCAGCCCTGGGCAGGGATGGGTTTGTGGCACGAGAGGATTTCACTTGTGGCTCCGGTTTCTGCTGGAATCCTGTGGTTTTCCAGGTGGCAGCACCATGACCCAGGGCAGAATTGGGAACCAACAACCCCTCCCCAACCCCAGCATTTACGCCAACCCCAGCTCCAGGCGCTCCAAACCTCAGTGAAAAACGCAAAATCAGCACAGGGAAAGAATTATGGAAATGGATCCGCTCGTGTGAAGTCATTTCAGATTGCATTAATCACATTGCACTGACTTAATGGGGATCTTTTAAAATGTAAATGTTAAGTGCATTATTTCCCTGAAGTGAGCACAAACTATTGATTACCTTCAATTTGAAAATTAATTCAGTTATTTGATATAATTTACATTTATTAGGAGTCTACCTTTTAAAGGCTTTGAGGAGATCTACTTTAGATAAGACATCTCTACCATCCTATCCCTCCCTAGTTCATGGCCTCTGTAATTAAGAATTTAAAGGACTTCAGAGACAAAAAGCTGTTAATTTGATCTTAAACACAGCAGCTGTTTAAGAATGAATTTGGATTTTTCCTTTAGTATCCTTTTGTCCATAACAAATTACATTCTCAAATGTATTTTAAATAACTTAATAATGTAGATGAATTGACAATACTATTCACAGTGCTTCTTTTCCCCAAAAATGTATCAGTTGGGGACTGGAAAAATTCAAATGATGACCTTTAACACACATCTAGCCATATTGTTTGCTCCCTATGAGCAATTCCCAAATTCAGACTTAAAAGAAAAAAAAAAAAAAATCAGGTGCCTGCAAAAATGCTAAAAGTCATTTACAAAACTTGAATGTCCTTGACTTACTTTAGTCATTTTCAGGGACAGAATGAAAATTAGTATTTCCTCTAGAGGGCTTCAGGATCTGTATTATTTCCCAAGCCAGAGTTATATTGCACAGAGTGGCTGCACCACTGAGGGTCAGAGAGGCTCCTCGCTGTTCTGATTGCTCCTGTTTTGGGGAAAAATCCTCACAATTAGTGAAGTGCAGAGGTCAGACCCTGGTGGTCCTACCATGACTCGTGTCCTCACTTCCCAATGCCACTGTGAGAACCCAGAATTAATGGTTATGTGATTATTTTTACTAAAAACGCTGAAGTGACTCAATTTGCACTTTGTTTTCTTGCAATTTTGCTCTTTATGAAAACCAGTGCTTTCTTTAAAGATTATCTTAGTACCATACTAATCTGAATTTAGAATTTAACAAAACTATCTAAAGCCATGCATATATGAAAACTCTTACATTAAATAAACTACTTTTATTTTTTTATTATGTTGTTATTATTATTTTAAATTTTTTTCTAAGCCTATATTGTGATAATCCTGTTAACCAAATTTCTGATGCAGAATTTATATACTAATATAGATTTCACTGAATTTCAGGACTTCAGACTTCATCACTTTGCTATCTCCACGTTTCCCTGTCTGCCACCAGAAATCCTAGGCTTGATCAGCCAGGATATTCTGCCCTATATTCAGTCATTTTCCTTTATTTTTGTTCAAAATTTTGTACTTTCTATGTCTACCTTTCTCCTGAGCCACTAGCATTCACTACCTTTCAGCAACTCCTACAATTCAGGTTAAATCCTTGACAATTACAGGAAATCTCTTTGAGATTCATCTCAAGCAGCACTCCCAGGTACAGGGTGGGATTTTTGGGAATGTTCCTGTGCAGGGCCAGGAGTTGGACTTGCTGATCCTGGTGGGTCCCTTCCAACTGGACATATTCTGTGATTGTTTAATTTCATAACTGAAACAGCTGCCAGCCTGTACAACCCTCCAAACCAAGCACGTTTTCTTTTAAAATAGAAGTTTCATTAGATTTATCTCCTGTTTGATGTTTGTCAGATAATTGCAAGCTGTGGAAATCACAACTAGAACTAAAGTTCCCACCCAAAGATCTCCACTTCCATGGAAAAGATTACTGGACACAAGGATATCTGAAAAAAGATTACTGGACACAAGGATATCTGAAAAAAGAGGTTTTTATGAATTCTGGTGAGGCCGTGGAGGGTTCTATCCTTGGTACCAGTCATTATTTAATACAGGAAGCACTGCAGCGATGATTTGTGAGAGTGTGGCCTCGATTCAACCATGAACTTAAGTGCCTGCCTCACTTCTCTGTAAAATGCTAATCCCCCAATTGATTTCACAGGAATATTCACGATTCCAATCAAACTTAAGTGCTTTGCTGGAGCCCAGCCAGAGCACGCTGAGCAGTGCAGGGCTGAGCCCACGCTGGCCAAAGGTTTGGAGATGGTCCCATCCAATTTCACAGATCGAAATTCATGGCTCTGGAAAGACATCCCACGGAAAATTTATACCTCACTTAGAGCCTCCTGCATTTTGAAAAAATCCCCTACAGGAATTAATGTCTCCCCTGATACTTCCTGGTACATGAGTGCCAATTTCCTCAGTCAAGATGATTTTTTGGTAGCGTGTTTACATCTTCCACAACTGACCAGTGCACCACTCTCAATGATTTTCCACTCTAGGAATTGGATATGATGTGACTTAACACCTGATTGTAAAGAGATGACACTCCTTGCAACAGTGGTGGGTTGTTGGTTGAAGAAAAAGATAAACACTAAAGCAAATTTCTCATTCCATCTCATAGTCTATTCATTGTCTTCCTCTGTCGTAACGTTTGGATAGCGTTGCGAGAAATTTGTTACAAAACCCTTTAAAATTGTCCATTAAAATCAATTTACTCACAATATACTGCATAACCTTTAGGGACTCACAGTCGTGGCTTTTAAATTGAATGAGAAAAAAAAAATCATCAGGGGACAGAAATATGAGAACAGCGGTCACATTTCAAAGTGAAGTACCTGACCACAAAGGGATGATGAGAAACGATTCCTCCAGACCATGACTGATGGTTGGGTCAGTTCTGGAGACCTGGAGCCAGTGAGGAGCCAAGAGAGGTGGAAGTGTCCTGCTGGGCACTTTTCAGCCTCAGGAGAGCGAGACAGAGACATGAAAGAAATTCTTATTTCCATTTTTCCTGGACAAGTCTGTCTCAGCAAGGTCAGGTTGGTAAATACACCGAGTCTGAACTGAAATCAAAGAGATTTGGCTCTACATGTGGAAAGACAAAAGGTCAAAACAAGTTTCTTTTTTCCAGGACTGAGGGAAAAATCCTTGGTGACCTGACTGATAACAGATGGTACCTCAATGGATGTTCTTTTCATCAGTTTTATGATTAAACACCTTCAAAATGTGCTCAGCTACCTCCATCTCTGCTTTTAGAGCCAGGAGGAGACCATTCTGTAAGTTCCAGTGGCTCCAAATGAAGCGGTCACCCATACCTGAACAAGCAATCCAGTGGTGGAGCTCATCAGGGGACAAGTTAAGGCATTTCTGCCCTCCCAATGCCCAATCAAACCCTAAATTTTGTTGAAACGGTCTTGTAAGGACTCTCTCTATGCCCCTCCAGACCTATTAAAAAAATATCTTTTAAAAAAGGTGCTAACTAGGCTGAAAACAGCCTGAAATGAGTTTATTTTGCGTGTTGGGAAAACGTCACGTTTCTTTGTCAAACAGGTTGTTACATCTTGCTACTACAAAGTTGGCAATTGTGCCATATTTTGGATATACTGTGAACACATTTTGATTGGGTTCTGGCAGGCTCCCAGTTAAGCTGAATTACAATGAATGCCAACAACACATTACAATTTCTTTCAGTAAACACGAGGCACAGTTCTCAGGCAAGCAGCCATATGCCATGTTCTCACACTCCTCTTTTTCAACCCAAAGAGCTGAATTTAGCTGTTGCTTAGGAAGGAGAAAAAAAGAGAGACAGTCAATGGATCTCCTCTTATACGTAAAAAAAGCTGAATTTGTCATTGTCAGACAGAGGTTTGTAGGGAATTGCACCTGGAGAAAGGTAATTCCATTTCCAGGGCCTGGGGACACGTGACAGCAGGGATGCGTTGACTGGAGCAGGGGGGGATTGGCTTCCATGGTCATGCAGATGCTTCAAAGCTGCTGCAAACATCACCAAATCCTGCTGGAGACATCAGGCCTGCCAGTGTGAGGAGGGTTTTCACACTGAAGCAAAGCCTCTTGGAGAACACAGAAATTTATTTTAGAGAGGATTTTAGAATTTTAGTTATAAATGCACGAAGAAGAACGAGGCTAGGAAGAGGCACAGTCAGAATTCCGAGTTCACCCCTTGGTAAGGATCTCATTTCTCACCATGAATATGGATGTTGTTAATCTTTTTAAACCTCACAGAAATGATAGCTCTCTTCTTTGAAGCCTGTCCAACAGAGAAAACACAATGGGAGAGATAGAATTCACCTAAAAAAAAAAAAAAAAGAGGGAATATTTTCCAGACTGGAGAACACTTCCACAGCTGCAATCACCCTCCTGCTGGATAGGGTGCTGCTGCTGCTCTCCAGCTCTTGCCTGCACATTCTGATGCACTTTCTTTCTTAGCAAAGCTCAGATCTCATTATAATTCCCTATTTCACAGGTAGGAAAACTGAACCAAAGAGATGTAAAGCAATTTTCATCAAATCACACCAAAGATCAGCAGGAGAGCTAGAAACGAGCCCTGTGTCTGTTCACAGCTTTCATGCATGGGCTTAATTAACGGGCAAAAATTAGAATCTTCTCTAACCAGAAGTGAAAGGGAGCTCACACACTACCTGATCCTCCACCAAAATATCCATGGGCTCTGAGAGAATAAAGGAAAATTTATGACGTGCACTTTGCTTTTGGAAAAGCATCTTTCAATATTTGCAATAAGCGCCGTTCAAGCCACATTTTCCCCCTAATGCATTTTAGTTTGCAAGTGTTCATAATCAAAATAAATTCCAAGTACTGCAAATGAGACGTGGAAAATTACATCCACTTGGTCTACCACATCTTTATCACATTCTTCATGCCAAAAATTTCAAATTACTCTGTATTATGTATTCACACATTCTGTCGCTTGCTCTTTAACTCCCCTTGTTTTCCCACACATCTCTTGTTCATTTTGCAAATGTTATCGTGTCTTTTTCAGTTTAATCCTCTGCACTCCCATTTCTTTACCTCAGTACCTCAGTTTTGAGAGCGACCCTTCTGTTTCTCCCGTTCTCATCCTGCGGCCTCAGCTCCGGCTCCTCTTTCCTAACCTGCAATTTGTGGAGCCATTTCTACTGAGGCTCAGCTGAGAGGCTGCTGAGAGCACAGCAATGATGCAAACATGGTATAATTTGCGGTCCAGCCCTCTGTGCAATCCACTCCATCCCCTTCTAAAAAATCTTAATTCCACTCCAGGTACGTGCCGTTCCCGTTTTTCTCTCCTCCCAAACAGCCGCGTCAAAATTCACGCCCTTCAATGGCTTTATTACCAAGCTGATAAACCAAAAATACATTTTGCTCTATATTTCTCCAAAATTTAGATGTGTCCTAGCATAGAATTTTCCCCAGTCCTTGTGCTTCAATTACTGCAGCCCAAAGTGTTCTCAGAACTCTCCTACAACCGGTTCTGCCACTGCAGAGGATCCCCAGGCTCAGTCTCTGATGGGTCCATGCAAGAGTCAACTTCCAACTGAAGAAAAAGCCAAATCTCAGAAACACTTCAGGAAGATGTACAGCTGCAATGTCTCATAAACACATGAAGCATATCCCCGTTGTTTCCGTAACTGGAAGCCATCATGGACCACGGTATGAGGAATTCTGGTTTCTGTCTCATTCCACAAGCAAAGTGGGGATGAGCTGCTGCAGCAGCTGCAGGAGCTCTGAACCGTCCCCCTGGATGAAAACCAGCTCAAATTTTCACACCCAGCTCCAGTGCAAACCCTGCCTTTTCAGAAGCATCAACAAGAAAGCGGCTGTTGATGTGAAACATCACTCTGCCATGTTTCAGAGCATCAGACCTCACTGAAAGACCCCTCATTCCAGGGGCATCCTCCAGGAAAACTCGTGTCATTTCTCTCTGCTCACCTCAAGGACACCAACTGCTAAAGATGTGAGCAAGGGTTCCTCAGAACTTTAAATTACTTTATTTGTCTGCTGCTGGATTTGCTGCTATACCTTGAACCTAAAGGCAGAAACCGATGAAAAGTTTCCTCATATTTGCACTTATCTCCCAGTTCCATTTTGTGAAGCCTCACACACACACAAATTCCTTTCCTCTTTCAGTCTCACTCTCCTTGTCCTTTAATTACTCAGTCCTTTTTCATCTTAAGCAGCCTTTGCTTCCCTCTCTCTTGAAAAACATCAAGTCTCTCTGGGAATCCACCTCCAAACTCTTCATAGCTCCTCCACCGCTTCACCTTCCAAGTCTCATGACGTTATTTTCCCTTTTTCCTGCCTTTTAAACATTGGCTCCTTTCACATTCCACCCAAACTGCTCCCTTTCATTTCCATAGCCATAGCAGGCAGGGTGTGCTCATGAAACACATTAACAAGAAACTTAAAAGGCTGCATCAATAAAAAGGCTGAAATATTGTCTGAAGAGATCTGTATGACTGAGAACTAGACCAGTAGGAAATGAATGAAATACAGAAATACAACAGGTCGTGCCATCTGGGGACTATTAACAGATTACTGCTACTGTGAGGAGAGTCATCAGTTCAGGGAAAAAAGAGACAGCAAAAAAAGAGGAGTGGAAGAGGGAAGAACCCGAGTACTCCAAGAGGACTCCTGACAGCACTAAGAGGGGCTGTGAGGAAGGGAAATACAAAGCTCAAGTGAATTGGGAGATAAATTTTTCATATTTTAATTTACTCGTGCTAAAATTAATTAAAAATCTGTGGTGGTTTCCTCTTTTTCTATTATAAATCTGTCAAAGTTCCCTTAATAATCAGTTTTATTGCTGCAAAGCAAAACCATTCTGCTCAGTTTTTGCCACATAGAAATGACTGGAGGCACGTCCTACAAGCTGATTGTCTTAATTATTTTATATTTGTTCTTTTTATTTTAAAAGTCTGGGATGTCATATTAGATAGTGTTTTAACCCAGACCTACAAGGGCTGTTACCTGTCCACATGTTTTATCCCCATTCTACCTCTTCCTTCCCTAAAAACCAGTACACCTAAAGTGGCCAAAATAGAAGGAGAGAGGGAGAGATTCATCTTCCTCTCCCACCCACTGACATAAGAATTAGCTGCAGACTCATCTTGCTTAATTAATTTTTGTAAAAGGATGCAAAATTTCAAATAAGATCTTAAAGGTCACAATCAAATCAGCAGAGCAGCTTTCTCTCAGCACCACTCAGAAAAATTAGTTCCCACTTCCAGGTGTTTTATGCAGTGCATCCTGCTCCATCAGCACTTTTCAGCCCCTCATTTTCCCAGGAAAAAAAAAGTAAATCCCAAGATCTACATGATCATATTGAGGGGTGCTCTGATTTTCTGCTCAGCTCACTGCAATTCTGATTTCAGGATTTATCACAAATCAGTGGTTTCACATCAAGGAAACTTCCTTGGAAAGAAACCAAGGAGGAGGAATAGCAGCACTGATGGCAGAATCTCGAGTGTGACTGATCAACAGATTTTTCTTCCTGACAGACCTATACACAAGGAAAATAATAAAGTGGAGTTGTATAGAACAAGTGAGGTGTCCCATAGGGACAGTTCTCCTTCCCTGCTACATCTGCTGGTACAAGCTTTCAGAAGAATTATCCTCTGCCTCGTCAGGTTTTGAGTGCCTTAGGAGGTATTTAATTCACTGCCACCGAATTTAGCAGATATGCAGCTACCAGTGTAAGTTGCCAGCATAATTTCTGGGTTAACCAGGCACTTTTCCACATCACATTATATTAATACAGTGTAAAATTGGGTATTGTCACGTTTATCAATTTATCAGATTACTGAAATTCTCACATTTTTCTAGCACGCTTGCAGTGCTTCTTATATAACACAGAATGATTTGCTGTTACCTCAGAAAAGTTTATTTAACTTCCACATAAGTTTTTTCAGGCCTTTGAAACTTTATGCAAAACTATGAAGACTATAAATATCACAAATATCTTAACAAAATCGATCTGAATGCAAAATGATTTGCACAAATGTGCAGTTTTGCCATGGGAGGATAAACACAGCAAGGTCTGAGTGTAAAAATCTAGAATTGGAGGAAGTAACCAATAATTAGAAGGGGTTGTGTTTAATTGTTGTCTAAAAAAACTTGGAGCTACTTCAAGTTACTTCAAAATTTGGTTTAAATTTTTTTTTTTTCCAAGAACTCATTCGCCCTCAGGTCTTACACACCAAAAAATAATCAGTACACAAACTGTTCCCTTCAATGCACACAATTTTCAGCCACGAGGTCACACATTAAAATTTCAAACACACAAATACTTCAAGGAGTAAAGCTTGAACATAAGTTTTAATGTAACGCTTAGAACTCCTCCAGCTGGCAACAGTAAGAGACGTGAAACACAAAATTAAAATTTCAGATTCCTATTTCAAGGGAAAGAGTCTCCTTTTGCTGTTCTCATGAATGAGGCAGGGGAAAAATAAGCCCTTACTTAGTGAATTCTAACATCACTCAGCTGCAATTAAACTTGGTCCATAAAAATTAAGGAATGTTACTGAGCTGAGACAAGAATTGCCTGTTACATCATCCTGAGCTGGGAAATACCATCAGCTGGATCAAGGATGCCTCTCTGCACACTCAACTCCCACAAAGAACTCTGATTTAGAAGGCAATGAGCCCATCTATAAAAACCTTATTGATTCTTCCCAACATATCATATCTTTTCATGTAAATCTTAATTCTTAACAGCAGTTCCTTGCAAACGTGCCTGGCAGGGAAATCAGATTTATTTCTCCACTATACCTCGGTCACGTGACAATCCCTTTGAAAGATTTATATCTCATTTGCAAGCTTCTGTCCCTCTGGTGCTGGGACTGACTCAAATAAAAGGTTTTATATCTGTTATCTCACATTTGAGGCTTTGTTGCATTTTATTTGTTTCAGCATTAGAAATTCCAGCATTACTTTAGTAGAACTGCTTGTACCAAGCTCTTATTGTCCCCCAATTTATTACATCATGCTGCTGACGCTTCCATTTGAGACAACCTCCAGACATATTTCCTGCAAAAAGTATCCTCCTGATCTCCTCTACAAGGAGTTATTTCTTTTATCTTGTATTTTCAGCTCAGCAGACAAAAGACAAATGGTGTTGTGGGCAACATGGTTTAACAGAAGAACACATAATGCTCAAATTAGGCAGTAACTTGTAAACCAGTCCTGATGAATATTGTGCTGGAACTCATTCAGGTTCTTTTCCCAATATTTTTCCTCTACTGCTCAGCTTCCTAATAGATGTAGACAAATAAGGATAGAAATGAATCATTAGCAGACAAATTAAACTTCTTATCAAAATGCAACTCTATTGTTAACAGATGAAAAATGAGTGGATCAAATGGCTGCAGAAAGAAAATCCAATAAAGGCTCATCTGCACCCCATCAGCTCCTGCCACAGCACTTAATCCACAGTAACTCACTCTCACCAATTATTTCATACCTGCATGGATTTTCCTCCCTCTAAAGTAATTCCAGGGTTCAGCTATGCAACTTAATTTCCGAATTAGTGGTTTCCAGGGAATGTGTTAGCAGGGTAATAGGACTGAGGAGAAAGAAGGAGGGGGGAAAGAGAAGCTGGGAACCTTCTTGGAAAACAGTAAGAAAAATACTTGGAAAACAGTAAGGACATGAAGTGATAGGGAATAAAGAAGAGTCTAAAATTCACATACAGTGTTCACACCTGGATGCTGAGCTGGTTTTGTAATTGTTTGTTCCAATGACAGAAAAAGAGGGAGGAGGGAGACAGAGACGAGGTCTCCACGTGACCAAATTCAGCTGTTGAAAGGTTTCTAAGCTTTGCTTTAAATACCAAGAGACCTGTGCAGGTCACAGCAATCCCTGGGAGAGAGCAAGTCAATCTGCAGGGAACACAGACAGTAAGGACTCTACTAACAGGGTCCTGCCCTCCAGCAGCCTCTTGGAAGTTGAGTTTTCCAGCCAGCGAGGAGAGAACCTGACATTTAAACAGAAACTTTGCAAACCAAAGCATTGGGCTTTTCTGCCCAAAGCATTGGGCTTTTCTGCCCTCAGAGGTTTTACAGGAAATATTTTGCAACATGGAATGTAACAGGACTTGGAAATGGTGAGTTGAAGGGTGAAGGTGGGACACAACCACTGCAAAGAGGCTGCAGAGGTTTGGGAAGTGGCTTTTCTGTGGGCCCAGTTAAAACTGGAGAAGGGAAAACGTGGGAAAAGCCTCAAAACCCTGCAGGTGTTGGAAGTCGCCCTCACTGCAGGATCAGGAGTATTAAATCTCTGCAGAGCTTTTATTTCTGTGCTCTGGTGTCCCACACAGGCTGCTCGACTTCTCTGGGGCAGATTCTGTGTGTGCCTGGCAGCACAGGCGAGGGAGGGGGAGGCAGAGGGGTGGATGGTGACAGCACAGCCCAGTCC
Source organism: Orthonyx spaldingii (assembly GCA_013397795.1). Lineage (NCBI taxonomy): Eukaryota > Metazoa > Chordata > Aves > Passeriformes > Orthonychidae > Orthonyx > Orthonyx spaldingii. The sequence continues at coordinate 1,652,060 of VZTJ01000523.1, forward strand.
TGGATCTCAGGGTGGGAGAAGCACAGCAGCTGCTCAGAAAGAAGGTAAAAGAATTCCTGCTCTCCCCCTCGAGATCCTTTCCTCCTTAAAGTAAACAGGAAGGTTAAACAGTGCAGGAGGCACCACAACAAAGGGGAACTTCTGAGGGAAGAGCCTGCTGCTGCTGTGAACCTGGGATGAGCCCTCAAGTGTTGGTTTAAAAAGAAAATGCTTTTCTAAAAGTGAGAAAACACCTCTTGCTTCTTGACTGGCGCCTGAATGAATCACGGCACTGTGAAGAAAACGCGGGTTTGTCAGTTGTAGGCATCACTTTCCTGCCACGTTGTGATGGCTTTAAATGGCTCATGTGAAACATCAGTCATTCCGATATTTCAGTAATTCCCAGCCTTCAAACTGGAGCTGCAGGAATGCCACACCACCACAGCTTCTTCCTGACTTCACAGGGACTTTTCCTCGCAAAGCCAAATTAGTAAAGTGCAAATTCATGCTGCCATCATTTCCTTCTTTGAAAATATATTTATACAAAAAGAATTCAGGATAACATACTAATAAACATCACTCAGCTGAACCACAGCTGATCTGTAAAAGGAATTAACTGAAAAATTGAGAGGTAATCACCACACAGTGGAAAGTAAAATATACAGGCAGCAGTAGGATAATAAATCCTCTGATAGAATCTGGGAGAGCCCTATGGCCATCACACCATTATTCAGAGTATTATTCATGTGAGTGAAATCTTCACAGGAAGATGATCCCTATCTGCCTGTAAAATCCGTGGCTTTCTGTGAGAAAAGCACCAAAGTCTCCCATGCTCAGCTTTCCATCACAATCTCATATTGAGAACTCCTGCAAGTCAGCCTCCAGGAGCCTGAAAAGGCTTTTGCTTGGGCTTTCTCAGATGGAAAGAAAGGGAATAGCAATAAAAAAAAATAAGAAAAAAAAAAAAATCCACTCAGCCACGCCTGGTTCACTTCAACCCTGAATTTGCTCATTTTCATGAAAGGCAAAATACATGAGTCAAAAGGCAACGCTTGGCTCAGTAGGAGGGGAAATGAACAGCTTCATGTTCAGAGCTTTAAAAGGCATGTCCTTCACTTTTGCAAATATTTCAAACCGATTTCTGCCATCTATGATATTATAAAGCATTTACAGCTCCATGGCACTTTCAATTCAGTGAATTTATTTTCATATTTTCACAAAAAGTCTCTCTCAAACACAGGTCCTGAAGTCACTGCCTCCAAAAAAAAAAAAAAAACCACTCAGCTCAAAACATGGCAGAGCTTGAAGGCCACCACTTCTTTGTGTATATTATTTTCATAATGTTATTTTAAGCAAAGTGTTTTCTTAAAATTACATTTCACAGCTTAAAAATCTACCAGCCAGTAATTGCTTTTAGCAACAGACAGAGAAGCCATTAGGATGATTTCAGTGCTGTAATCAACACACACTCTCAGCCACACAATTCTGTCTGACTCATTCCCTGCACAGACTCTAATTAACTTCCAAAGGAAAGCCGGGGGATTCCTGTTGGAGTAATAATGCTGTGGAGACATTATGCAAAGCTTCACCTCTAGGAAACGATCTGGTCTCGCAATCTTCTTGATTGCATCCCAAAAACCTCACAGAAAGCTCTGATTGCCTTCCCTTCCCCACCAAATTCATTTATTGACCACAGCAAACGGAGAATGTGTGGGTTTTTGGCTTTTAAAATGAAAGCGTATCTGGGAAAAAAAAAAATCACTCCTGAGGAAACACCGTAGATAAAAGTGGATCCTATGAGTTTGAAATCTGCACAATATTTTATATGGGGTTCAGTTATCAAAACAGGAACTCAATGACTTCACACTCTGAGGTTCTGAGACTCAGCACAGCCACAGCCAACAGATTCCTCCATGGACACAGGGGAACAGAGCCAGGAAATGTTGCATAACTCACACCACAGCATGGAAACCGCATGGCTGAGGAACAGCTGAAAAATCCCCAACTTGTTCCCTGGAGCAGCTTTGGTGGGTTTTTTTCAGTGTATTGTAAACTTATAAAGAAATGTATACTAACAGGACACTGAAATTGGTCTTTAGAAGAGAGAAGCAGGCCAGAGAAGGCCTGATTTCAGTTATTTGTCTTATTTTAATTTCTCTCTTAACCACATAAGAGGCACTGTAGTCCCTTCTCCCTTTCCTGTTGGAACTGGATAGGAAATTTACAGTATTTACACCTTGTCTTCTTCTGCAACTGAATAAAAATCCTCATTTTCACCTTGCAAGCATCTTTAACTCCATTTAATTCCTTTTGTGCACTTTTATAATCTTACCAATCTTTTTTCCCCTTGCTTCCTTTGAATGAAGTTTTCAAGTCTTTTCATTGTTCCCATCCATTGGCAGGTGATTCCTTTTTGACGTGCAATTACCACAGTTTCCTTCTGCCCTCCATTAAAAGTTTCTGCTGGCATTAAATATCAGAGCACCGCAAATAAAACGGACAGATTCCAGCAAGAAAGACAGAAATGTAAATAATGATGACATCAGGGCAATTATACAGCACAGCCTGGGTCATTCCATGGGTTTGAACTCCTCAAGGAAGTCAATTTTTAAGTGGCCAAATCCATTTTGCATGTTCAGGACTGAGGACTGTAGGACACACTTGGAGAATGGGGGAAATCAGATACTCTGGGAAAGCCTTGAGATGGTCCAGGAAGTTAATCTGAGCCCCAGGATGGAATGCCATGGTGAAAGACACAACTTGAGCTTAGATAAATATGTGAAAATGCACTGACTGGAACGGGGGAGGGATTTTACCTCTGGATGCCCCATGGGTGAAGTGGTGCTTAAATACTGCACCCAGTTTAGACTCCTACAGCTTTAGGATGTTAGAAAAAATCAGCAAGAATGGATGAAAATGGTACAGGATTTAGAGGAACGTCGTTAGTTCATTTCATCAATTCATTCAACTCATAAAAAGTAAGAGTTGAGTGATCCAGCTCCAATTTATTTGTAGCTGTTCAAAGACAGAAAATACCAGGAACCGAAGCACTTTTACTTCAGCAGTGAAGGGCTCGTTGAAGATTAAAGCCAGACAAAAAGATTGACATGAGCTGCTTCAGAAAACAAACAAACGGAACACTGGGAACCAGTCAGCAAATGCTCTTAAACAGGAGAGGAACCCCAGACAAGAGATGGAAATTCTGGTCCTCAGTATTTTCAAATGCACCTCTCTGGACATTTCTGCTTTAGTGAAAGAGTTTTTAGGCCCAGTGCTTTGCAGATGACAGCACAAACCCCTGATCCTCTGGGAATCCCCGTGCTGAAGTTGTGATTCCATCATGTACTTCTCCTCAGGTATTGAGAACATCACTATTAATTTATTACCAACATGACTCTATTTAAATACCCAGTGGAGTCACCAGTTTAAGTTCTTCTCATTGCAGACCTGCAAGAAGACCAAGTCAACTGCTGCAAGCTTTAGGAAAACCTTTGGAAAACCAAAAGTGGGAAAACTAAAGGAATATGGAGAATATATCAGGCACATAAAAGAGCCAAACCACTGCTGTGCTCTCACCAGTGCTCTACAGGCTCTGATTTTATTTTTATGAACATCACCTTGCTCAATCAAGAATCCTCCTTTGTTTTTTCCTTCCCTGACTGAGATTACTTTTGGTTGATCCTAATCTACACTTCCAGGAATGCTGTTCCATGTAAATAAAATCTTGCCTCAGGCAGCAAAGCTCTGAACCGTGCAGAACACAGACCTCAGGTTCTTGGGGGTGAATCCTGCAGGAGCCTGAAATGGGAAAGAGCAGCTTTCTGGCCAGGAAAGGGGAACATTAGAGAGGCTGTAATAGCAAATTTATCACAATCCATTCAGACAATTTCCAAATCCCAGAATAAGGATTTGGGCTCTGAGCAATGTTTCTGTACAGACTCTGGGATTTTGGTGTCCATGTAGATGTGCTCCCATTTAGCCTCTTTTATAATTATATGGATAAACAATCTGGCTGCTCTTCAATATCTCTCGGACTTGTTTTTGAAGAAACAAATGGAGGAGAAGGGGAATGGAAAAATAATAACAGAACAAGATTTTAGAAATTATCATAGTGCTGAAGTGTGTGTGAGTGGAGTTCAGATTCTCTTAGAATTACAATAATAATGCTTTCTTCATTGCTTTCCAATATAATCTGAATTTATTCTAAATTCATTGGAACACTTATTTTCTCCCACTTTCAAACAGGAGCAAAATGAAGAACAACAGTTTCAAGAACCCAGAACAGCAAAAGAGTTTTTTGGGGGGAAGGAGTTGGCTTTAGATTTTGTTTACTTTTTTTTTTTTCTGGGGTTTTTCTTTGGTTTTTTGAATGAAGTAGAGATCACTGTAAATCCAGTATTTGCTTTGAGTGATGCAGTTTTAGGGCCCTTTCAAAGATTCCCTACCAGGTTAGGACTGGAGCTTGGTTTTTAAAGACAGACTGTAACTTGAATTTTCATTTGCTGAATCAGCTGAAAATTTTACAGAATTCCGAGTTCTTAAGAGCGTGTTGGCTTGGCTGTAATTAGGGCTGCAGGAATCCTGCAGAAATCAAGTTGACAAGCAGAACCAGGCAAGGCAAGTCACCACTCTGGCAAAAGAGATTCGATGCAACTTTTTGCCCTTCATCAGCAAAACCACTGAGAAAGGTCTCTGCCCTCCTTGCAGGATTCCTGACCTATCTGAGCTGGGGAGAGCACGCCTGGAACCGTGCTCCAAACAGGATTAATGAATGATCCTGCTTAAAACTGACCCTGCAGAAAGAAAAGGAGGGGAAAGAGGCATTTTCAGCAGGGATTCATTTCACAGCCAACCCTGCAGATGGTTGTCACCACCACAGTCAGGGAGATGGGGACCTACTGAATTGGATTAAGCTGAATTTAATTAATCTCACTTAAATTAGATTTATCTAAGTGTATATTAAACTGTTCATCGAGTGGGAAAATGATAATCTTTGCTCTTCAGCAGAGATTTTCGTGCACATGCTGAAAATCTGTGTATTACAGTGAGTACTAAATATGACAAAAACGGAAAATTGCTGCACTTTGGGCCAACAGCTAAACGTTGAGTTTGAATTATAGAACTAATTATTCAGTTGAATTAAATAATACCTATTAAGTTTACTACTGTGTGGAAGCAACTAACTTGTTGTATGTGAGAAAACCATTTACTACCCAAGCTCCTTAATTAAAGCATCAATAACCATAATCTCCACCTGAAATCTCATCATCTGTAAAAGTCACCCCTATGTCACCACTAAGATGCAGGAAAGCATATAAAAACAAGCAATGCTGGCTTTCTTCAGGCTGTAATAAAACAAAACTAAACCCAACCCGAATCCAAACTTCATAGGCAGAGATTACCTGCAATAAATCCATATTGTCTAAATAAAAGATAACAAGCCGGAGAGAGTGCTCCTTTTTTCTCTTTCAATGACTTCTTTGACCATTCCCTGTTATAATTTCAGCCTCAAAGTCTCATTGCTGCAGCTTCTTTGTACCCTAATTTCAAATGCATGGACTTGCTGCTAAAGGCATCCATTTTTCATATTTGCCAACAAGATAAAAACAAAACAATGAATAGGAAACCCCCAAAAACCCAAAGAACACATCTGCAGGCAGTTTTGTTTGGGATTCAATACAGTTTCTAACATCTTTATTTGCTGTATTTGGCCCCACTGGGTATAGAAGGCAAATTTCCCAAATAAAACAAGCTCTGAAGCAGGTGAGAATTGAGATATTTTTCTCAGGTGAAGACTAAGGTTTGATGAAGCAACAGCAGAAGATCATTTTGGCCAAAGACATCCAGCACAGCCTGTGGGGATGTTGGCATTGGGATCCAGACCTTCCAAAGGGGTTTCCCCAAATAATGAGGTGCAGAAGGAGCTGTGGGGTCCCAGGAGACTGCAGGAGATTCTGGAGGTGGTCAGAGCTGACCTTTCACCAGCACCACCAAGCACAGCAACAAATCAGAGCTTTAATCCCCTTTCCTCCATGCACACAAACCCCACAATTAATCCCAAATATTAAAGCAAAGTTTTACCATAAAACTTCTGTCACAGAATGTAAAATAATAATGGCAAATACCTGAGAAGGGCAATAGCCAAGTATTTCAAAACTCAGCCAAAATTTACCAACCACTTTCTTACTACTGACTCTGATATGAACCAAAAAACTTTCCCAGTGAGTGCCTTAAAAGAAAAACAAAACCCAAATCAAACACATGCCCCAACACAGAACTGGGGGGTGAAAGGGTGTTCTGGGGCAGGGATAGAGAGGCCAGGGTGAAATGAAATCTCTATTTCTCAGTAAGGCAACAGCCAGTCTGGTTGGAAAACTGGGATTTTCAACAAAATTTACCCTTCTAAGTTGTTATTTAAAATATCTGCTCTAAACCCACTGAAGTTTCAGTAGCATCAGCGTTGTCATGCCTGATCAAAAGAAGGGACCTCACAAATCCACGCTCAGCAGTGATGAGTGACAGCCAATTAATTAATGTCACACTGGCACTGAAGCACAAAGCAGCTCAAAAACTTTCTTTGGACACAGAACGAAGTTTAGGAGGTTTTAGAATTCCATTACTGAATGATTTTCTGCATTGTTGAGGCTCATTTCTTACTCAAAGCTACTGCTTGGTAACACACACACCCCTAAATACACCTGCCTAAACCACAGTGACCAGGAGCCTTGATCCATTTCACACCTCACAAATTATGGAACAGACTCTTCTACAGTAGCAGATGTTATGGCAGAAATATGTAAAATTATAGACATTGAAAAAGCTTTTATAACTGAAGGCATCCAAAATAATTGTAAGGAAGCAGAAATGATGTATTGTTTGTATGCATTAAAACGACTCATCTCCATCCAGACCCGGAGTTGAGCAGAAGAACTCAACTCTGATGTTGCAACCAGAAATAATCTGATGTTTTCATAGTTTATCCCAAATATTTCTGAGTTCCTTTGCCCTATACTTGGTTTGATAGCTGGGAGTACCAAACACACCTGAAAGCAATGGAAACAGAAAAATCCGGTGAATATTGCGTGTAACGCTCGGCACAACATACCTGTTTTCTTCTTGCAGCATCACAAGAACCAAACTCCTGTTTGTGAGCCCAGCTGAGCATCCACAGAAAACAAAACACTTTCCCCAGTGGTCTCAAACTCACTGACACAATTTCTATGATCACGCACATGCAGTGCTCCACTGGAACGGAACAGGGCTTCTTTAAAGGTATTACTTAAAAAAATATTCTGGAACTGCTTTACAAGTGTCCTTTCTAGTACCAGAAGTAGCTTTGTGCTTAAAAATTAAAATTTCTGCCATATAAATGTTTAGGGCATGGTACTACAAGCCCGTAAAAACTCTGGTCTCAGTGAGTAGCTCCAACAACCACCAGAAGAAAACCACATCTCACACTCTCCTAAAAAAGGGGCTGCCTCAATTTATCCTCTCAAAAGAGGAAAAGGGGCAGAGCCACATAATGGAGACAAAAGTCTGCACCTGAGAAAGGCCAAGCCTTCATTTCTCTTACAGCTGAGGTTCCTCCAGCTGACCTGAGAGGAGGATTTTCAGCAGTAGCACATCATCTTTCATAATTAAACAGGAATTCAGAAATTATAGCCAAACTTTCCACAGAAGTGGGTTCATCAACCTGAGAAGCAGCTTCCTGTTCTGGCATTAGCAAGCTCATTATTGACACTTCCTGCATACATTTCCCTGTTAACAGGGATCTAAACCTGGCTCGTTGCATCAGCCAAAACCCTCGTAGCCATGGCCCTAAAGCTGATTTCAAACCAGCCTTTTAAAACACACCCAAACCCCCCTGAAACCCCCCAAAACACCAGTCAGTAACTCAGCAGGAAGAGGGAAGAAGTTGCTGTATTAAAACCAGTCGAGGCTCAGCTCCATGTCTGAAGAGGCACAGAAAAGAGCAACGTAACATCTAACGAGGCTCTCGCCGAATTCCACATCCTGCTCCTTGCTCTGGAGGCAGATGTGGCATAAGCATAAACATGGGATTCTCCAAAGGATCGTTTCTTACAGCTTGAGCATTGAAAATAATGTCCAGCAGAATTCTTCAGGTCTGGAACGAAATGCCAGCAGAATTTGCCAAAATTGGCTGCAGATGCCTGCTGGCCAGGCAGCCCCAGCATGGAGCTTAATCTGCCTGGAAAAATCCATTGACAGGACCCTTCTCCTCCTCTGGCTTTGAGGAGATGCCAGAGCTCCCTGCACTGTTGTTATTTTCACTCCTAAATCCCCATTAGCCTGGTAAAAAGCTGCTTTTTCCTGAATTTTTTTCATTATTTCTGATTCCAGTTCTCCATGTTTACCTTTGTATGCGTGGATCCCCCAAAACCTCTGAAATAATCAGAATCTTCTGGTTTTACATTCTAGCAATTTTTCAAAGCCCAGATAAATTTTTCAAAGCCCAGATACCACAACAGGACTTTTTCCCTTCCAAAGGAGAACCTGGAGTCAACCTCAGTGGATCCCTATCCACAAACTCCTTCCAAAGGGGCCCAATAAATTGGCAATTATTCCATCAGTGATTTCAAGTTGCTGCATTTATGTAGAATTAAAGATAAGTGCATCCATCATCTTAGGAATGATATTTTTTAAGAGTATTCCCCTTTGCAGCTCTTGTACTTTGACCCAAGCCAAAGGAATGTAGGGACTGTAAGTGCCCTGAACTGCTGTGTTATAATTCATAATTAAATAATTGAAGCATTTTGTTATGTGAAAACAGCACTGTGTCACTTACACACTCCCAAAAGATGAAAGAAATTTTCCTTAAATTAATCCATTTTCACAACCATTTTATTCTCCTTTTAGGTCAAAGTAATTCACACAAAAAATGTAAATATTTAATGTTTCTGTTTTCACAGGGTACCAAATAATTTCCATTAATCTGGCCAATCATAAAAATGTACGGAGATAAACTTTATATCCGAAAATTTTTATTCTAAAAAGAAGAGGTAGAGTAAATAAATCTACATATACCTCAAAAATGTTATTTTTACAGATTGAGAAGGTTTCTATCCCAACTTCTATAAAGCTTGTAATGGCTGATAGGTTTCTTTTCCTTTATTCTGCTTCCACATACTATTTAAGAACTCAGATAATGAAAATATATGAATCTCTCTTAACTAATAAAATAGGAAAGTCTTACTCAGCCAACAATATTTTCAGCAAGACTGATTTCTGAATTTTAACACTATAAAAACTGCTTGTAAACTGTATTAATTGCTATTTGTTTTTCCTTCAACAACTGGCCAAGTAATTTGCTTTCCTTAATAAAAGAACAGCTTTCCACAGTTTTGCCAGAAATGGCTGGAATTTTTTTTAAAAATGGAGGAATGGAACTATTCTGTTTGATATTCTGCATATCTTAGCAAAAAATTTAATTCATATTTTCTGTTCTGGATAAGTCTGCCCTCAGAAAATGCATTAAAATGAGCAAATATCTGCTCATTCCCCTCTGTAGCCTTTCAGATTGAAGCCAATCTGCAATCACTGGAAATGTGCTTTAAAATTTACATTTTTTGGTTTGGTTTCAAGCCACTCTAAAGGTAAACTGAAAATTTAGTTAAACAAGCAGCTAAAAGTAAAAAAAATAATAGGGAAAGGTTATGTTTCATTTGGAATTTCTCCATAATTATGTCAATAAAAATACCAACGGGAACAATTGCATAACTCCTCCGAAGTCAACCCTTTCCCTTGTTAGTTTAATATATTTAGAGAGAAAATACCATAATCCATGAAAATGGAAGTGAAATTTTGAGTTCACTCTGTTCATATCTGTTAAAAAATGAAAAAAAATAGATTTAAAATGTGTATTTCTTCTTGTCTAAAGTCTTGTAGCAGAGCTCTGCTTCCAACACACCTCCATTTACAGCGATTTTGTTGTTCCAAACCCCCTTCAGAGAATACTCGTGCTGGCATCAACACAGAGGAAAAAACTGGAGCATGAATAACTCCTGGAATCACAAAGCCATTAAGGCATCACCACCATCTACTAACTGGGAGCAAGTTTTAGAGATCTTTCAGGGAATATATAGGTCAGCATCTGTCATTCAGAGCCCCCTGACAAAGCCCAGTTTGATGTGTTTAATTCCTGAGCTCGTGTGATGCTCCTTGTTTACTAGGAGGGAATAAACTGGATGTTGCTGTTCATGGTATAAAACTGAGAAGTTTCACTAAGTGCTAAACACTGAATGCCAATCACTGGGTGAATCAAGTTCTTAAGAGTAGAAAAAAAAAACCACCAAAAAAAGCAGGTTTCCAAATCTAGATTGGATTGACTCTCTCAGCGTTCACAGAACTTCTTGAATAATTAAAATATTTTTTTGATTGTAGATATGACTGTAAAAACATAAGTGCCAAGCAAATAAAGAGAAACTTATTACAATTGTGCTGTTCAAATTAATTTTTCATTCCTCATGAGATACCAAATACCTTCTTTATTCACACCAGCAAGAACTGGAACAACATCACTGCCTGGCCTCTGATCTGGAAAGCATTCTTTAGGGCTGAGGCAAAAAGTTACCAGAGAGGAACACAGTGACTTTCTGGTTATAAAAAGTTTTATATAAAAAGAATTATTCCTCAGAGATCAATCCATAGGAAAGATGTAAAATTGGTAATGGACCACTGTAAGCTAATAAAACTTTCCTCTACTTCAAGTGTAGAGAACTTCAGGAATAAAGAAATGAAGGCTGAGCTCTTAATTCCCTACATCTGTATGTCCATAGTAGATGTATTTCTGGAAATTGTTGCCCTGGTGTCTGCAATGGAGCCTTGAAATGAAATGAAATGAAATGAAATGAAATGAAATGACTGAGCTTAAAACCTGTCTGGAACAAGAGAACCAATGTTCTTGTTGTGGGTTGGTTCACTTTGCTGGCTGTGGATTTACCCGGAAATATTTTGGATTTGAGTGCCCTATTCTGCAGTTTTCAGTACAGCCACTTCATTTATTTACATTAGGCTGCTTCCTCCCTAAATGCTAAACCAAACCCAGAACATTTTAAAAATAACTACATAAAAAAAAAAGACAAAAGCAATCCCTCATGCCAAGACTGGTCTTGGATAAATAGCACGTTCATGATCAGATACAGGCAACAAAGCTCTTTGTAATGTTTAAAAGTGTTACATTTGTCCACGTTAGCACTGCAGTTTGCACAGGATTTCACCTGGGTTTGCAGGAGCAGTTCCCTGAGCTGCACAGGCAGAGTTTCAGTGAGAGCTCTGCCTTAGGTTGCAGCTGGGAGATTTTCTCCACAGCAAAACCTGGAAACGCTTTTGGAGCAATGTTTAAATCCTGTACAGCCCTCGTTCACACCTATCACCAGTGAGGGTTTGCAGACAAAAGCTGACCAGCTCTTTGTTGTACACTTTCTCCCATCACAAATATCCCCCTAGAAACTCCTGCCAGGAATTTATTGTGCTCCCACACAGAAACAGCTTCTGCACTAATGCACCAATCTCAGCACCGAGCACAATTTTACCCTGGAAACACTTCTGAACTCCTGAGCAGGTTCTTTTCTTGTAAGAGCACTCACACTTGAGTTCCATTTCCCTTCTTCTGTAGCAGAAGAGCAAAAAAAAATTGCATCCAGATAATGCTTCTCCTATAAAAAGGAATAACTTGTAGCTCTGACCAGGATGCAAACTGCAAACCCCGTGTGATGGGTTCCTCTGACACCCCAAGGCACACGGTAAAACAGCCCTTTTCTCCACACATGAATATATAATTACCAGCTCACCTCTCAGGCCTCCACCCTGCCCATTTGGACCATTACTTGTTTGTTTAGAAGTATAATCTTTATACTTGCACCCAAAAATAATGGGCATAAGATTAATATTTCAAACCCACTGGATATGCCCCAGAAGCCCCTATTTAAACACTGTATAATCAGGCCTCTGTTTGATCTCATTTCCCTTTTTTCCCCTTCATCCCAAGACTCCTTTCAAGTGTTAGACAAACCTCCTTCCAGTCTAACATCAAAACATACTGACAGGAATAAGACTGCAAGGCTGCTGGCTCCTCTCAAGCAATGCCACCCATTGATCCATGAATAAATGTTCCAGCTTCAAGGCACATCTCTGCTGCAAAGTTATTCTCTTTGGGGATTCAAAGAAGAGCTCCTTGTCTGGTGCCCGAAGATCTGAGGACCTGCTGTAGTAACTGGGGGGTTGAGGAACTTGACGTGGTGGTTTGCAGCGTTTGGCAGGGTTTACCAGCTCGCTCTCCCGGGAAACAGCAGCAGCGTTTCGGGAGAATCACATACAAGATTCAAACACTCCCTTTTCCACGTGTGTTTGCAGCCTTCTGCTGCCAGTTTGATGATTGGGTAAAATAAAAACAAGCTTGTTTTCAATCAATATATAATATGAGATAATGTATTATATAATCATGAACTTAAATTACAAAAGTCTTGCTTTCAGTTTGTTAACAAGTACTTTCTAGTGTCATTGCACCAATAACTTACCAAAAAAATTCCTCGAGCACTCTATTGCCTACAAAATGCTGGGAATACTGAAGGTGGAACTGAATTCTTCCAGAAATGATGAATTTAGAAAATCTTTGAGAAATTCAATAAATATTTTCAGGTATGTGGCTTTGGTTTTACTGCCACGTAATGCACAGAACTTAAAATATACAGCTTCAGTCACTCTGCCCCAAAAGCCTCTGTGCAGTAACATCCTGGTGTCTTAAACCTTGGTTTAAATCCCACCCCAGGATTAGCTCCTGGAAACCAAGCCCTTCCAAGAACAGTAGTTCAAATAGTTCTGAATCATCTTCTGGATCCTAAATATAAAGTAAACTTGTTTTCAATGTGTGTGGCATTCACAGCTTCAAACACTCGCTACCACAGAAATACAGGCAGGGAAAAGCTAAAACATGGACACTTTAAGTGGATACATAGAACAAAATATTTGCCTGAAATTTTGTGCCACTATTTTATTTTGGGTCAAGTGCTCCAGTTTGTAAACAAAGCTGAACGAGATGGTCTGAAAAAAAGAGGGGGCAAGGAAAATAGCAAATGTAACTGGACTCCTGACTGAAGCTTATCTGAAGAGCTGTGATGAATGCTGCTATAATATATCAAATGCCAGTTAACAATAGTCTGCTGAAAAAGAGCTGGCTTTGGGAGATATTTACTCACGTCATTCTTGGCAAGAGCCCAAAGTATGAGTCACCCCTGGAACATTTATACTACTGCTTACAGTTAAAAAGACATTCAGGTCTGACTATTAATACCCAACTCCCTTTCAAAAATTGTGTTTTTCTACATGACCCTTTCTTAAATTGTGGTGTTTAAAGTAAATTTAATTTCTTTTTAAGGCAAAACAAAAGTACTGCCTTGGAAGCAAGAACTTATTTGTGAAGCAAAAATGGCAACGTGCACGGACTGAACCGGAGTGAAATTTATCTGAGTTAAACAGTGGCATTGAAATATCGGTCAAAACTAAGCTGCCAACCTGCAGATGGAATCAAAGAAAACGAGAAGCTTTTACTTTCTGCAGAGCTATTTATCAGCACAGCCTGACTGCAGTGCATATGGATTGTAAGGGACTAGGAAAGGAGGGAAAATAATGGACTAGTGCTTCCCTCAGCAGCTTAAAAGTAATATGGCTTAAACTTGAATATACCTCGTCATTTCTTAGAAAATTGCACACACAAAAAATTGACAACCGATGAGGAATTCAAAATGTGGTTTGGCATTTTATTCCATCACATTCTCTTAGGACAGTACATAATTACAGTTATTTGTATGGGATATGTGAACACACACCAAACATACTGGGGCTGAATACAGGCTCATTTTTAGTCAATAATACCCAAGGGAGAGATTGCAAGCACTTCAGTGAGCCGTTCCTTTTGGCAGAGGCACATAAAACTGTTGGGGAGAACATTAGCGTGGGAAATCAAGGTGTGGGTGAGGTCAGAAGTGAGTGTGAGGTTGGTTTTTTGTTTAACAGCCAGTTCTTACTCAATCTACGCTCAATTTAAGAAACTAAACAGGCAAAGGAGGTGAGTGATGACTCTGCTTTCAGCAGCTCCTCATCAATACTTGGAAAACAGCAGCAGCACCTCCCTCACGGGTCTTTGCACAAATCTGTGCTCAGCGTTGTGTCTGTTTGTCCTGCCCACACCCACGGGTCTCAGCTCATCCCACAGGAGCACCCCTGGAACGAGGGCATCCTGAGCAGGCTCTGTCACCCAGAGATGGGTACAGACAGGGTACAGACAGATGGACACGGCCATGGCACGTCCTTACACGAGGCTCTCACAGTCCCATGGCCCATGTGTGTTCCTTTGGTTTTATAAAGCACTTTGAGGGATCCTATCCCTATCCATGATTGTTTTTCCCAAATAAATCCAGAATCCCAGAATGGTTTGGGTTGGAAGGGACCTTAAAGTCCATCCAGTGCCACTCCCTGCCATGGGCAGGGATAGCTTCTACTGTCCCAGGTTGCTCCAAGCCCTATCCAACCTGGCCTGGAACACTTCCAGGGATCCAGGGGCAGCCACAGCTTCTCTGGGAACATGTGCCAGGGCCTCCCCACCCTCACAGGGAAGGATTTCCCCCTGATATTTAATCTCAATAGGAACAAGAACTTAAGAAGGCAAGAACTGCCTCTGGAGAGATCCAGTTTCCAAAGAGCACTACGTGTTGGGAGTGTACTTGTATTTTCCATATCCTACCCAGTATATTCCAGCACAGCAAAATGCTTGGAGCTTGTTCACATGAACAGGTTATTTAGGAATGGAGATCGTGAGGAGAAGCATGCTGAGGCTGTAACTATTCAGATTTATATATTTAAAGTATATTTTCTTGACATCATCTTGGTGCTGTAAAAACAACATGCAGCATTTAGTGTGCAATAAGATAATTTTTCTAATGTTAATTATTTAAAGAAAATTATGTTTTTAAATCCACACCAAAAAGACCACTATCATATACCTCGCGTGCATGTAAAAATCAGCAGCAAGTTTTGCTCAGGTGATTTTGTTCATCTTGGAGGTCCAGGCAATTAACTAAATGACCAAATGTGCTATTTAATCAGTGACAAGAGTTGCAGCTCTTGCTGAAAGAGCTGGAGGTGGTAATGAAAACCCAGAGTTTTTCAGACACGTCCCCTCACACCTTTCTCTGCGTATTGGAGATCAAAGAGGCTCGGGAGTCTTTTTCCAAGCAGCTTTCTGGAGGCTGCAGGGAGAACTGGATCATAATCTTCTGGCTCTTTTCTGCCCTGAGCTGTTGCTGTGTGCTCAGGATATTGGATGTTTCAGGCCTGAACACCTGAGCACGTTGATCGCATTTTCCGAGAGCAGCTCCGTGTTAGGCTGGGATCCGTCGTGCAACACAGTCATTAAAATATGGCTTCTGGGAGCCAAGCAAGTTTGGTAGGATGTTTAAAACAGTGCCATTTGCACAGGGATATATCCTTTCCAGAAGACTGAGGGAATCACAACAAAACTGTGTTTGAGAAGAAAGCAAACACCAAATAAAAAAACGAGCCTTTTAAATCAGGATTTGTCCAACGTTAGCATTTACAACACACTGGGTGAATGGCATGGACAGATTTATGGGAATTTAATGGCTGGTAGGTGAGTGCCACCCATCAGTTTACTTCAGCCTGGTGCAGAAACGCTGCCAGACTCATGGCACAGATTTTCCTTCCCTTGGATTTTTTAAAATCCTACTTGAAAACTTAAAAACGTACAAGACAGAAACCAGTGCTGGGCAATCAGATAGAGACAACACACTGCTTTCGTGTTTTACTTGCCTGGCTTTCATCTGCTTTCAGATTATTTGGGGAGAAAGAAGCTCAGAAAAAAAAAAAAAAAACAGAAAAGAAAAAGATGGAAGCAACCCATCTGATGTGGAAGAATTGCACTGGAGAGAGGGAAAACTGCAAATCCTCACTGCTCCTGAATGGCAAATATGATGGTGGGAAACTTAGACAAAACCAAACATATTTGCCTTTGGATCAGCCAGGTTGTTCTGGTATGGCTCTAATTGAATCTGCCTGGTTTAAAAGCAGGGAGATAAAACTTTGGACATTATCAAGGCACAGGAATGTGTGTATTAACCTCTGTCAACACAAATATGTACGGCAGTATTGAGATATAGGAACATACACACACATATATTTATTTTTTTTTCGGCAGGAATTCAAGAAATAGTCCTTTGGCTGTGCAACTCCCAGGACATGAATTCAGTTTTGATAGGGCTGTGACTGTGCAGTTATCAATAGGACAGGACTGCATTGTTGAGGTTTATTGTACAACCTTTTCCAAAGACTCAGGAGCTCAGTACTCAACTCTCACTTACATATTTATGTTGTTCCTTCTTTCCAGACAACTTACCTTTTGAGTGCTATTAAATATTTACTTGCTGTCAGGAGTAACAAGATGGAATAGGAGATGACATTATCAAAAATAGCAGTGACATACTTAATCTTACTTCCTCACTAGTTCTATGAAAAAAGACATCATCTGCTAAATAATTTTGATAGTTTTTCCATGGCCAAGAACTTTGCAGAAAGCGTTGAAGTTCAGCATAATTTCGTCTTCCAAGGAGAGAGACAATTTCATAAATATTGATTTATTTTTCTGTGTAGCTCTTCAGAAAGCCACTGCCACATCATCCATCTGTGCTCTCACTGGCACCTCTCGAGGTCAGAGCTGAAGAGCTGAACTTCAAAGTTCACATTTCTGTAGCCAGGTGAAAGGGAAATAATCTTCCTCCTGAACAGCAACATCGTTCTTAGAAGGTGTTTAGTGCTGATTTGCCACTGGAAAATGTTTATTTTGAAAACTATATTTTGTCCAACAGTATTTATTTTGCAGGCTACTTGGCTGTATTGTAGAATATTTCTGGGTTTCATAGGTGGAAAAGACAATGGATTTTTAAATAATTAAACAACTAGCTGGCCCTTACTTTTGTGGCATCTTTATGAAACCAAATTGTTCTTTTGTTCTTTTGTCTCAGCTTTGGAAAATTTTGTATAAATTATCCACATACACGTGTGAATTTGCATTTCATAGCACCCACATTATTCTCTTCATCCATTGCCTTGAAAACCAAGAGAAACGTGGTTGAAGCCAACGAGGTACGAAAGGAAATAACTGACCCATTTATTGCCAGTGGAGTTAATTGTAAAAAGTTCATTTGAACAACCTGATCATTGCTAAATCATGAAGATCTGGTGGTGTAAATGCAGAATATTGGTGGCACAACCTGTGGGACACTTTCCAGGGACACAGCCCGGACCAAGGCACAGATGGTTTGCCACCACCCCACTGGGAGAGTGGCTCCTGAGCCACTGGGACATGACAGGGCTGTTGAAAGCAATTTTCATGTGTAACCCACTGGACTGGACTGAAATGAGCTGTGAAAGCCTTCTAAACTTGCACTTTATCTGTCAGACTGGAGGATCCAGATGAAGTTGTGTCCTCACAGCATTCCTGCAGAGCCTCTCCCATGGAAATGCCTGTGGAAAACCAGCCTTGCACACTTTTCCTTCTCAGGAGAAGGCAGCACAAGGAGCATTGCTCTGCTGAGCTGGAGACTGCTCAGAATTCCCTCACTGGCTTCACCTGGGAAGCTGACAAGGATATCAGCACAGACTCCCTCAGCTCCACCTCCTCCCTTCCCCCTGTCGGGGGTTTCCACTCCTCCCACGGATATTTTATGTGAATATTCCAGCTGCCTGTGAGAGCTCTCGCTTTTGTGTCAGCACTTCCAGCCATTCCCTGTCTCAGACGAACGACCAAAAGGCCATTTTATGTCCTAGGGAACATCCTTGTCAGACTGCAAGCTTCCACCAGCAGGACTGGGTACTCTCACTGCAGGATGGACACTGCAAAGTTTGTGAAGGGCCCTCGAGCCTGAAGATTCCTTAACAGAACAAAGTAAATTCCAAAATCATCTAAATGCATCAGGATCCAAGTCCAAAGTTGGGTGTGGAATTCAGGGTGGTTCAGTGGCACATTAAGAGGCACCAATGAGTGGATTTATCATGGTTCCATCAAGTTTTTTATCCTCTTTCACAGGTTATTCATCCCACCATATTTCTAGGTAGAAGCACACACAAGGCTTTTCCCTTAACTTTGAGACTGTCAAAAACCTCCAGGTTAAACCCCTACCATTTAGTGTCCAAACTGATCCAGAGAATTTTCAGAATTGCATTTCCACAGAAACAAATCCTGAAGATACGCAGCTGCTTGTCCAAACTGTGGTCACGGATTCACTGAGGTTGGAAAAGGTCTCCAAGATCACTGGGTCCTCTTCAGCTGCTGTAACCCAGCAGGTATTCACAGGGAATGTGGATCCCTGAAATACTAATGTGGTTTTTAACACTCTGCCTCCCATTTTTAAAGGTTTTATGTCAATCACTGTGCCTGCTGGAAATAAAATATATCCAGATCATTTTTCCTTAGTGAGTTAGCTTTAGTTCTTCGGTTCATTCCTGAGAGTTTGAGTTAGGAAAACTTCTCCTGTGAAACAGTGGACTGAAGGGCTGGAAAGTTGTTTCAGTAAATTCTGTCTTGATAGAAGTTACCAATCTCTGCAGGCAGATATTGCCAGCTGTTATTCTTGCTTTATTAAATTCAGTTGTCTCTGATTGCCCTCAGTATCAGGTAAATCATTCTTTTCCCAGTTCAAAGCTGAGAACTTAATGCAGCAGTATAAATTTAGGCTTTCACTGCATAACCTTCTGTGTGTTCTTTTCCAGCAGCAAACACGATCCTGTTAGAATCCCCCAGGTGCACAGCCGAGATCTCACCCTCATGACATAATCCTGCTTTTTCTGTGCTTCTCCTTCAGTGTTTTATTGATTACTGTGCCACTGTTTGAGATTCCCACCTTTCATAGTCATTCATTATGCATCTGCTTCTCTTTAATTATTCTAAATACTTATTTAATATTCTCATTTTTTTGGGGCAGATGGGTTTACTACCTTCACTATTCTGGAAAAATGCCAGAGACCTCTCTCCTCTGTAGTGTCTTTTTTTCCCCCTGAAAACACCCAGGCTGAATGGGTTGCTTGCTGTGGTGATCTTGATGTGAACTGATTGTCCTTCATTAAGTGCACTGACTTTTGCTTCCAGCTTCAAAGTGAAAGGTGTTCACTTTGTGTGGGGTTCAGGCCAGGGGAACCTGAGTTGAAGTCCACGTTTGCTGTGTGAGCAAGACCCTGAACTCCACTAAGTTTCAGGGGATTTGTGCCTCTAAAAACCATTTACATCTTTTCTTATCTACAGATGGAAACACCTGTCTGGGTTATTGGAGTGTTTTAAAGAAAACTGTTGGAAGGGCTATGAGATAAAGCCTTTTTTGTCACATAATTCCAATTTCTGCTGTAGCCTGACTGTATTTCCCACTGTCACTGCCACTCACGTGCAAACTCATGAGCTCCTTCTTTGCAGACACTGAATTCTTTGAATTTTGGTACAATAACAGACCTCTTGGCAGCTGCAGACGCCTGTTATTGAGAGAGATGAGTCGCTGAATATTCCTCTATAGAGGGAGAGGGTTTTGAGTGGCTGTGATTTGCATAGCATGTGCTGATGTGCAGTTTGCTGTCCCAGGGAACGAGGCTCCTTTGTGTGTGGGAGAACACAGCTGACAGGAACAGCAAAGGCTGCAGCAAAGGCTGAATGGCTCCCACACCCATGGCAGGAAAAATCCCCTGCTGTTTGGAATGGTAACCCGGCTTCTGGTCGGTTTAGTTAGGTTTTAATCAATTTATGGATATATTTTTACAAAGCTCCTGCGTGGCCCCAGTCTGTTCTAGTCACCCTTTTTCTGTTCTCACAAGCTTCATGAGGTGTCTGGGCTCAGGAAACTCTACTCATTATTTGCTTTCATTTTCCAAGCAGCTGTGACATTAAAAGACACTCTCATCATGCACCTCATTTTCAAAGATCTTCTGTGCCCTCAGAGCTTAGTTTAGGATTCAATATATTTTTAGAGAGCAATACTCTCTAACGCTGACATTTCCTGCCTACACAAAATGAGCTATTGCTTCATGTGCTTTCTGATTTGCCTCCTTTAGAGTAACTTGATGTCCTCCAATGATGGAATATCATCACTTGAGGCGAATTGAGCCTCCTCCCACACATAGAAATTCCATAACTATAATGTAAATACATCTGTGAGAATATCTGAGACAGGTTACAAACTAAAGGAAGAAATGTTCCTTCTTTATGGGTGCAATAACATCAGAAGTTTCCAACATTTGATACACTCAGTGGTCATTTTGTCCATCAGGGGATCTTTTAGGGAAAAACAGGCATTTTATTTATTCTATTTTACGTTTTATTTAATCCAATTCTCATAATTCTTACCATTTCAAAGTTACTCACAGAAATGGAAATCAAAGGCAACTGGATGAGACAAATGCATTTTATTCTCCAACAGAACAAGGCACCTATGGGGATAAACTAAATGTGACCCTGAGAGCTGTCAAGACAAATTAACTGGTCAAAACCCATTTGAACAAATTCAGATTTAAACTGTGTAAAACTAAAAAGAGAGGTCTCTCCACTGTCATACTTAACATTTAGACCTACAATGTTTAAGGAGCCACATGTACCTTTAATTTTTTTTTTTCCTAAAGGACAAACTTATTTAAAAAATAAACATTAATATCTGAAGCATTACTGAATTCTTGCCAGCAGCCAGAACAAGCTTTAAAAGTCAGGAGAAAAAGGACTTCTTTTGAGATGGAAATGAACTCAGTAAAAATGATCAGATCTGCCAAACTGGTAACGTGATGAGTGGGAATTTCAGCTGTAAGCAAAACCAGTCTCACTTTTTCAGGCAGATGACCCAAATGTCAAAGGATTGTGTTAAGTCACTGGTTTTTCTTTGGAGTGAAGTCCTGTTGGTGAGAGAAGCAATTTCTCATGCAAAAAGCTCCAGCCTATATTCTGAAAATTGGTTAAGCCATACTTGTGACATTCGATGTGAATTGTAGATGTTCCTAACTGAGCCAGATTAATTCAAGCATTAACACCCCAGTGAAGATGCTGCAGACACTCAGTGGGAGCTGCTGACCACAACGGTGCACCAGATGTATCTGAAGTAAACACCACTGCTTTCCCAGGAAATTATAACTGTACTGAAGGTTACTTTTAAATCCGAGGTTTTTTCCTTCTGGAGTTGAAAAATTACGTGGTCAGCTGGGAGCCTTTTCGATTTAGGAAAAGCCATGTCTTGAAAACCCAGAGAGAAAAGTACATTCTGCCATCTGTTTGTGTGAACTGACCTTCCCTGGAGATGTCATCTCTCAAAAGGGACAACCACAAGGGTCCGAGGGAACCGCCGGAGAACCAGCCAGAGACCGCCCTGTTTCTGAGAAGTGCTCTCTGAGAGCTGAAATCCACTTTTTCCTGATTCTCAGCACCCACAAGTTATTTTGTGCAGCAGTTGTTCACCTGTGCCTCCCCTCGTGATCCCTCTGTCCTTTCTCTTGGCAGCTTCACCCCTAAGAGCCCCTTTGCTGCTCGGATCGATTTGTGCCAGAGCCTCTCCCCAGAGCTTTGTGCTCCCCCTTCCGTGACACTTCACACAACAACCCCTTCTGCAAAGTGCAGGTCCCATTCATAATTTATGTTTTTGCCTCTCAGAACAACCACAGGGTTTTATCAGGTCCTGTTCTCATTGCAACTTCGTGCCTCGGTCCAGGAAATCCACTTTGACTGGGCTTTTGTGCATTTCCGAAGACCTTCGTGAACTGGTGATTGCAGGAGTTGATTCAGCTTCAGCTGAACTCTGAATTCAGCTACTGAACTCAGGATGAGCAAGATCAGGCGTTTTAGGAAGAGAACGTGCCCATCAGCCTGCATTTAGGGAGTATTCTGGGATGCTGCTTCCTGTGTTTGAAGCACTCCCTCTTCTGAGACAAAATGTACTGAGGAACGAGCCCTTGAAACTCTATCTGTGTAAAAGAAACAAATATTCTGTCTTCTGGAATCAAATTAGTTATAATTTTATTCCTTTTTTTCCTCCCCCTTAATTGCTTACTTCCATTTTCTCCTTAAAATGGAGCTGTTGGTTAGAAATTCAAAAAACTGAAGTGAAAATTGTGTAACTCAGGCTGTGTTAGTGCTCCACATTCTAACTGTGCCTTTTAGTTTTGTAACAAGCATTGGTGGAAGGGCTGACAAATGGTAGAAACCTGGAAAAAAAAGTGTCAGAATAATTTCTTGCTCTTCTCTTTCTTTTCCCCTGCACCTACAAATGAAGCCTGTGAGATTACATCAGCCAGGAAAAAACAGAATCAAGAGGGAGAGATGTGATGGAAATTCCTATAAAATCTATCCTGTGATTAGAGGTATCATAAAGTGTATGAAGAAACACAGGGGATTGCCTGGAGTTTTCTTTTAACTCAGAGGCATCAGCACATGGCAGGGCTGACAGCTGCACTCTCTGTGAAGTGGCAATCTTTTCTGATATATTTATTACAGAAAAAGGAAAAAAAAATATTATATGCACTTCTTCAAGTGAGAAAGGCTGGGTAGTGTGTTTTGAACCAAAACACAAAACCAGTGTGTTCTCTAGATTCATGAGCTAATTAAAATCTATAATGCAGGGAGTATCAAGAGAGAAACGAGCAAATTTTACATATTCTGTTATATTGTCTAACACTGAGTGGGAATTTGTGTCCCAAAGATATCTGCAGTTCAGAACTGCAAAGAAATTGAACATAGCATTCTTACTCTATTAAATTGTGAAAACAAATATTTCTGTGTCTAGGACTGGTTATGATGAGATAATTCTCCCTTCCATGGGAAATAGGAGAATGGGATAATTGGCAAAGTTCTTGGCAAAATTAAGCAACACGCTCCTGAAATCATTATGGCTTTGGACATCACCCATGACTTCAGTTCTGGGAGTTCCACACCTGGAATTAATGCACAAAGACACCATAATTTTCACTGTCTCAGTGGTGATCAAATATATTTTTCACTGGAGATACGAAAGTCACCTGCTATCCTTGCCCTGAGGACGATGTCCCCCGGCTCTGTTTTAGCCCCAGAGTAACTGTGTCCCCTCAAAAGGGCACAGAGCCCTCCACTCTCCCAAACTCCTGTGGCCCGGGGGTTCCAGCTGCTGCTGTGACCCCAAGGTGGCACCCAGGCACAGCACACCAGGGTCAGTCATTCAGTTCCTGTGCAGGTTTGGGAATTCCAGCTTGGCATTTGTCACAAAGGGTCAGACTCTCAGTGTAGAAAGAGATAAGGGAAGTTTGGCTGAGGAGACGCGTTGCACTGCTGGAATAATTTTCTGCTTAAAATTCATCCTTTCCTTCCAAAAAGGACCATCAAAAAGGAACACTAAAGAGTTGTGACAAAGCTGATGACAGCCAGAGCTTTTCCAGGGGGTTCAGCGGCAGAAGATTCTTGGTTTTGCTGCAATTCTCCTTTGTGGTGCTTACACTTATTGGCTTAGTGAACTCGAGGAAGGGTTTTCTGGTTTGTTTTATGTTTGTTTGATCTTTGCAGCTCCACTTTTTGAGAACGCTCGACATTCTAGGCCGGCACCTTCTGCACAGTCTCTTGCAAAGACCCAGCTGTGTCCTTCCAAAGGAGCTGGCTGCTCAAACACAACACTGTCCATCTGTCCTGTGTGATGTCTTCCTCAGCCTGCTCCTCCTCCTTCCTCATTTCCATGCTGATGTCAAGTTGTTTTTGGGGATAACATCAAAGCAGCCCGGGCACGTCCATCCCGCAGGACGCTCGGCACATCCAGCGCCCGTGTTACGTAAACGCGGGAGAATCGCTGCTCGGGAGAGGCTGCACAAAGCAGGTACTGATTTAATGAAAAGCGCCGAGATTGAAAGGGGTTTGCCGAGCCCAGTGTGCGGGGAATGTTAAGGAGTGCCCTGTTGTGCTTCCCATTCTCCCTCCTATTCCAAGCCAACCTGGATGCCGGGAACTGCGTGCTCGGGAAAACACGACCCCAAGCTGGAATCAGTCTGGCCACAATCAATGCAGAGCAGCTCATCAGTTCTATTTACTGAAGCAGCTTTTCTCTTTTTTTTTTTTTTTTTTTT